>JZKD02S1673092.1:654186-668992 GCA_000966675.3 Picea glauca
ATGTTGATGTACTTAATTTATATGTTGATGTTGATGTGTATATTGTTAGGCCATGTTATATATGTTTGTTAAATGTGTGTAATGATGATGTTAGACAATTCTTGTGTTTTGTTAGATGTCATCACAATGATGATGCCCTGCTATATTATTAGATTTGTGTGCTAGCTAATTAATGACGTTTATATATGCTAGAGGTATATATAATTAATTAGATGATGTTAGCGAATTTAAATGTGTATTTTATATGATGTTTATGTTTTTTAGATGGTCATCATCATGATGTTTATTTTTATTAAATAATTTTTATTATAGATTATGTATTTGTGAACTTATATCAAAATATTATATATGAAACATAAAGAAATAATTTAAATAAAAATGCAAAGATATTTTTATAAATTACAAAGTTCAATATGGTTGAAACTATAATTGTAAAATTACCTTATACGTTTTTCTATTGCATAGATAGTTCATATATATTCATTCTAACAAAATTATTTTTCAAAAAACAAATTAGATATGCATAAATGTTATTTTTCAATGTACTAATTACTCTTTTCTAATAGACTCTTCTACACTAAAAATTGTTATTATAAAAAGTTATGATCTCCAATGATAAACATTCTATTGGCCCTAAAATATTATGGATGCAAATTAATATTCCTATTGTTATTTTTGTCATTATTTTGTAAGTTGATTGTTATCAAATTTTAAATTACTTCATTAATTGTGGTTTTACTCAACATTGGGGGCATAATTTTATAAATATTTCCAAAAGCAATGATAAAATTATGTAAATTAATAAACATTTTAGCTAAAAACCAAATCATCACAAAATCATGTTAGATATTTAATTTTTAAATTATAAGCCACATTATTTGTTAAACATCTTACTTTTAAATATACAAAATACATGAACATAAATTCAATTTTTGAATCATCATGTTAACATATCATAAAAAAGATTGTACTATTAAACATGCATATCAACCATATTATTACTTCTAATATCAACATAGATTATTAGGATAAATAAGAAACTATGTAAATTAATATATTACCATTCAATATCTAAACATGTTGCCAACTATAAAAATATTATATGTGGTTGCATATACATAAAATAAAATAAAATAAATTAAATAGCTCATGCATGGTTTAAAATATCCACAACTCAAATGCTCAAGAAAGGAATTACAATGTAAATCTTAAAATTATTTCCCTAAGAGATATCAAGATCAAATTCATATCACTAATAAAAGTGTTTAGGGTAAGGGGATCGCTAATAAATCGATAAATGTCACCTTCTATAAACATAATAATTTTAAGTACACCATTTTTACTATGTGTAATATCCTCGATTTTTAGAATATTAAATTCTAAGTGAACTTTGAAATAATTTTTTTGTTTATGGAAAATTCGGATTTGGAAATTATTTTCCATTTATGGAAAAACCGAATTTGGAATTTTTGTTGTTGTAATTAACTGTTTGATGACTGTTGGGAAAATATCTGACTTTCCAAACTAACCTCTTTTATTTTGACACATGTGAAAGACAAACTTTTAATAAATTAAATGTTGGAAGAAAAATGGAATAGCCAGGTTAAAAATAGTTGACCATGACTCCATGAGTGGGGAACGGGTTTGGGTTACCTCAAGGATGATTTTTACAAGTGGAGAATGTGGAATTTGACCACTAGAAGCCCTTAAAAAGAAAGGATTTGTAAAGATGCGAATTTCCCAAGGAGGGAAGGAAAGACCTAGGAAGTGGCACAAGAATGCATATAAAAACAACATATGGACGAGGCAGGACACTGCTCAATATGTTGGGGAAATGAAACTATTTGTTGTTATGAGCATTGTTAGTGTGAGGCAAAGGAATTTATGATCTAAGGATGTTGAGAAAAGAAACTATTTGTTGTTATGGGAACTGTTAGTGTGAGGCAAAGGATTTTTTGATCTATGGATGGTGACTATAGCTAAGGAGGAACATTGAGTTTGCTCTTATGGACTCGTGGTCAGGCTAGGGGGTGAACAGGTATAGTGAAATTGGTTGTTTTGTTCTATGGTTGGGTGGAACATGGCTACTTCATTTGTATTCCAAAATCAGGTTTAAGATATGTATCTTGGCTTGCATTCCTTGTCAATGTTATGTTTGTGATTTTTATTTGTTAGGAATATGATGGCTTAGTATAGTTAAAGGATACTAGATATATTGTTTATTTGAAATTTGATGGTGGTACATACATATTGAATTTCCATTTAAATGCGTACATACAAAATTACCATAGAGAATAGATAGAACGAATAAGAGTCCGAATACATTATTCATTACCACAAAAATATAGTGATGAATTCAAAGTATCTTGCAAAAGAAAACCATTGTATTCAATCGATCATTGTTCAAATATTACAGTTGGAGTACCATAGATCAAAGACTCCACAACCTCTTGTATTTTAAACAGAGTTCTAAGAAGTATATAAAAAGTCTTTTTGTAACCGAAGTAATGCGCGCATAGACCAGAACTCGAATACCTTTCGAGCAAGATGTTTCCTTCATTTGATTACCTCGATTTGTAGAACCTGCAAAAGACAAAAAATGAGGGTTTAGTAAACTATGCTAGAATTGAATGGAAATCAAACATTAGAATAATCCAAGGACAAAACTTAGCTTGACTTCTGATTTAGATCAACGGTTAGTGTTAACTTCGGCCTTCAACGCTTCAAGTGATATTTGATGTTAGAAATTGTTTTTCCCCAAAGTACATACTCCCAAAGTGACGTAACTTGTTGACATCACTATTGACTTGGCATTGGCCGTGTTTGGAAGCTCAAGAGGTATAGAGGTTCAAGAACGATTGTAGAGAAAAGAGATTGCAGTAACCGTGGGTTTGGAACTGCAAGGTTTGAAGTTGGGTCGTAGGATCTATTCGGGAGGAAGAGTATCCTTCACAACCATTAGATATGGAGAAACATGCATGCAGATTAAACCCTAAGTACTTTGTACTTCGCAACTTCGTAATTTGCGACTTCGACAAATTTTATGTGTGATAGAGCAGAAAGGGTCGAAGCCCGAAGTTTCGAAGTCACGAAGAGGATCTACATCGTAGATCCATGGGGGGGGAATGTTTACCGTTGGATTTGAACAAGGATGGATCAAAACCATAGGGTTAAGGAAAGAGCAGAAGGTAAGAAATTTTGGTAGTTCAACGTTTGGGAGAAATGGGGTATGCTAAGGTGAAATATCTTGAAGCTCGAAGTCCCGAAGTGACATGGCCTACTAACGTCGCTAGGGATGACGTGGAAACATGGGACGTGTGCCCCATGCCAGTGAGTTAATAACCTTTTTAAGATAGAAATGTAGTTATAACGTGACATATGTCACCCCCCTAATTGGGCCGCGTGTCGGCTTCATGTGTCATGCCACGTGGTGCTTCGGGTGGTGGAACAAGGTAGTTAAACTTAGCGAAGAATTTAGCTAGATCATGGCTACTTTAAACTTTGATCATGATCTATCAATATCGATGGCCGAGAGGCATTGTGAAGATCAAAGTTGTGTGACAACTAATTCCACAGGGTGGTCCCACAATCCAAACCACAATTTTCCAAAAGGGGTACATGTCAATGTGGGTACAACTGCAGAACGATCGATGGCTTAATCCAAAATTGCCAACCCATGTCCCTGTAATTTGAAAAGTACTAAATTTGATGTGACATTTTCAGTATTTATTACTTCAAGCATGGAGACCGTGGTCCCTAGTGGACGTGTGGCACCTGATCCCAAGGTCTGGAGACTTGGTACTCCGAAGGAATTGTGTTGCAGTTGCATTGAGTCAATAACTCCCGTATATCAAAGTTAATCTCGACCATTGATCGAGAGAAGGTACGTGGCAATCGATACCACAGTCTGGAGACTGAGAACTTCAGAAGGATGGAGAGTATGGACAACCAGAACTTCCAAATCCAGAGTTCCATAATAAATCCCAACCATCGGTTGTTGAGGAATTCATGGACCATTGATCCACCCCACTTCACAAAGTTCACCAATTCGATGTTCAGGAGGAATAAGGCACAAAGTAGAAATAGCTTCTGAAGCCGAAGTTCTGGAGCCCTAAAGATTTCAAGGCTCCGGATAATCACCTATTTGATATCACGGGTCACAACCCATGGTAACATCCAATTGAGGGATGAAGAAAAAGGGCTAGTTCCTGAAAATTGTGTTAAAGAAGGAAAAATGGGTTAGGAAGGAAGCCTGTGGGTTTCTTCTGGTTTGAACCCATTTATTGTCGAGTTATGTTACCAGTCGAGTAGGGTTGCAAACAATGTTTTTATGGTATATGTTCACTACATTATGCTAAAGTCATATGTTGTTATGGTATCCATATGATATCCTATATGATAAACGATATATATCATTATGGTTAGTGTTATTGTTGTAGATAGTCTATATGATAGTCTATATTTATAGTCTATATTGTTTATCAGAGCTAGGAGAGTTATGTAGAAGTAGACAATATATGATTAATGATAGTATATTACGCAATGTATTATGGATAACATGTCTTGACATAGACATGGTGGTTATTCTAAGGGCCATGACAGTCATGGTCACATTTTTCTTCAATAAAAAATAAGTGTATGATTCCAATCCAATAACGATGATAACTCTGATATGCATACGATAAAAGAATAAATATATATTTAATTGGATTATCTTTGTGTCGCGATCAATGTTTGAGAGTCAAGGAACCCTAATGTCCCCTAACAATTTTTTTTTATTTGGGAAATTTTGGGTACATTACATATGGTATCAGAGTTTAAGGTTACAACACTTAGAGATCAAGGCAATGCCAAATTAATTTAATTCTTTTATTTTTGTTGAATAAAAACTAACAAATATGTTTATTGTTACAAAAAAAAATATTATTGGTCTGTTGTGATAATGTCAACAGAGAATGAAGAAGAAATCAGACCTGAAGAGAATCCTAATCAAGGACTTCCTAAAGAACCAGGGCATACAACGAATAAAGTTCAACCACCTAGGTTTTGGAAACAATGAAGAACCTCATCATGGAATTACAAGCATTTAAAGAAGATAACGAAAAGCTGAAAAAGGCACATGAAGAATAGTTAGAAATAAATGAAATGTTGCTACACAGTATAGTAACAAAGAAGAGCCTAAAGGACAATGACAAGGAGGAAGAAGTTAGCAAAAGGTCCTCTAAAAACTCTGGTCATGAAATAGAAAATGAGAATAGTTCTTCCAAAGACATACCTATGACCATAAACAAAACAACTACAAGAAGAAAAATATAAGAAGTAGATCGCCTCGAAGGTGAATTCAAGAAAATAAAACCATCCACCTTTGACGAAGAATCAAGGATGGGTGAAGAGGTTGAAGTATGACTACTATATATAAAGAAATAATTCTAGATTTACAATTACTCTAGTAATATGAAATTCAGAATGACCATTTACAACTTGAAGGGAAAAACAAGTATCTGGTGGCAAGACCTGAAATTGGCTAAGGGATTGAAAGAGAAACAAATGGAATGGTCAGATTTTAAGAAATATTTCAAGAAAAAATATTTGTAAGCTATTATGAAAGAAAGACTAAGGAATTCTACGAGCTAATACTTAGAAAAATGACCATGGATGATATGATAAATAAATTTCTAGAAATATTGACATTTGTACCATACATTAAGGAAGAAAAAGTAAATATACAACGATTCTTAAGCTGTCTACCACAGTTGTAAAAGACATAATTGAATTTGACAATCCAAAGTCTTTAAATGAAGTGTTTAGAAAAGCTCATATGTTTTGTGATCAATACAAGTATAAGTCTAAAATTCCCAAGGCATGGAAGGACAAGAAACATGACATTATGAATCAACGAAAGAAAGGGTTCCAACCATCCCCTTTTTGAAATATGGCAAAAAGTTTCCAAAAGAAGGAATATAATTCCAACACCTAGATTTCTCAAGGGGGAGGTAGGCTAGTTAACTTGGGAGTCAAGAAAGTTGGGGACAGCCCCAGAGAACCATTGAAGTGTTGGGAGTGTGGAGAACCTCACTTGAAGAGAAATTGTCCACACTTAATTTCCACGGCAAGAACTATAGTCCATAACCTAGAAGAAGCTTCGACAGTAGGAGATTTGGGTAGAATCATGCACAAAATTAATGGAGTTGTGGATGGAAGGAAAGTTGATCAGCAATCCACTATCATGGAGGTTGAAGGTAAAATTCATGATAACCACATTTCCATATTAATTGACCCAGGAGTAGTCTGAGTTATGTTAATCATGGTTTAGTTAAATTAAACAAGATTAAGAAAGTAAACCATGATAAGTCTTGGTTAGTACAGTTAACAACAGGGACCAAGAGGAAGGTAACGAATTTTATTCCTGAATGTGAACTCAGCATAGACGGTCAAAGTACAAAGTTAGATTTGAACATTTTACCTTTAGGATCTTATGATTTAATCATTGGAATGGATTGGTTAGAGAAATATAAAGTAATTTTAAGCTATTACGAAAATTTACTCTTTTACAGAGACAAAAACAAAACAGTTAGGATGATACAAGGGATCAAAAAGCCAGTTTCGGTTAGGCAGATATCAACCATGCAGTTTAAGAAATGTATGAACAAAGGTTGTCAAGTTTATGCTATTCAGGTAACTAATCTGTTAGAAAAGGAAAACAAACCCGGTTTATATGACTTTGTAGTCCTAGATGGGTTTAAAGATGTATTTGTGGACGAAATACTAGAACTACCTCCAAGAAAAGAGACACATTTCTTTATCAATCTACTACCTAGATCTGCCTCGATATCTAAGGCACCTTATAGAATGAGTCTACCTGAATTAACAGAATTGAAAACTTATCTACAAGAACTGTTAGATAAATAATATATCATACCAAGTGTCTCACCTTGGGGAGCACCAATTATTTTCGTTAAAATGAAATATGGGACCTTAAGACTATGCATTGACTATATACAACTAAATAAGATGAAGATCAAGAATAAGTATCCTTTACTCATAATTAACGACCTGTTTAACCAAGTTGAGGGACAAAGGATCTTCTCTAAGTTAGATTTAAGGTCTAGTTATCACCAAGTCAGAATACAAGACGAAGATGTAAATAAAACAACATTTAGGACACATTACGGACACTATGAGTTTGTGGTAATTTCATTTGGTCTTACTAATACACCAACAACCTTTATGTGATTGATGAATAGTATATTCAGTCAATATCTAGATAAATTTGTGTTGGTGTTTATCAATGATATTTTAGTTTACTCGAAAACAAAGAAAGAACATGAAGAACATCTGAAAATAGTATTATAGTCCTTATGGAAACATAAGTTGTATGTGAAGTTTGATAAGTGCGACTTCTACCAAAGAAAGATACAATACCTAGAACACGTGATATTCGAAGAGGGTATTGTAGTTGATCCAGAAAAGATAAAAGCCATTATGGAATGGCCTATTCCTAAGGATGTAGCAGACATCAGATCATTCATGGGAATTACCGGTTATTACTGAAGATTTATCAAAGGAGTTTCTAAGATCGCATATCCAATTACATCCCTACAAAAAAAGAGAATAAGATATACTTTCACAAAAGTTGCAGGACAACTTCGATAAATTAAAAGGACTGTTAACTACAACACCTATCCTAAGGATAGCAGATCCCGATAAAAAAATTATACTTTGCGTGGATGCAAGAAAAGAAGGCTTGGGAGGGGTCCTAACACAAGATGGACACGTCATCTGTTACGAATCATGTAAACTAAAAGAACATGAACAAAATTACGTTACACATGATTTTGAATTAGCAGCCGCAATTCATGCTCTGAAAATGTGGTGACAATATTTAATGGGGAGAAGGTTTCTAATACTAACTGACAAGAGTGGTGTAACATTTTTATTCAATCAACTAGTTCTCAATGCAAGGGAAGTGAGATGGATAGCCTTTTTAAGTGAATTTGATTTTGAAGTACAAAACATCAAAGGTAAAGAAAACAAAGTTGCATATTCTCTAAGTCGGAGGACTAATGAACTTTATGAGATAAGTGTTAGCAAAGAAGAAAACAACATCGAACAAAGAATAAAATATGCAAGAAGTAATGACGAAAAGTACATCAAAACAACAACATAATTGCAAGAAAATGCAAAAAAACTAAACAAACAGATCTGAGTTTAGATAAAAATGGACTGCTAAGGTTCAAAAACAGGTTGTATGTACCTAATTCTACTGATTAAAAATCAACAATTCGTAACGAATTGCACAAAAGGCGATATTCTGGTCATCCAGGATACCAAAAAATGACAACAGTCTGAAAACAATTGTTTTATTGGTCTAGCATGAAGAGTGAAACAACTAGATATTTATCTAAATGCTTAGATTGTCAACAGATAAAGGCTGAACATCAACATCCATCCGATTTTCTACAGCCTCTACCTATACTAGAATGGAAGTGGGATATTATCTCATTGGACTTCATGACAGGTTTGCCTAAGAATAAAAAGAAAAATAACTCGATTATGGTAGTGATTGATAAACTTTGCAAATATGCACATTTTATACCTGTGAAATCTACATATAAAGAATTAATATTGTTGATTTTTTTATGAAAGAAATATTTAGATTGCGTGGAATTCCTAAGATGGTGATATCCCATAGAGATGTCAAATTTACGTCAAAGTTTTGGAAGGAATTGTTTGCAGAATTGGATACTAACCTGAATTTCAGCACAAGCTACAATCCACAAATGGATGGGAAAACTGAACGAACAAATCATATTTTGGAGGACATGTTACGAATGTACATAAGAATGAAACCAACTAAGTGGGAGGAGTACCTACACTTAGTTTAATTTTCTTACAATAATGGTTATCATACATCAACCAAGATGAGTCCCTTCGAAGCATTATATGGAAGGAAATGAACAACCTCGATTAGTTGGGATAATCCAGTTGAAATGCTTATGATGGGACCGGAAATGCTCCAGGAAATGGAGAAAATGGTAAAAAGGGTACAACAAAATTTAAAGGAGGCCCAAGACCGACAGAAAATCTATGCAGATTTAAAAAGGAGACTCCAGGAATTTCAAATTGTGGACCATGTATATCTGAAAGTCAAAGCAAGGAGGAGCTCTCTAAAGCTAGGAAATTGTTCAAAGTGGGTGTAGAGATTTTGTGGCCCCTTCACGATTTTAACTCAAATCGGACCCGTGCCATATCAACTAGCACTTCCTGCAAACTTAAAAGTTCATAATGTTTTCCATGTTTACTTATTAAAAATATATATTCATGATACTACTCACATCATTGATTGGAACATGGTGCAGGTGAAACCAGAAGGCGAGTTCCAAGAGGAACCTCTGTGCATTCTAGACATGAAAGAAACAATACTACAGAACAGAGCCATCCCTCAGGTAAAAGTGCAATGGAAGCACTTTAGCCCTGAGGAGGCCACTTGGGAATTGGAGGAAGATTTGTGGAAATCTTATCCAACCTTATTCTGAGAGAGGAATAAACCTTGAAGACGGTGTTGTACTTAAGGGGGAGAGAATGTAATATCCTCAAACTTTAGAATATTATATTCTAAGTGAACTTTGAAATAAATTTCCGTTTATGGAAAATTTGGATTTGAAAATTATTTGCCATTTATGGAAAATCTGAATTTGGAATTTTAATTGTTGTAATTAACTATTTGATGACTATTGGGCAAAGATATGACTTGCCCAACTAACCTCTTTTATTTTGACACATGTGAAAGAGAAACTTTTAATAAATTAAATGATGGAAGACAAATGGAACAACTAGGTTAAAAATAGTTGACCATGACTCCATGAGTGGGGAACAAGTTTGAGTTACCTCAAGGATGATTTTTACAAGTGGAAAATGTGGAATTTGACCACTATAAGCCCCTAAAAATTAGGGATTTGTAAATCTATGAATTTCCCAAGGAGGGAAAGAAAGACCTAGGCACAATAATGCATATAAAAACAACATATGGAGGAGGCAGGACAATACTTAGTATGTTGGGGAAAATAAGCTATTTGTTGTTATGAGCATTGTTAGTGTGAGGAAAAGGAATTTCTGATATGTGGATGTTGAGAAAAGAAACTATTTGTTGTTATGAGAACTGTTAGTGTGAGGCAAAGGAGTTTCTGATCTGTGGATGGTGACTATAACTAAGGAGGATCATTCAGTTTGCCCTTATGGACTCATGGTCAGGCTAGGGGGTGAACAAGGAAAGTGAACTTGACTGTTATGTTATATGGTTGGGTGGAACGTGGTTGTTCCATTTGTATTCCAGCATCAGGTTTCAGATATGTATCTTGGCTTGCATTCCTTGTGAATGTTATGTTTATGATTTTTATTTGTTAGGAATATGATGGCTTAGTATAGTTAAAGGATATTGAATATATTGTTTATTTTAAATGTGATGGAGGTACATATATATTAAATTTCCATTTAAATCTGTACATACACAATTACCACAGAGAATAGATAGAACAAATAACAATCTGAATACATTCTTCATTACCACAAAAATATAGTGATGAATTCAAAGTATCTTGCAAAAGAAAACCATTGTATTCAATCGATTATTGTTCAAATATTACAATTGGAGTTCCATATATCAAAAGACTCCACAACCTCTTGTATTTTAAACAGAGTTCTAATAAGTATACACAGAGTCTGTTTGTAACCAAAGTAATGCACACATAGATCAGAGCTCAAATACCTTTCGAGAAAGATGTTTCCTTCATCTGATTACCTCGATTTGCACAACATGCAAAAGAAGAAAAATGAGGGTTTAGTAATTTATGCTAGCATTTAATGGAAATAAAACATTAGAATAAGCTGAGGAAAAAACTTAGCTTGAGTTCTGATTTAGATCAACGGTCACTGTTAACTTCGGACTTGAATGCTTCAGGTGATTTATGATGTTAGAAATTGGTTTTCCTCGAAGTACATACTCCCGAAGTGATGTAAATTACTGATGTCACTGCTGAATTGGGATTGGTTGTGTTCAGAAGCTCAGGAGGTATAGCGGTTCAAGAATGATTGTAGAGAAAAGAGACTGTAGTAATCGTGGGTTTTGAACTGCAAGGTTTGAAGTTGGGTCGTGGGATCTGTTTAGGAGGAGGATCCTTCACAACCATCATATATAGAGAAAAATGCATGAGTATTAACCCCTAAGTACTTCAGACTTCATGACTTCAAGGAAGTTTATGTGTGATAGAGGAGAAAGGGTCAAAGCCCGAAGTTCTGAAGTCCCAAAGAGGATCTACATCATAGATCTGTGGGGGGGTGAATGTTCACCATTGGACTTGACCAAGGATGGATCATAATCATAGGGTTAATCCAAGAGAGAAAGGTAAGAAAGTTTGGGAGCTCGATGTTCGAGAGAAGCAAGGTATGCTATGGTGAAATATCTATAGGCGCGAAGTCCTAAAGTGACGTGGCCTACTAACATCACTAGGGATGACGTGGACACATGGGACGTGTGCCCCATGTCAGTGAGTTAAGAAACTTTGTAAGATAGAAATGCAGTTAGAACATGACATATGTCACTCACCTGATTGGGTCATGTGTCAACTTCATGTGTCTTTCCATGTGGCACTCCTGGTGGTGGCATAAGATAGTTAAAATTGGTGAAGAAGGTAGCTAGATAGGGGATACTTTAAACTTTGATCACGATCTATCAATATCGATGGTCGGGAGGCATTGCGGAGATCGAAGTTTCATGAAAGATAATTCTACAGGGAGGTCCCGCAGTCCAAACAACGGTTTTCCAGAAGAGGTACGTGTCAGCGTGGGGAGAATTGCAGAATGATCAACAGGTTACTCCAAAATCACCACCCCATGTCACCACAATTTGAAAGGTACTAAATTTGATGTGACATTTTCAATATTTGTTAGTTCAATCACAAAGACCATCGACCCCAGTAGACATGTGGAGCCTAATCCCAAGGTCTAGAGACTTGGTACTCTATAGAAATTGTGTTGTAGTTGCGTTGAGTCGAGAACTCTCAGAGACCATATTTAATCTCGATCATTGATCAAGAGAAGGTACGTGGCAACTGATACCACAATTCGAAGACTGAGCACTCCGAGAGGTTGGAGAGTATGGACATCCCATAACTTCTGAAGCCGGACTTCCGTAATAAATCCCAACCATCGGTTGTTGACGAAGTCGTGGACCATTGATCTAGCCCACTTCGCAAAGTTCACCAATTCGGTGTTCGAGAGGAATAAGGCATGGAGTATCAATATCTTCTGAAGCTGAAGTTTCGGAGCCTTGAAGCTCTCAAGGATCCAGATAAGCACCTATATGATAGCACTGGGTCACAGTCTGTGGTTACATACAATTGAAGGATGAAGAAAAAGGGATAGTTCCTAAAAATTGTGTTAAAGAAGGTAAAAGGGGTTAGGAAGGAAGCTCATGGATTTCGTCTGGTTCGAACCCATTTATTGTTGAGTTATGTTATCGGTTAGGTAGGGTTGCTAACAATGTTGTGATGGTATATGTTCTCTACACTATGCTAAAGTCATACGTTGTTATGGTATCCATATGATAGCCTATATGATAAATGATATATATCGTTATGGTTAGTGTTATTGTTTCGGATAGTTGTTATAGCAATATTTGCCTCACCATTTCTATCTATCACAAAGGACCTTTTTTCCATTTTCCTACGCATATTTATCAACCCATTTTTTGATAAATCCATAGCCAAAACATATATTTTTCCACATATACGCTCCCTAACTTCTTTGCAAGATGCGTATACGCTTGATGCTCCACTACAGCCACGTGTATATGCTTGTTGTCCCACTACAAGAGGCGTATATACACCCTTTTCTCTTGAACAGGAGCGTATACCACTTCTCCCTTACTTGTTTGCTTGGTTTAGTGATTGTTGGGTAGGTTTTGAGGATCACTGAGCCTTCTTGGGTCTCTGTGGTACCTGTTGAGATTATCTAGGATGACAGGAAACCTTTTTGGAGTTGAAATTTTGGGCGGCATCTTTCTCTTTGTTTTCCATTTTTTATTTTTCCTTGGTAGTTGGGATGTCTGATTAGCTGCTTGGTATTATGCTCGAGTGATTTCTTTTATACACAGTAGAAGTTATATATCAAGTCGCTTATCAGTCCATGCATTTTCATTTTAAATATATTGAAAATACAAAACAAATAGGCATTTTGCATTGGTTGGTATTTTTGTCTTTGAACCTTTACCATTAGATTAGCACATTTAGCAAAAGATTGCATTTTACTTCTGAGTTGCAGAATTAAAATTGAAGATTTCACTGTTTTTATTTATCGTATCATTCACTGAAAAGTTAAAGTTAGGATTTTCATTATATCTATTTTTATTCTTATGCAGAGTCATAACACCATAAGTTTCATTTCCATACCTCTTTGAGTAATCATGGCCAATAAAATTTATGCTTTAAACTAAAATTGATTAGTCACGATTTTATTTTTAGGGTGCACAAACTAGCCTAGGATTTAGTGCCTTGGAATAGGATTTCATGAGTAAACTTCTCCAAGGCAATTAAATCAACTTATGTGTTTGAGACAGGGAGTTGAGAAATCCATTGTATAATTGGTAATATCAGGAGGTTCTGCTCACACTGGAGTTAATCATGAGGTCGCTCTAAGTTAGTTGAAGGGATAACCCCTGGATACTCACCTAGTGTTAGAGATATTTCTGTGGATTTATTAGTATTTGGGGATCTTGCTAGTGCCCATACCTTTGTGAGAGGTGGTACCTTCAAGGTTTCGAGCTTTGCTACCCTTCCCATACGGTGATCTGGACTTACGAATTCTAGCATGTGCATAAGTTATACAATGGTTTATTAGTTGCTTGACTTAGGTTTCTCATAGGTTACTTGCAGAGGTTATTTTGCTTGTATCCTGAGTCAGATAGGGGTCGGACAACACACAACCTTTATGGAGGACTACCTCTCCGGGGGGGTCTGACCGACTGGTTGTTAAACCTATAAGGGCCCTTATAACTAATTATGTTACCTTCAAACTTTAGCAGGGAGTCTCAGGTGCCTCCTAGATGAGGCATACCTTCTTTAGTGAGGGAGGCCACTCAACCACTTTAGCCTGTTTGCATGCATATTGGCCGTTTGAATTTTTGGTATGCTCTTTGATTTCTAGTTGGACTTAGGATATATTTTTATTTGTTGAGAGTCATAAGTCGTCGTGGAGTCGGACGAGCTTCCTCGCAGGTCCCGTCGGTTGTTATAGTTACCACCGGTTTTCGAGTTGTTGCCTTCTAAAAGGCGTAGAGTTGTCAGGAGTGGTTGTTATCACTGAAATTTCGTCCGCACATGGCGACAAGAACTCTGCATCATCAAAATAGGACTGGAGTCATTCATGGCACATGATTAATTCCACAGCATTGCAAAAGGGTCAAAAACCATACAAAATGACCAAAACATTGAAGGGCGCTTTACAGAACATGGGTTCGCGCACGTATGCGCGTAACAACAACATATAATGCGTGCATCAGCGCACGATGCACGGCTGTTGGGCGAAAAAACCACGCGCCTGCTAAACGGTGCATTTATTGAAATTGGTCGGCCTCCCAACCACTAATGGATCGGCTCCCAAGTCAATTTGACACCAAATCTGAGCTCAATCCTCATTGTGGGTTGGTCAAAGACCTAATTGAGCCCTAAAGAGCCCCTTTTCACATTCCAAAGAGGTCACATAATAACCCAATGCTAGGCTATAAAAAGCCATGAATAACCACCATTTTCTC
>JZKD02S1673092.1:682576-698562 GCA_000966675.3 Picea glauca
CTTTGTTGTTTCTCTTTCTAACCTTTCCTTTTACAGCTGTCATGCCTAGCAGAGCCCAACTGGGCATGTAAGCACTCTTAATTTGCTCATCAAGTGACGAATTGGGTGCAAACAGTGGTACACACACATCCACTTTTCAGACTTGTGATCCCACAAATATGACTACTGAGTCTAGTCTTTAGAACATCGGGAGTTCATCAACTCCCAATCCCACTATAGTTAATTACACTCCTTTGACACCTACAGCCGCTACAGTTGCAGTGCCAGATCCCTACACCGATACTATGGCTCGACCCATAGTCAATGCTTCATCTCTCACCTCTAACCCTTTTGGGGGTTTTGGCCACTCACCGAGTTACAATGTTCAGACCATCCCCATGGCTACTAGTCTGTTTTCTTATGGTATGCCAAGTTTCACTTCGCAGTATTCGACTTCCATCCCAATTGCTGGCCATAATGCTAGCCTTGGACTTGGGGGCACCACACCTCCATACACTCTCTTTCTGTTTGGTAGCTCTCATGTTCCCCAAGGGAATCCTAGTGTAGGAAGTGTCCCCTTCCCTAACCCCGGGTCTAATCCTTCTATAGCTAGATGGAACAACCAAGATGGTGGACAAGTTCTACCCTATATCCCTATCCCCTCATTGTCAAATTCGACCAATACTTTTGGCATAACAAATCCACTTAAATCCTCCGGATTCCCACATAGAGGAGGTCAGTCTTATGTCTTGGGCACCCCCCAACCTGGATCTAATCCAGTTGGGGGCAGTTTTAACAACCCTCAGTTTGGAGCTAATCCAACTAGGGGAAATTTTAATAACCCTTATCAGAACATTCATGCTGGAATGATGCCCAATCCATATTTCACGAATCCGCCCGGAGGAGGGTATTTTAATTCCAGACAAGGTTATAGTCCTTACAAGAACTCTGGATGGAATACAACTCCTAATACTCAATCTTTTGTAGGAGGATGGGGTTAGGTGTCGCAGCCCCGTATTCCCTTTTTGGCCACGCTTAATCTGCCAAATTTGTCTAAACTAATGAATGACCCGGTGAGTCATGATCCCACATAGCCCCCTGTCCCCACCAAGATTCCATCAGACATTCCAAAGCTTGAAGGTAAGAATGGCGAGGACCCTAGTGACCACGTCACTACTTTTCACCTCTGGTGCTCATCGAATTCTTTGAATCATGATTCTATTAGATACGATTGTTTCAGCGCACTCTTATCGGGATTGTGTCACAATGGTATATTGAGCTACCCAGGGGAACATATGGGTCTTTCCAACAATTAGTGATGGCCTTCCTTAACCACTTTCAACTACCCGTTCGTTATGATGTTGACCTTGAACTTTTGTCAACTTTACGCAAGGGTTCTGGTACCTAAGACTCCCATACCCCCGGCCTATATTTTAGAATGGTTTTTAAAATATTTGCACGCTCCTATTTCAAAGGACGTTGCTACTTCCGGGGTATTTAGCGAGGAAGAGGCCATTTTTAGTGCCCAAAAATTCGATTTGATCTATGCCCAGGCGGTGATGTTATACCACCTTCTTCCCGATGTACCACGGTCGCTCATGATCCTAGACAGGGTCCTGGGCCCCATGCCGATGGCATTGTGGGTTCCACCAATGTAAAGTCCGTAGACTTGGCAAAAAATTATGTCAGAGGACCATCTTCATCTGGATCCTCCAAACCCACCCAATCGATGAATGTACATTCTATGCAGTCGTCGAAAAAAACAAATGTTGACCAGCAACTAGATAGGAATAAACAAAAAGCTCAAAATAATCATAGAGGTGGGAAGAATAAACCCCAGGACAATAATAATAATGTAAAAAAGAATGATAATGCTAGGGAGGGCACAAAAGAAAAGCGTAAGGTTAA
Organism: Picea glauca; assembly: GCA_000966675.3. NCBI lineage: Eukaryota > Viridiplantae > Streptophyta > Pinopsida > Pinales > Pinaceae > Picea > Picea glauca. The sequence continues at coordinate 684,464 of JZKD02S1673092.1, forward strand.
GTTTCCTTGTAAATTTTTTACAAACGATCACCTTACACACTTATGCCCCAAACTTGTGGAAGCTGCGAGGATTTTAAATCTTCTGCCCACTGTGCTAACAAATCCTTTTCCTCACAACCAACACTTAGCCTCGAGTTCTTCGAATGTCGGAAATGCTTTTGGTGGGGGTAAAAACCCATCATCGCAATCTAATGACCCTGTTTGCATCAATATGGTCAGCGCAACAATCGATATAGCCACTCTCTCTCGAGATTACAACTCTTCAAAAGATAGTGCCAGCCTAGAAGCTCCTCTTCCACCCCCGAAGACAAATTTATAGATTGAGAAACCAGAGCCACCACCTCATATTCCAAAAGTAGTATTCAAGTTCTCTACCCATAACCCTAATGATAAATCTGCCCATAACTTCTCTATCATTGAGGATCTGAGCCAAACACCTTGCGCAATGTCTGCTTTGGAGGTACTCTAGATGTGTCCATCACAGAGGAATGCCTTACTCTCTAACTTAGGATCTCTAGAACCTAGTGGCTCAAAGGTCATCAAGTTTGATATCACGGATGTGAAGCCTTGCTTACCTTACCATGTGGCTTTCCAAATCCACATGGAGTATTCTAAATATACCATCAAATGAGTGGTCATTGATGAGGGTGTTGCCACTTGCGTGATGTCCTTAACTTGTTGGAAAGATATCAGTTCTCCAACCCTTTCAAATTCGTTGACCATGTTGACCACATTCGATGGTCATTCCTTCCACCCTCATCGTATTCTCCCCTCCTTTCCGGTCCAGTTAGGTGGGAAGACGGTAGAATTGGAAGTAGAGGTAGTTGATGCACCTCTTGATTATAACCTATTACTAGGTCGCAATTGGACTTATGCTATGGTCGTCGTCGTATCGTCTATTTTCTTCACGCTTTGTTTTCCTCATCAAGGGGAGATTGTGACGATCAATCAGTTATCCTTTGCGTATTCTAGTTCGAACACATATGTTGGACCGTCGATCCCTATGGTCGAAAATTCTCAGCCGACAACTGAGAATATCGGTGTCGGAATGTATTATTCCCTCATGGGTACTTTCGACTTCTCGGCGCCAATTCACCACATTTATGCCATGTCCAGTATTCTCTCTTCAGCAGAGAGGTCCATCCCTTTCTGCACTTCTTATTTCAGTGACCCTTGGACCCTACCTTCTCTGAATTTATCAATTGAATTTCAGTCACATGCTGGCATGGCCATGCCACTATCAACAACAGAGATTTCCTATCAAGCTATCCTTGACTCTTCTGTCGACCCTCATCCAGTTCCCTCGTAGACGGTCGAGGAAGATCCAATTCCCAGGCCCATGTGGGCCACTTCGTTATCTTGTTCACATGACTTATTGGATGAGACTTTCCATTCGGATGAAGCCATCCTTGAATCCATGAATGTTTCTAAGAGACCTTGGGATGATATGCATCATCGGTCTTAATTTCTCCCAAGTCTTGAAAAAATTGAGCAAGATGATTTTAGATCTACCCTAAGTGAGATAGTCGGTCATGCCATAGTTCCACTTAATACACATGACATTTACGTCGAAGGGAATATGGAGAGAATTTCTCCCACCGTCTAGATTGATATCTCTCGTACCCCTGGCAATATTGAAAATGTAAATATAGGTGTAGATTGTTCGTCAGAGGAGACTCTGATCTACACCAACCTCTTCAAATAATTTCGAGATGTATTCGCTTGGTCATATGAAGAGATTCCAGGGATCGACCCCCATATTGTCGAACATGAGATTAGGACTTACCCAGATGCTAAACCCATTCGACAACATCTTAGAGTTGTTAATCCTAGGAAGGCCCCCACTATTAAGGCAGAGGTAGAGAAGCTACTTAATGGAAGTCTTATCTACTCGATTCCCTTGATCGAATGGGTATCCAACCCCATTCCCATGAATAAAAAGCAAGGAACCATCCACGTGTGTATGGACTTTCGTGACCTGAACAAGGCCTGTCCTAAAGATAACTTCCCCATGCTTTTCATCGATCAGATTCTCGATGAGTGTGGTGAAATATTTTCTTTTATGGACAGATTTTTAGGCTATAACCAAATCCAGATCAAACCCAAATACCAACATAAGATGGCATTCATATGTCCTTGGGGCACATTTGGATACCGAAAAATTCCTTTCGACCTAAAAAATGTCGGAGCGACCTTCCAATGAGCCATGAATTTTTCTTTTCATGATCTCAAAATCATAGTCAAAGCTTACCTCGATGATATTGCTTCTCACTCTCGCAAGAGAATGGATCATATTGGGCACCTTCGACTGGTTTTTGAAAGATGTCGCTACTATAGAATCTGTCTCAACCCTCATAAATGCATCTTTTGCGTTAGATCTGGTCGTCTCTTAGGATTCTTAGTCTCCGAGACAGGGATCATGGTAGATCCACTTAAGGTTGAGGCAATTCTTCAGTTGCCTCCCCCGCGCACAATTAGATAGCTTCAAGGTTTACAGGGGAAAGATAAATTTTTGTGTTGATTTATTGTGAATTATGCCAATATTACTATGGGTTTCATGCGCGTATTAAATAAAGACACCCCGTTTATCTAGGATGAGCGAGCCCAATAGTCTTTTGACGCCTTAAAGAAATCCTTAATATCAACCCCTCTGCTAAAATATCCTGATTACAGTAGAGATTACTTGTTGTATATCGCTGCATCTGAAGATACCATTGGTATGGTTCTAGTTCAGGAGGACGATGAGCTCCACGAGCACGCCATCTAGTATCTCAGTCAAAATTTAGTTGGTCGTGAACGAAATTACTCACACATTGAAAAGCTAGCTTTGGCTACCGTCCACACAGTCCAACGTTTATGAAACTATATATTGCTTTGCAAAACTATTGTGGTTGTCGATGTTAATCCATTTCAATACATCCTCACTAGACGTATCATAGGCGGAAAATATAATAAATGGATTGTCATCCTACAAGAATTTGATCTCGACTTTTCTTCGACCAAGTCCAAGAAATCACTAGTTTTTGCAGATCTAATATCTGATTTCCCACGACTAGACGAAGATGTTATTCATGTCGATTCATTCGCAGATGAAAACATTTTTCTTGTTTTGTCATCCGATCCTTGGTATGGAGATATTTTTTTATACCTTCAAACCTTGAAATTCGCTCAGCATCTCTCGCGAGATGATGGACGGCGTGTTCGATACCAAGCCAAAAAGTATACAATCATCGGTGACACTTTGAATCGTCAAGGAATAGATAACATCTTACGTCATTTATTAACTCATGAAGAAGCCGAGTTAATCCTTAATGATTGCCATAAAGGGGCTTGTGGCGGTCATCTATCTGGGCTTGTGACAACCCAAAAAACATTGCGAGCCGATTACTTCTGTCCCACCATAATTAAATACTGTATTGAAGCAGTTAAGAAGTGTCACCCCTGCTGGGTGTTCACTCAAAAAATGCACTCGCACCCAACCCCTCTCCACCCAGTCATTACTATCGGTCCCTTCACTAAGTGGGGAATATATTTAGTTGATTGAAAAACAACTTCGGATGGGGGGAATCAACACATTATCGTGGTTGTCAACTACTTCTCCAAGTGGACCGAAGCCATGCCTACCGTGAAATCCGATGGGAAGACTGCTTCTTTTTTCGTATTCAACCAAATTATCACCCAGTTCGGTATCCCGAGTGAGATTGTCACTGATCATGGCATCCATTTTCAGAATGAAATGATGATAGAACTAGCATCTAAAATGTTGTTTAAACATGATCACTCATCTTCTTACTACCCCCAGGCAAATGGGCAAGTAGAGGCCTTCAATAAGTCTCTCAATACCATTTTTCAAAAAATTGTCAGTCAGAGCAATTCCAACTAGCACATCATGTTATATCCCGCACTTTGGGCATACTGAACCTTGGTTAAGACTACCACCAATTTTTCTCCTTTTCAGTTAGTACACAGTGTGGAGTCGATACATCCCGTTGAATGCAAAATCCCTTCTCTCAAATTGGCAGTTGAGCTCCTACCTAACACTTCGGATTTAGAGTGATGCTTGCTACACCTAGAGAGTCTTGATGCCTGGTACCACTAGGGGTAGGCAAGTTTAAACCCATGTTTCATGGTCCTTATATCGTGCGATGTGTTCTAGAAAAAGGAGCCTACGAGTTGGAAGATTATGAAGGGAATAAATTGTCTAAGCCCAGAAATGGGCTCTACTTAAAAAAATATTACGCTTGAGCCCTAGGCTTGGGAGAAACCCTTTGTATACCAATGTAAATTTAGTGTATATACACTTTTTCCCCCTTTGTTGTCTTTGGCTTGCTTATCGAGTTTTCCGTTTTGTTGGCAGATGTCAACGAAATATTTAGTCTACGTAGGATTCGCAGACGGAGCCAATCGTCATACACAGAACTTAGCTTCTACCGCTTGGGTGATTTACTCGTCCGAGGGTCTTCTGGTGTCTTCAGGTGGCGTATGCCTAGGGCCATCCATGAATAATGTGGCCAAATATAGCGTCGTTATAGAATTATTGCACGATTCTATCTCACATGGTATTCTCTTTATAGAGGTGCACCTGGATTATCAGTTAGTCATACGCCAGTTAAATGGTCATTACCATGTGCATGATCCGATGTTACTCCATCAATTCCTACGGGTACATATTTCAGAACGACAATTTGATTTTATTACATATTTTCACATTCCTAGAAGTTCTAATCATGTATCTAATGCCTGCACTAATTATGTTTTGGATTGACATTTATCACATTTATAAAGCAAATAAGACCATAAAATCAATGTACACATTGTAAGATATAAGTATAGCCGAAGATCCTTTTTTTTATATTTCCAAAAAATATGGTGTTTTATATTACAAAATTGGGGCTAAACCCCTCAAAAATACATATACAATTGATATACATGTCCTATGATATCTACGTCTGTGGTGTCAGATGAGTCTCAATATAGAAAAAAATGACTTTGGCAAAACGTCAGAAGAGTCGTACCCATGCTCTAGGTACACCGACAACCTGCCTCTGCATGGCTTCAGGTAGATCCTCCACCTGAACCATAGGAATCCTCTACGTCAAACGCAACAGGTTTCCCTACATGTTCTGAAGGACTCTCTCCACCTCTCCTCCCACTGCCTCACTTGACTGGTGCCTCCGCCTATGTCGTAGGAATCCCTCTGGCCATTGCGGACCCACGTCTACAACCACACAAGTATCGAGTTAATATTTAAAAACACTATCCAAAAAAAATATTTTTTCTTTTAAAATACAAAAATACAAAAAATGAAATATATAAAAAACATTTTTTACTTATGGCGCCATAGGCGGCTCCTGGTGGAAGTAGCATATCAAGATCACCTCTGTAATCAATTCCCACATAGGGATAGTTGTCCATAACTATGATTTGTCTCCCCTACCAGAAGAAAAAATCATTGTTGTAGGGTGTCACCACTCTACCTCCCCCCTATCACCTCATGTCCTCAACCCCTCTCACCATAGCTAGATCATGTGGCCCTCTAGGAATGATATCCACTCTAAGTCCCAGGCTTTGGATCCGCTCGAAAAATAAGCTACAAAGGATAGAGGCAAACCTGAAGTTTCTCTTTGCCCCCTGCTTGCACTCTGTCAGCTGACCTTTCATGTTGTTCAACAGTGAGGTACACAAATCGTACACGGTAGGTCTCGCACACTCTAGTGCATAAAACATAAGTGGTCTCAATGCTTGATGCAGTGAGGCTAACCCTATAATTCTGGTAATCACGAGCACAATAATCTTCAGGCTGAGGTTACCTATAGCCCGGATAGGGATTTGACTTCCCACCATGGGAGTCCCTGCAACACAATGGGCATCGATGTATTCTTTGACCTTCATCCCACTTTTGGCCCCACGTGAATTAAGGTCCTCAACCTCTCCTCGGTGTGAAAGTCCTGTCAAGAAGTAGATGTCGTCTACTTTGATCCTTAATGGTTGCTCATCAAGGATAAATCTCTCGCTATCTGGATCCCAATAACCCACCATAATTTCCAATAACGTCACTTGGGCCCTCATTCCTTTGATATCCCAAAACTTGTATCAACCACATATCTTCAATGTCGCTTGAGCCACTAGATTCCTTTCCACTGCTGCATCTACCTCCTCATGCTCTCTCTCCCTCCACTCCAACAACATCCTGTAAAAACCAAATCAATTTTTGAGTTAAAAACTATTTTTTTTCCATTTTACGCACATATATGCGGTTTATCCAAGAACAATCATGGGTAGGGCCTGATATACGCCCCGTGTAGTTCACACAGAGGCATATATCTGGTCGTATACGCGACATATTAGAAAAAACCCACGTATATCGAAAAACACAATTTGCACCTTTAAAAACTAAAAACATGGAGCCCAATTCAAAATTGTAAACCATGGAATTTGAAGAGGATGGGATGAAGAGTTACCTGGACCAGATAGCTTGCGATTCCATTGCCTATTGCTCCCGCAATCGTCGTTTGAATTCCGGAGGTATGTTAGTCCAAATTGCATTATTTTGGGTGAAAATGAAAATGACATAGTAAATTGTGATTTTATTACTATTTATAAAACACTTTTACCGATTTGATATAGTTTTATGATATTATTTTGTCTAATGGATTAATTCAAAAATGGTTTTAAGCTGGTTTTTTTAGTTTCGACTCAATTTTCTTATAGATTTCAACATCATGGTTGGCCATTCGTATCCTCAGGCAGGTATATTCATAACCTAGCATATAGGATAGGTATTCACTACATCATACAGTTTTACATTATCCTTAAATTACCACTTTTTATGCCTTAGGTACGAACCCATTTATTGCGACACATTAACCTCCATCTGCTATCATAGCATCATTAATAAATGGTAGAGACTTGCCAAACATGGGTACCCTAGTTAGAACCTCTTTTCATTTGGCTCCCATGCCAAGATTTTCCTTAGGACCGGGAGTCCATTAGAATTTGACACATGACTTTACAATGAGCCTCATTTCTTATTCATGTACATGCGGCCTTATCACCCACGGACTCCTAGAACACAAGTCTTAGTTAAGCTCTTTTCCGAATCGCTATCAAAAATGGAAAATATCACCGAGTGAACTTGTCTTCTTCACACTTGTAAATTGGATTTGAAAAGACATCTATTTGGCACAAGTTTACCCCTTTTTCACACCAAGTAGACTAAAAGATATAAAAAGGGACTTTTTTTGGCGTTAAATTGTGATTGCATCTCATTCCATTGCTTGCAGTATTGAGCCTTTAGTCGGTTCGCGCTTTAAGTTATAAACCATGGCCCAAGAAGTTTGCATCCTCAACCAAGCAAAACCTTGTCTATATCCTTCGCAATTTGACACCCTATACCCTAGAGGGAACATCACCTCGAGTGTCCATCTCTCGCATGCATTTCCCTGCATTGAGCATAGGTACGTTCCACTGCTAGAACTAGTTTTGCTTACTTGCGACACTCGTTCCCTCCTCTGTATCATAGCATTCAATTGTTATAAAAAAACAAAAAAGATGGGCGGGAAGGGAGTACTATATTGTAATTGGTAGTAGTCATGTCACCTTTGAATAGAGCACAAAGTTATTGATTCCTTGCGTCATCATAGTTTTGGGTTCAGCATGGCCTTAGGAAGCTGATATTGTTACATAATTTTCTCTACCGACTAGTTAATCTTCCAGCCACTATAGAGAACATTATGGATGACTCCTGCATGTAATTGTCAAATAATTAAGTCTATGCTGCCAGAGTCCACCGTATGTCTCATGCTCTTGTTCAAAGGAAGTTTATCAACCTGTGTTGGCCACTCCTCATAAATATTGACTTCGCATGTTGGCCATACCCTTAGTTTGTCTCAAAATCACATGATACTTATGATGCACCCTGTCCCTACTTTCATCATTGGTAGGTCACCTTGAACCCAACAATCGACATTTCATCATGGGTTGTTGACTGGGTGGTTTCCCTTGTGTTCGACGGTAAGACATTTATTCACACTTTGGGATTCGTGTAGTGTCTTGGATTCCATTAGCCTTATTGGTGGTTTCCTCACCTTTGTCAGTAGTTTTCATCATTGGATGCTATTCAGATGGTCTTTTTCATGTACCACTTGCATTTGGCACATGCGAAAAATGCACAGGATTGTTGGTTTGTGAACATCTTCTTCGTCTGATATCCACCAAATCATGAAGCTCCTACTTTGCTCCTCATCTTGAATGATGAGAGATGCCTTAATTATCTCCTTTCAGCAGGTCTCTTTCCATTGACTTCAACTCAGGTATTCTAGATACGAGACTTAGAGTTTTATGAGTACCTTGAGGTTTGCAGTCATTAGTGGCAGGCTCTCTCACCATTGACAGATGGGAATACATCAATGTTTTCTGATCAATGGATCTCTCAAATGTTCGACACCAACTCCTTGATTCACATTCTTAGAGATGTACTCGGTGCATTGATACCTAATTTCATCATTGGTAGGTTGTCTCGTGTTTGTTAACGGTATACCTCAATGACTAGTAATCAAACGATGTCTCATTGTGTTCGACATCAACTCATTTATTCACATGATGTAGACTTGCACCATTGGCGGATTGTATTGACGACTTGAAGACATCACTTTGTAGACACATATTTCTTGAGCTATTGCTTCCATTTCATCGGACCAGTACCTATTTGACTTCAACGATCATGGGAGATTAGATTGTACTCCATGGTATACAGATATCTTTAGATTGATTTTGAGACTGGTTTCATTGATCCTTGTTCGTGACTATGAAAACTATTGGCATGTAACCCCATTTATATTTTCCTACTCATGGCCATGGACACTTGTTGGTATATTTTCCACATGGATATGCATTGTATTCTTGGCAGTCATGTATGCAAAGTCAGTACATAGTGTAATGAGAAATTGAGTTCGTCTAGCTGGTTCTCTACCACTCCACTTCTAGGTTATTTATAATGTATTTCGGCCATTGCAGATACTCCTCTGATCTCACACATTAGGGGGCATCTGTTATAACAAGATTTGCCTCACCATTTCTATCTGTCACAGAGGGCCTTTTTTCCATTTTCCTATGCAGACTTATCAACCCCTTTTTTGATAAATCTAGAGCCAAAACATATATTTTTCCACATATACGCTCCATAACTGCTTTGCAAGATGTGTATACGATTGATGCTCCACTACAACTCGCGTATATCGGGATTTGTGCCAGAAAATACAAAATGAGGTCGGGTTTACATGTCATGACAAAAGATCCTTGATATTTGGCCTTCCATATAATGGAAACATTCTAACTCGGCCCTTCAGTTGCATTCTAGAGGCTATAAGATAAAAATTTTGAGCTATGGAAAAAGAAAGAGAAAGCATTCAACTTTGAGAGTAGAGTTACTCTAGAGAAATTACTTCATATTAAGTCTACATCCCTTTGTCCCTCAAGTCTGAACACAGTGTTCAACCCCCAAGCTCTTCCCTTATTGTCAAGAGAATCTCTTTATCTCTTCGCTATGAGCTTGCCTTTGGTGGAGGATTGAAGTGGTGGAGACCCAGTTGGAAGGAACTTGGTTTCTTGGTTTCGAACCGCGCTGACACAAATGTTTGTAATGTTGATACTTCTGTTGATCAATTATTAATAGAAATACTCCTTTCCCGTCCAATCAATATCTTGCGAATATATGATTATTATCCATGGGCATGTTTGTAATGTTTATTAATGGATTGTGCTATCTGATGTGCTAACTCATTTTATATATTGTCACTATATACTCACATCGCTTGTTTGTTGAGAACTTCTTCCAGGTGTAAGGATTTTGGTCAAAGTGCTTAACAGTGGAACAACATCAAACGATTGGATCGAGGTAGGCTTCTTCCTCGTATTGCACATTAGTTTATATAGCACATGTTGGAATTGAGTTGATTTCTGCAGTCATACTTGTCTGTTGTGGTTTACCCTTGGCCATAGAGAGGTTTTCCCTTGTAAAAATAGTCTATATGACAACCTATAGTTATAGTCTATATTGTTTATCGTATAAAGGAGAGTTATGTAGAAGTAGACAATATATGATTAATGATAGTCTATTATGCAATGTATTATGGATAACATGTCTTGACATAGACATGGTGGTTATTCTAAGGGCCATGACAATCCTGGTTGCATTTTTCTTCAATAACAAATAAGTGTATGATTCCAATCGAGTAACAATGGTAACTCTGCTATGCATACGATAAAATAATAAAGATATACTTAATTGGATTATCTTGGTGTTGCGATCAATGTTGGAGAGTCAAGGACCTTTAATGTCCCCTAACAAAAAAAAATATTTGGGAAATTTGGGGTCATTACGCTATGCTCTTTTATAGGTCTCAATGATTCTATAAAATGTTGGTAGAGGGTCAAACATCTAAAATATTGAGGCCTTTTTGAACATGATAATAATTCTTATGACTTTATCATGATAGTAATTATTATAATTTTATATAATTAAACATGCAACGACATATGAATATGTTCAAATAAAAATATAAAATTATATTTCAATCAATCGTTCCATGCAATCACAAATAATTTGAAATAAAAACACATTAAGCATCAAACATAATGTTAACCAACTAAAATTACTCAAATATTTGTTATAATTAAATTCACATTTCCTCTGTCAAAAGATGAATAAAAAACAATATAATTAGTGAAACAAAGATAACAAAAATATACAAACAATATTAATGATGAAATAAAACATGTACATATCACTCTTTGTTTTCATCACCCTCATTATCTTCTTTGCTTGGCATGATAACACTGTTTTTCTAATAAATATGTTTTGATCTAGGATCGTGTCTTAATACGAACCACCAATCCCTATCCAACACATATGGGTAAAAAAACAATTGGTTGCAGTGTTTTGGGAAAACATAAGGCTCCTTAGCTTCATCCCACATCTTTCTATAGTTTATACATATCATCCCACTATCATGATCTTCCTTTACATTATTCCAATCAAAGGTGTCCCACCACTTGCACCTAAAAATAATGCATTGGAAAGAAGAGAAGTACACTTGAATGATCTCTTGTATCTTTTCAACATAACCTAATGTCCCTCGTATGAGGTTTTGATAGTTGTGGATAGCACAACTATATTGGTCAAACTCAACTTCCACTCCATAGTCTTGTATCATGCATCTGTCATTGGCATCCTCGGTGCAAAAATGATGTCCATATTCCCACATAGATAGGAACAAATGCACCTATAAAAAAGTGAAAAAATCACAATGGCATGTGTCTAATAAGCCGACCAATAAAATATAAAATATAGATGTTACAATTCAAAGGTGCATTATGAAGTCAAAATTGTACACAAAGAGATCATTACAAAGTTGTTGCACCCAATCCCTATGTTTTGTGCATCCTCTTCAACACACAGGTAACGACCAGATGCATCGTATTTATCTCTAACTTGGTCAACAACCCAACTATTGGGGCATGTCATTGGCATATTTTATTTTAAATGATTATGATAATGAATGCTTCCACCATTCAATCATCTAAATTATTTCATGTCACTGTCCCATTTCCTCCTCTTTTGTTCATACAATGTGAACCACGACTGTGTTTCCTCCGAATTGTAAAGAATGAATTTATTGATGGCATCAATTTCTGAATTCATTGATGTATATATATATATTCATGAAATGAAACCAAAAATAGTACATATCATATCAAAACATACATTATGAAGTTTAGTGTGAATAGTTAATATGTATAAATTTGACAAACGATAAGTTACTTACTATTTATCAAGCTCCCTTTTCCATTTATTTGGAAAAGATCCCCTTTCTCTTTTGTCTTAATCCCTTCCGTCATCCCAAATCAATGCACCTGGTGGGTTGTCAATATTCTTGATGTACTCACTGACATAATATAAAGACTCATATGATATGTACCCCTCTGCCATAGAACCCTCCTATTTTTCCCTTTGTCGAACAAATCCTTTCAATTTCTTCATGTACCTCTATAAGAAGAAAATCCAACGACATCAGACCACTCTGACTAATTCAATCTCATATACTAAGTGAATTATATTATGAACCTACAAGTCCATGAAACTCGTCGACAATTCCTTCTCAAACATACAAACAATCTCACCTATCTCTTGACGCCACCACGGAATGTTAGCCATATGAATCTCCTTTGATGCAATCCAACGCAAAAATGAAAGTAATTTAGATATGGCACATCGTAGGTCATGGGGGATGTCATGGTTCACACACCCACACATGAGAAAAGTATAATGACACTACAAAGTAAACACATATAAAATTAATTAGGTTTTATCCCATGGCATGAATTTATAAAAAAAAATACTAAAATCATGTTTTTGACATATGTACTCTTAGAAGGCTCAAATGGTCATGTGATTTTAACCATGAAAAATGGTCATCCTATTGGAAAATGTTTAACAGGTAGCGTATGCTTGTCATTGATGGCAAGTACAACAGTGAAGATGGCAGGATAAGAGTGTGCATCGATGGAAAAACAGGAACAACGTATGCTCAGAAGGAACAACGTCGAGGAGAATGCGCTCAGCAAATCTCAAGATACAGGAGTTCGCAAAGGAGAAGGAAGACAAAGGTCGAGGCCATTGAGAACTTTTAATTCTCCCAAGGTTGGGAGGAAAGTGTGCAAATCTCAGGAGGGAGCACAGCCACTGTCAGATCGGCTGAAGAAGAAGATCTGGACCGTTGGTTTCTATGTCCAGGAGGAGCTCAGGAGAAGTCTATAGAAGGGAGAGATCGAGAGTCGTTGGATCTCATTCAGAGATCCCGTCAGTCGTCAGATCGGACAGGAGTTGTACGAGGTTTACCTTTGGGAAAAGCCAAGGTGAAATCCCAAAAGGAGGGTTGACTCATCAGGCTTTCACATATCGGGAATCCCGTGAGCCAATGGATTGCGGCATTGAAAAGCTTGAAACCCTGACGAGTGGTAAGACTACGGTCACAGAGATAATGGTCATATGGGCCAGGATCCTAGCTAGGAGAGCTATTGCGTAAAGAGTGTGTCAGGATTCGAGGGATTGCGAATCCTGAGGACATACATGTTTCGACATTGGAAAGTCCGAAACCCCGATGAGGAGGTTTGGCTGCAGTCATATAGGGGGAGGTCACATGGACCATGAGCTTAGCTAGAGGGATAATTGAAGTTAGAGGCGTCATATCTGAGCGCAGGGTCCGACCACCGTTGGATCAAGGAAAAATTGCACGATCTTTAAAAAGTGCAAGGAGTAGAGGGCTCACAAATCCCAGAAGCAGGAGGATCGTCCATCTTAGGGGGTTATGTGGACCATTGATCCGACTCCCTGTCGGGGTTTCGAGGATCGAGAGTTGGAGATGTCAAAGAATATTGACATCAAGAATCCCGAAATCCCGACTGAACCTAAACCGTCAGATCAAGATGTGATCTAGACCGTCGACCTGACTCACGTCAGCATACCACTTCAGCTAGGAACACGTGGCACAACCAGGTAATGACAAGTGTCAGACTGATTCAACATTTCAGGCACATGTAAGTCACGAATCAGAGTGACACGTGGCAGTATTCAACACGTGTCAATCCACGTGTGACATCAGCAAATGGACACCACGTCGGAGTTTCGAGGATCGCATTTTGGAAATGTCAAAGAAACATTGCAACAGGAATCCCGATTTCTCGATATGAAAAATCGTGACTTAAATCGCAGTCGTTGAATCAAGATCAAATATGGACCGTTGATTCTAGTCAATGGAGAGGCATCGGGGATCGAGAGTTAGACATGTCAATGAAAATTGACATCAGGAATCCTGATATCGCGATAGGTGAAATCACAATATAATATGAATCGTCAGATCAAGTGTTGATCGGAGGGCTACTGATGCACGACACAGTGAAACTACCAGAAACCATTGATGACATTTGCTAGAGAATTCAAAGAAACCCCTGTGTGATTGCCAGAGGAGATGAAGAGTCTCCAAGCTTCGTCCAAGTGAAGGAAGACTATTTTTAGAAGGGATTGACAGATGGATGAGCGT
>JZKD02S1673092.1:719649-749930 GCA_000966675.3 Picea glauca
AATGCCTCCTAAAATTATTGCAATAGCTCAGGGGGAGCATGTCTCTTCTTTGACATTGATGTCAAAGGGGGAGAAAATAATTTGGGTGCCTTAGTTTCCATCAATGCCAAAGGGGTAGATTGTTGGCAAATGTTTAACATGTAGCGTATGCTTGTCATTGATGGAAAGTACAACAGTGAAGATGGCAGGATCATAGTGTGCATCGATGGAAAAATAGGAACAACGTATGCTCAGGAGGAACAACGTCGAGGAAAACGCGTGCAACAAAGCTCAAGATACAGGAGTTCGCAGAGGGGAAGGAAGACAAAGGTCGAGGCCATTGAGAACTTGTAATTCTCCCAAGGTTGGGAGGAAAGTGTGCAAAGCTCAAGAGGGAGCACAGCCGCCATCAGATGGGCTGAAGAAGAAGATCTGGACCATTGGTTTCTACGTCCAGGAGGAGCTCAGGAGAAGGCTATAGAAGGGAGATATCGAGAGACGTTGGATCTCATTTAGAAATCCTGTCAGTCGTCAGATCGGACAGGAGCTGCACGAGGTTTACCATCGGGAAAATCCAAGGTGAAATCCTGAAAGGAGGGTTGACTCATAGAGGTTTCACATATCGGGAATCCCATGAGCCAATGCATTGCAACATTGAAAAGATCGAAACCCTGACAAGTGGTAAGACTGCGGTCACGGGGATAATGGTCATATGGGCCAGGAGAGCTAGTGCGTAAAGAGCGTTCTAGGATTCGAGGGATCGCGAATACTGAGGACATACATGTTTCGACATTGGAAAGTTTGAAACCCCGATGAGGAGGTTTGGCTGCGGTCATATACGGGGAGGTCACATGGACCACGAGCTTATCCGGAGGGATAATTGAGGTTAGAGGCGTCAGATCTGAGCGCAGGGTCTGACCACCATTGGATCGAGGAAAACCTACATGATCTTTAAAAAGTGAAAGGAGTAGAGGGCTCACAAATCCCAGAAGTAGGAGGACTGTCCATCTCAGGGGGTTATGTGGACCGTTGATCTGACTCCCTGTCGGGGTTTCGAGGATCGAGAGTTGGAGATGTCAAAGAATATTGACATCAAGAATCCTGAAATCACGATGTGTGAAATCGCGACTGAACCTGAACCATCAGATCAAGATGTGATCTAGACCGTCGACCCGACTCACGTCAGCAGACCACGTCAGCTAGGAACACGTGGCACAACCAAGTAATGACAAGTGTCAGACTGATTCAACATTTCAGGCACATGTAAGTCACGAATCAAAGTGACACGTGGCAATATTCAACACGTGTCAATCCACGTGTGACATTAGCATATGGACACCACGTCGAAGTTTCGAGGATCACGTTTTGGAAATGTCAAAGAAACATTGCAACAGGAATCCCGATTTCTTGATATGCAAAATCGTGACTTAAATCGCAATCATTGAATCAAGATCAAATCAGGACCATTGATTCCATTCAATGGAGAGGCATCGAGGATCGAGAGTTAGACATGTCAAAGAAAATTGACATCAGGAATCCTGATATCGTGATAGGTGAAATCCCGATATAATTTGAACCGTCAGATCAAGTGTTGATCGGAGGGCTATTTATGCATGACACAATGAAACTACTAGAAACCATTGATGGCGTCTGCTAGAGAATTTGAAGAAACCCCTGTGTGATCGCCAGAGGAGATGAAGAGTCTCCAAGCTTCGTCCAAGTGAAGGAAGAATATTTTTAGAAGGGATTGATAGATGGATGAGCGTGGAAGCCTATAACTAAAACAGAGAAGGTGAGCTCGACTGTCACAGAGAAGACGAAGAGTCCCAACTGCCATAGAGGCCGAGGAATCTCAACATAACATCCAGTGATGTTGAACACATGGGAAAATGGCCAGAGAACCTAAAGAGTTACGATGATGATCACGCAGAGCACTCGAGAGGTAGAGGAGATTGGTGCGGTATGAGCATGCATAGGAATGGAAAATATTGCATGCACAAGATGCACAAAAGCTATATATACACGGTACAGAGAAGATATGTGGTCGATGTTGTTGTTGGAGCATGTTGTGGTTGTTTTTATTGAAGGTGATTCATGTGTGAAGAAGGAGGGGAGTGTAGCAGCTGAATTGAACAAAAGAGGAACTATGTAGTGAATGGACATGGCACACAGAGCATAAAATGCAGAAGAACAAAAAACGCAAGTGATGTGTGCAGAAAGGCGATGAGGCAGACAGAGAAACGAAATGCAACAAAACAGTGATGAGTCTGGTAAGCCATTGTTGAACGTCATATCACTGTAATAAGATTCAGTAGCAAAGTTTTTTTTTTATTTCAGGGTGGAAGGGAGGTGCTAGGGAGGACTGTTGTCCTCATAGGTTCAAGTGGGTGCTTGAACACAGGGAGTTGTAGCTTCCATCTGGTTGCATCCAGAGAAAAAAGGGTGGCAGGGTGGTGCAAGGGAGAACTCTTGTTCTCTATTATACAGGTTGGTGCATGTATGATTGTAAGTTGGTGCTTCCATCCAGTTGGTGCTGGAAACACTCAGGGAGTTGGTGCTTCCTTCTAGTTGGTGCTAGAGAAACCAGGGAGTTGGCGCTTCCTTCTAGTGGGTGCTAGAGAAAATAGAGAGTTGGTGCTCTCATCAAGTTGCAGCTTGAAAACCAGAGGTTGTAGCCTCATTATGAGTTGGTGCTCATGTGTATGATAATGTAAAGAATGTAACTATTACTTATCATATAAAGAAAAGGAGGTTTTTACCCTTTATGGGTTTCCTCAAGAAATATTTGTCTCTGTGTATCACATGTGTGTGACTGATGTTGAATGTGCCTTTGTTTATCTCTCTGCATTATTGTGATCATCATTGAGTGCCTTGTAAATATTTTAAAAGAAGCATGATTGTTTAAGCACGATAACAACTGATTCATCCCCCCTCTCAGTTGTCCAACACGTCCACAGTGAAATTTCACCATACTGAAGACCCATATAAAGAAGGAACCTTCACACCCAATATAACTTCATTTTCCTAAGAAAAATAAGCTTTCTTCAATATCCATGAGACATCACCTTCATTGAAAGACCAAGAGGGACCAACCTCTCCTCTACTTTATTTTCTTGAAATGTGTTTCTTTTAAATTTTTGAAGAAACACGATCTCTCCTAACAACTAATGTGTCACTTTCTTTTGATGATATGTGCCTCCATAAATAATATGAAACATTTTTAAATATATGTATGGGATCTTGTAACTGGAAATATTAAGATGCTCCCAATATGGGAGCTCATAAAGGATAGATTTCATTTTCATCTCAATGGGAAATTTCTCAACATAGGTGTCGAAGAGTTATAAATCATCTAACACAGGCTCCCCATTTGAACCGATCATTTTTGTAATCTCCTTCTCCTCTCTTTCATATGATCTAAGCCATTATGTTGGTGTCATTGTTGTAGGCCTTTGGGTTTTCTCTGGTTTACCATTGAAAGTGGGTGTTTCTCTTCTGTAAGGGTGTTGTTATGGGAGGAATACCTTGGATCAGTTGTACACTAGATTTCGTAGGTGGTTGGACCACCTAGCCTTCAGAGAAGGTCCAAAACACTTACATCGATGATATCCTTTTGTTACAAGACCTGTGAAATTATTAATGTATACAAATCATGTTAGCGACAAATATCAGAACAATCACAACGAATTAAATATGTCAAAAAATATTGTTACGTATATAAACTAATCAATAAACATGTAATTTTCTAGAGAAAACTCATAATCCTTGATAATCATGTGTGGTGTAATCACATATTCCATACAACATAAAAATCCTCTCTATTGTGATGTGTATTTATACATCGTATACATGTATCCCTTCCCATAATTCATTCAATTCATATACCAATGGTTGTAGTTAGACAACCATACTCTTCACTTTTATTCTACCATGGACTATAAAAGCCAACATAACATGTTCATTCTTCACGAACAACAATGGGTGGATATTGTTATTGATCACTACTATAGTTAAAACAAAATAGTTGGTGTTTTGGAGGGAATATGGGTTGACGCCATCCATGGCTATGTTAAGTCGTAGACTTCGTACTTCATCCTTGAATTTTTTGGGCCATGTATCCTCTATATGCTTCATGGCTATTGAATCTATTGGGATTCACATAACCCCTGACCCACTTATGTGCGAGGCATGGCATCCTTGCAACATATCTAATTCTTTGAAATGAAAGAACTTTTGAATCCTTGGGATTATAAGCATGTGCCCCAATATATTATGAGGAGGATTGTGTGATTTACCATTTTTATTTGATTTATGATATCTATCATGCCCACATTTCTGACATATCTCTTTGTTTTCATATTCTCCTCTATATAGAATATAATCATTTAGACATGCATGATATGATATGTAATCAACACCCAATATTTTCACCATCCGCTTTGCCTCTTCGCATCTACCAAGAAAGACATTATCACTCGGAAGAGCCTTATCTTTGAATAACCTACATTTAATGGGAAATAGAAGTGTACAATGTCATTTACAGTTCATAAAATCGATCGTTTTTAATGTTGATTGTGTGACAAGATTTCTCAAACTATAAGGGACTTAATGATGGTCAATTATCTCAATATTGTTAAGAAACATGCATTTTACATGCCAAACATTTCTTTCAAGTTGTACAGTAACATTATTGTCCCCAACTGGGTAGACTTTGACTGGCTAGGTCCAAAGAGAGAGGTGGTGGAAGCATATATCATACTTTCGAATAAGGTATCAGTGATATGATCATCATCCCCTCGTTCATCATTCTAGAATGCATCTAACAACATTGTCTCCATGGAAGTTGTATCCTGTAAATAATCATCCATACCAAACTCTATTTCATTGACTCCATTTCTAACTTGTGAAGAACTACTATTGTTGTAGTCATTCCTAATTGGTGAATCTGAACGTAGTGGGAATTGAATAGGTGGTTGATTCAACCATTCTTGGTATTCCTCCTCTTTGAGTTGTGCTCTTATTGCATACTTCTCTCAATTTGACATTATAGTGGGGTGCAACGGAAGCTGATAGGTAGTTTGTTCATCATCATAATCCTAATTTCAAAAATATTGAACATTAATAGATCAATGATATTAGTAAGCACAATGCAATTGGTTTGTTCAAATCACATTATAACTAACATTAATTATTACCGTTGTTGACCTAGAATTGCGGATGGAAGATGGCATGTTACTATTGATAGCATAAAATGGTTGTCCATTTTCATCTACTAACTGCTTGCAGTATGTTTCTCCTGATAAGAGATTTCGACTTTTTTGAATTGGTAGAATATTATATACATTTGAACTCGATTATAAATCACGATCCTACAAATTTGGATACATTTTTATTCAGATTGACAAGGATAAAAAAATTAATTCAATTAGATAATCGAAATATAAATAAAATATCAACTTATTGGAGATGGAAAGGGAGAACTCCGCGATGGACTTTGAGCAATATGGAACAAGCTAGAATTTGAAGAATTGACCATTTGATATTATAAGCTTTTCTCCCTGCATTTGAGCAAAATCAACAACAAAATTTTATGAATAAGGCGACTTTAAGAGGAAAATGTATACTATGGAGTATTGCAAGTCATGTGGATGCATCCTAAAATATAATCTAGGATGTACTTTGAGAAATATGGAATAAGCTAGAATTTGAAGATTTGACCATTTGATATTATAAGTTTTTCTCCCTGCATTTGAGCAAAATCAACAATAACATTTTAAGAATAAGGTGACTTTAAGAGGAAAATATATACTATGGAGTATTGCAAGTCATGTGGATGCATCCTAAAATATAATTTAAGATGAATATACTATTTTGTGTGCAAATACAAATCTATATAACTTTGAAAGCATAATGGTGTGATTATTTAAAAAACACGCACTGATGTGTATATAACAATATAAATCATCGGGGCATTTAGTTACGAGTCACACCAATTCGTAAATAAATAAAAAAGAATTATTCGGTATTGGTGCTACAAAAATTTTAATCACACCAGTGCGTTGTATACAAAAACACACCAGTTCGTTATATTAATAGACACGCCGGGTTTTTGAAAAACTTACAAAAAAATGCAACTTTGTTTTTTTTTAAATTGAAAAATGAGGGGGAATTTAAAAGCTAATTTCATAAATTCATTTAAATAGTAAAAATCTATTCATTGTTTCATTATTTTATCAAAATTTACAGTGGCGATATTTGTAAGAGAGTCATATCAGAGAGCAATGTGGAGCAGCAAAATACTTTGGAACAACAAGATTATTCATAAGATCGGAATTTGAAGGTTATGGTGATTCATTTAAAACCATTTTCATAAAATATTTCATGTGTATTAAGTTATTCAGTATTTTATTATTTTCCCAAAATTTACGGGGGAGATATTTGCAAGAGATACATACAATGGAGCACTATGGAGCAACATATCAATACTTTGGAACATGAGAATTATTAAGAAGATTAGAATTTGAAAGGTATTGTGATTCATTAAAAACCCTTTTGGAGCAATACAATTATTTATAAAATCAGAATTTGAAGGGTTTTGTGATTCACTCAAAACCCTGCATAGTAAAAATTTTAAATTTTACTGTTGATTTTAATTTATTTTTTTTACAATTTGAATCTCTTTTTAGATTTAATTAAAACTCAAAAAAAATAAAAAAAAATCATACTTACCTTAAACCCTTTATTTTTCTTGTTTATGTGTTTGCAAAATTTTACCTTAGGGTATAACTCCCTCTATCACTTCATAATTACATTTTTTCATTTAATGGATTTATGTTTCCATATAAAAGATGTCTAACATGTTATGCATCAGATCCAAACCCTCTCAGTCCTGTCACGTTTAAAAAAAAATTGTTATGGGTTATCAATGTGTCGAATTGAATCTAACACATTGATGTGCTTTCGGATAAAACACATTGGTAATGTTGTAACATAATAAAAAAAAATCATTCATCAATGTGTAATTTTATTTGTTCATGGTATTTTTTTTTTCTATTGGATTGATGCCGATAATTGTACATATTGCATCATTGTAATTTATAGTTTAATATATATATATATTTTTGATATCGGTGTGTTTCATATATGGAACACATCCTTGTTTTTGTATTATGAAAGTGCACCAGAATTTGTTTTTGTAGAAAACTATGTGATTTTCTTATAAAATTTATTTAATAACTTGTGTATTGAATGTTACATGATATATATTGATAAACAAATGTGTGAGAATAGTTCAAGTAGAAAAAATTATGATCGACACAATGATAACACATCCAAAAAGGAAAACAAAATGCAAGTTCTTTGTAAATTCTATACAAAATTAATATGTTTGAACTATATGTAAGTTTAACTAATATTAATTGGTTAGCATGTTCCCTGCGGTGCCATAAAATGAGGAATCTTGATAAGATTGTTTGTGATCTAAGTGCAAAAGAGCATAAAAGCTTGATGTAAAAATTGTGAAAGAAAGAATGAGCTGAATGAACAAATTATATTCAATATGAGTTTTTTTTTAATTTCCATTAATAATATACTTAAAAATATTAGATAACATGTTTCAAACAATCTATTAATTCACATATGTTTAATTTTCTACAGGGACCAACAACAAAGGAACAAAATGTTGTCCTAAGAAAATAAAAATTATAGAAAAAATAAATGATGATGAATTGGTCCTTAGTTCATATCGAGTGGTGTTGGAGGTTAATGAAAGGGGAGGAAACTTTTACAAAACTGTGAAGGATATAGTGGAATGAACTTATAGATGTATTTTCCACTTAGAATTTAGAAACCAATCTAATTATTCCAAGGACCAGGTCATATCTAAACTACAAGAAGCATTTCTAGATAAGTGGTCAATGAGACTTGTCATATTTGCGATAGAAAAACCATACAACAACAAAAAAAAATCATTCAAAAATTGATATTCCTAAAAATGATTTTCTAGGATATGTGTATATTACTACAAAATTTTTATTTATTAATATAAATTTTGTTATATTTAGTTTTCATATATCAATATAAAAACAATTTTTTGCCATGCTACATTTTTTAGGAAGATTATGAAAATCCCAAAGGTTCAACGAGATGATATCCAAAATATGTCAATAGGAATGTCGAAAAAAGTGTACAAGGAGATGGTAAAATAAATGGACATAATTTCATCGCAGGAGGATCCATATAAACAACAATGTTCTTCAAATGTATGAAATCATTGAAAATTTCTATTAGGTACATATAAATAAATAATCTAGCATTAAATATTAATTTTCAATTATTCTCTTGAAGAAAAAAAACAAAATGGAACCCATTCAACACATAAAATAGGAGGACAGGGAAGAAAATGGTTGATAGAAAAGTTTGTGAGTAATTGTTATTTCCTTATAACATTAACTTAAAATTTCATTTTTGTAAATTTTAATTTGTTTTACAACAACCATCCTTGAATGTCTTCAAATAGGTGTTATCATACAAAGAAGAGTTATCGCATGAATTGATTGACATTGGATTACGAAAGGGTTCTGAGTATATGTCAACATATCAAAAATTAATTCTAGAATTTGTAAGAATATAATGTTGTTTTACTTCTCTCATTTTATAATTAATGGAAGAAAAAAATTATTTTATATTAAATCTATGATTTATTGTGGGCTATAAAACTTGGAGGAAACAAAGTATGGAAATGTTCCAATAGAAGAGTTGTTGACAGAAGGAATGAGATTTGGTTTTGAAAAAATGTGTATCATTCAAGACTCAATTCTTGCTATGCTATGTTTCTTTTCAATTTACATTCATGTATATTATTTACTTCAATTTTCATTATTCTCACCAATGTAGATACACTCATTACAATTTTATTTTATTTTGTAGATGGAATCATTTGAAGAAGAGGAAAAAAATCGAGACAATCATCAAAACATTCGACCAAATAACCCAAGTCATGGAAGTAGCTTGAGCACTAACAACAGTTCCAACGAACAATGATGATCAATATATTTGGATATCAATGCAAGTTGTTTTATTTTTTGAAATAATTGTCTGTGAAAATAAAACATGTTGTTTAATGTAATGGACATAGTGTCCCAATTGAAAGACAAGGGGTTACCAATAAGTCTCGACCAATTTTGTATAACAAAGAACCTATTATTCCTATATAATAAAATATGTTTTATTTTATTCTATTGTGTTGTCCAATGTTGCTGTGAAATGTTACATCGTTGATTAAATATATGGATGATTAAATATTATAATGAAAAGATGTGAAATCTGATGATATAACAAATTAATCCAAACATCATATCCAAATGAGCTAATCAAAATTTAATTTATATGAATACTATTATAATATATATGTCAATTATTTTATGAACAATGGAATTAAAAAACAACAATAATTGTGCACTATCACAGATCGATGTTTCTAAAAAGAGAAAATGACAACCAATGCATTTAATGATAAACAACATCGGTGCATTTCAAGATACAACACACTAGTGTCATACTTAAATTCACACCAGTGTTGATATAAAATAATCCAACACCTATATTAATACTATTTTAACCAACAATTGTAATAATAAAAAATCTTTATTGATGCGAGTTTAATTAATAAACGCATTGGTGATTTTGTATCACATTTCCACCCCGGTGCATTCTGAATATTATGCACCGGTAGGTTTTGTTTTTTAACGCACCGGTGATGGTATCATAGATTTGTCTGGTGCCTTATTATTATTAAGGTATTGATGTGTTATTACTTATAAGAGCACTGGTACCCCATTTTTTTTGGACAACCCTAGTGATTTATTGTAATGTTAAGCACCAATGGTTTAAGTTATAGAATGCATCAGTGCTTGGTATCATAGATTCGACCACTGTGTTGTTTTTATTAAAGCATCAGTGCATTATTTTGTATAAATGAAATGGTGCCCCAATATTTTAGGAATGGCCCGATGCTTTTGGTGTAATGTAGGCATGAGTGATTTATGTTTGAGAACACACTCATGCATATAGACCCTGAAGCACATCGACTAGAAAACCATCTGCTACAACCTCCACCCGTCAAGCTTTCTTTATTTATAATGAAGTTTCGTTATAATCTCTGCAAACAAATCTGCTACCAAAAATGGATGTTTTCACAGAGGTTTTTTTGATGATTTTTGTGAATTTTGTAACACTAAAAACCTCCGCTATAACCTCCACTAGAGGGTATTTTCCTTGTAGTCTAAGGAAAAAAACTTATAACAATGTTTATTCTTTGTGCAGTCTCTAGAGCATTGAAGCATGCCCAGACCTAGAACCTCTCGAGGTGCTTCCTCGAGAAAGAGAACAAATATAGATTTCTTGGATGCTCTTGAGGGTGGTGAGAGTGGCAATGGTCAATGATTGACCAACTACTGCCATTTTGTATCTAGACCACCATATAGATATTTTTTATGTTAGGGAACTTGTTGTCTCTTTCTATATTGGGTACGAGTTATGATTTTGTAAAAAATGTACAATTTATAAGATGTTGAATATACACACACACACACACACACATTTCATGCAACATTTTTTATGAATCTCATTATTTCTGCATTTTATGTTGATGAATATATGAATTTAAAAGTGTATGAATTTTATGTGTATTAATCCCTTGATTTTTTTCTAACGTGATTATAAATAATTTCATTACGCATTAAGGAATATATTCTGGTCGAAAATATTGCTAAGTGCTAAATCCATAAGAAATTAGTGGTTCTCAAGTAGCATTGCTTGCTAATCAACATGTATCTCTACATCATCGATAGATCATTCCTTCTTAACTATTTGCATGAATGTTGTGGATATCCATATTCTAACTCACAACCAAGCATATGGACCACCTCTTGAATTATCTCCATCTAAATCCAATGACAATCCACACTCAAATAATGGTCACTTGAAAATATTGTGACCTAAAAAATGGCATATTACAATAATTTATTATAGAAATAAATTTTCTCATTTATCTTCCACATAATTGTAAATCACTTAACAATCTCAGCTCAATGTTATGTCAAATTAAACTTCATAACTAGTACTAGAATTACTCAATTACAAAGATGACATAAGATAAAATTCAATTATGCAAATACAAAACATTTGGACAACCCAAACACTTTATATATATTTAGAATATGAAGTACATGCACCTACCAATATCTTAGCAGGGGTTGTTAGGATTCGAGCTCTTTAACCCCTAGCAATGGAAACCATAAGATAATATTATCCAATAGCTCACTCCATTAGATATCATAAAAAATGTAGTATACACAATGGTAAGTCCTTTTTGGATCCTAATTTTTTATCCCTCACTTATACAATATCAACTCCCTCTATCTTCTCGATAACAAGCACATTAGGTAGCACTAGGGTTTTCAAATGCCACAGAACCCTAACTTATTTTCTTAACCGATATAAATGATAAAAGCATTTATTTTCTCCTCTATGTATAAGTCATAGTATTCCTAGTCTCCTTAGGACAAAACCTTGACCCTAGTCTTCCCTTGACATTCCTTTGAGAAGCCTAGTTGTTAGTTTCTTAGTTGATTCAACCCATAATTTGACCATTTTCTAGGGCACACACATTATTCCCCTCTTTATATGTATGACATATATAAAATACATAAGTTTTGAGGTTACATTTCATGACACACCATAGAAAGTAATGATATTCTACCAAAATTCCTCCAGGGATACTTGAAACCATTATTCTTTTCCCTTCACCATCTATGGGAGTTTATTGCACAGTCCTACCCAATTTTTGGGTTAGAGAACACAAGTAGACAAAGGATCCTCCCAAACCCAATCCCACAAAACTGTTGATGCCATGCAATTGCCATGCCATTTCCATGTCATTCATTTCCACGCCATGCCATTTACATTCCATTGTCATGCATTTCCAGTCCATTCCATGGAATTCCATTTGCATTTCCACTCAATTTCCATGTATTTCCATGCCATGTCATTGTCATTCCATGCAATTTCCATGCCTTTCCTTGCCATGCCATGTCTTTCCTTTGCATGCTTTGTCATGCCATGCCTTGCATTTCCTTTCCATTCCATGTCTTTCCATGCCATTCATTTCCTTTCCATGCCATGTCACGCCTTTCCCTCCATTGTCATGCCTTGCCATGGCATGTCATGCCTTTCCTTTCCATTCCATGCCATGCCTTTCCTTTCCATGCCATGTCATGTATTTACCTACCATTTCATGTCATGTATTCCCTTTCCATGCCATGACTTTCCATGTCATTCCTTTCCTTTCCATGCCATGACATGCCTTACCTTCCATTGCCATGCCATGTCATGCCTTTCCAAACCATGCCATCCCAAGCCATGCCATTTCCATTCATTTCCATTCCATGCAAATGATATTCCATGCCAATCCATGCCATGGAATTCCATTGCTATTTCAAGCCATGCCATGGCATGCCATTTCCACACCATGTATTTCCTTTCCAAGCCATGCCATGCCATGTATTGCCTTTGCATGCCTTATCATGCCATGCCTTTCATTTCCTTGCATTGCATTGGATTTCATTTCCATGTCATGCCATGCCATGTCATGCCTTACATTGCCTTGCCTTGCCTTGCCATGCCATGCCATGTATTACCTTTCCATGACTTGTCATGCCATGTGTTTCCTTGTCATGCCATGCCTTGCCTTTTCGTGCCATGCCATGCCTTGCCATGCATTGCAATGCCATGTTATTTCCATATCAATTCCAATGGTATGCCTTGCAATTCCATGCCTTTCCTTTCCATGTCTTTCCTTTGCATGCCTTTCCTTCCCTTTCCTTGGTATGCTATGGTATGGCATGGCATGCCTTGCCCTGGTATGATATGGTATGGTAGCCTTGGAATGGCATGATATGGTATGGTATACCTTTCCTTTCATTTCCAATCCATGGTATGGTATGGTATGGTATGGTATGGTATGCCTTGCCTTTCCTTGCCTTGCCATGGTATGGTATGTATTGCCTTACCTTGCCATAGTATGATATGGTATGGTATACCTTGTCTTTCCTTGCCAAGACATGGTATGGTATGGTATGGTATGTCTTACCTTGCCTGGTATGGTATGGTATGGTATGTCTTGCAAAGAAAAGAAAGTGAAGGCACAGTATGCAAGGTATGAAAGTGAAGGCAAGGAAAGTGAAGGTAAATTAAGGTATGCCATGCCATGCCATGCCTTGAATTTACATTCCATGTCTTCGATTTCCTTTCCTTTCCATGTTATGGTATGGTATGCCTTGCAAGGCATGGCAAGTGAAGGAAAGGCAAGTGAATGCAAGGTATGCAAGGTATGCAAGTCAAGGAAAGGAAAGTGAAAGAAAGGTATGACATTCCTTGACTTGCCATGCCATGCATTTCCTTTCCATTCCATGCCTTGCCTTACCTTTCCTTCACTTTTTGTGCCTTCCCATGCCATTCCTTGCCTTTCCATTCCATGCCATGCATTGTCTTGCCTTGACTTTCCATGCCATGTCTTCCCATGCATTCTCATGCCTTGCCTTCCGATGCCATGACTTGCATTTATTTCACTTTTCATGCCATGCCTTGCCATTACACGCGATGCCTTGCCTTTCCATGCCATGCCTTGCCTTTCAATGTCTTTCCTTTGCATGCCTTGCCTTGCCTTTCCTTGTCATGGTATGGTATGATATGGTATGGTTTGGTATGCCTTACCTTGCACGGTATGATATGGTATGGTATGGTACGGTATGGTATGGTATGCCTTGCCAAGCCAAGCCGTGGCATGGCATGATATGGCAGAAAAACTGTTAGATTATTACATCAAAATTTACGACAAGCAATAATGGCAAGTTTGCTTATTGGATGGGGGAGAGGAATTTGGTTTGAACCTTAGTCCGTAAAATGAAAATTTGATGAATTTGGTCTAAACCTTTCCCATAAAATGAAAATTCGTTGGGGGTTTATTTTTTGAGAACCATTCATATCACATTTTATATACACATTTATAAGCATAAACATAAAAGTCATTAAAGTTGTTTAAGTAAAAAAATTGTTTTTTATTTTTTTTGAAAATAAGTATAAATCAGTAGTTAATAGTAAGAGTTGTTGGAGTCTCAACGATATGAAAATTAAAAAGGTGTTTTTCTAAATTTCGAAGGTTGATGAAAATAAAGTAATAGAAAATATCAAAGTGTTTTTATGAAACTTAACAAAGTGTTTTTCTAAATTGCGAAGGTTGATGAAAAGAAAGTAATAGATAATATCATTAAAATTTTGGTTATAGTAACATTCACATTGTAAAGTTAAGGGTTCAACTTATGTTTTCTTCAAGCCACTATAAGCAGGTACACTTAACGCATTTGTCACACAATGCAGTGTGAATTCATAGTGTAACTTAACCTCTATCCAAAAGCGATTAATAATTTTGATAGGTAATTAATCCATATAAAGTTTTATAACCGTAACTTTCTAAGAAGAAAATCATAAGGATAAGGATGACATCTAATGTCAGAGGCGACTTTCCCTGCAAGAGGAATGAAAGCTTTAGATTTAATGGAGTCGATTATGAAGGAGAGCATTAGTCGATATAATTAAGTGGACAAACCTAACTTTTTAGCAATTACATTTTCTTTTTTCTGTCAATTCACTGTTTTGTTTTGATATGTTAAGTTTTCAAAAGTATATATATTTTATATTTTTTTAAAATGGGTCAAAATTCATAGATATATATCTTTGATATAAATATTTGATATAATTTTTTCTGTATAATTCAAGTGTTCTAGAGGTTTTTGAGCATGATGAACTGGTTTCTACATTTAAAAATGGATTTTAAACAACAAAAAAATGATTTCATGCAAATTTGTGTTGCCGTATTCCGACAAAAAAAGTCATTTCGTAGAACAGTTAGACAACACCTTAAAGTTTGTCGTAGTCTAAACATTCTACGAAATGACTCTTCTTCGACGATTTTCTCCAAGAGCATCTGCCCGAAATCCGAAAAGAAATTATTAGATCCGTAGATTTGAGTGATTATTTCTATATAATGTGAGTGTCCCATAGGTTTTCCAGCATGTTGAATCCATTTTTGCATTCAAAAATGGATTTCAAAAAATAAAAGAATTGATTTCGTGCAGATTTATGTTGTCAAATTCCAGCGAAAAAATCCATTTTGTAGAACAATTAGACAACGCCTTAAAGTTTATCGTGGTCTAAACGTTCTATGAAATGATTATTCTTCGATGATTTTTTATGGGAAAATTTGCCCAAAATCTGGCAAGAAATTGTTAGATCTGCAAATTTGAGTGATTATTTATGTATAATCTGAGTGTCCCAGAGGATTTTCAGCATGCTAAATCCATTTCTACATTCAGAAATGGATTTTAAACAACAAAAAATGATTTTGTGCATTTTTATGTTGCAGGTTTCCGACAAAAAAACCCATTTCGTAGAATAGTTAGACAATGCCTTAAATTTTGTCGTAGTCTAAATGTTCTATGAAATGATTCTTCTTCGACAATTTTTTCCAGGAACATTTTCCTGGAATCCGACAAGAAATTGTTAGATCTGTATATTTGAGTAATTATTTCTGTATAATGAGAGGGTCCCTAAAGTTTTTCAGCATGTTAAATCCATTTCTGCATTCAAAAATGGATTTTAAACAACAACAAAAAATGATTTCATGCAGATTTATGTTGTGAGATTCGACCAAAAAAGCCATTTCATAGAACAATTTAGACAACGCCTTAAAGTTTGACGTATTCTAAATGTTCTACAAAATTTATTTCGTAGAACAGTTTAACAATTCCTTAAAATTTACTTATTTTATTGATTACTTATTTTATTGGTTACTTATATTACTGATTAATAATCGTAATCGGGGTTTATTTGAATTTTACTCGATTTTTGTATAATAAGAGGGGATTTTAAGAATCACCTAAAGTACAAGTATAATAAACTAAAAGTTCGATGATATACAAAGGGAGTGAATAGAACTCGTAATAATTGTATGGTCATAAGTGACAAATGGAGGGGGTTTATTTGAATTTTACTCGATTTTTGTATAATAAGAGGGGCTTTTAAGAATCCCCTAAAGTACAAGTATAATAAACTAAAAGTTCGCTGATATACAAAGGGAGTGAATAGAACTCGTAATAATTGTATGCTCACAAGTGACAAATGGAGGGTGAAACGTTTTCTTTTAATTCATATTATTTAATCCAAACACTCGTGGATCAAAGAGAAAGCAAGAAAAAACAAGAAGCATTTTGATCCATGAATTTGGAGGATTAATATTCATCCACGACATCTTTTAACGAGTAGAAAATAAAAAATAATCGAAACATTATTATAGGTGTAAAAGTTTATGATAAGCCTATTAGGTTTGGGTTAAACTGTAATTCATTGATATTGGTATGGAGTTAAGGATAAGTCTTACTAAAGAAGCAATGACCAATAATCATAAGGAAAAAATCATAAGGAAAAGTAATACAATTTTATTGGTTTTGGAGTATATCTCATTTTATTTTATTTTTTATTTTATTTTTATCTAATAGGTGAAGTTTTGTTTATACATAATGATGTAGTTATACATATAAATGTCGGAATTGTATTAATAAAATCTAAGTTAATAATTCTAACTAAGGCAAATTTTTTTAACAAAACAAAATAAATAATATTCAAAAAAATAGAAAATATCATTAATTAACAAGAGAAAATATCGGAAAAAAAATGCTTATGAAGAGGATTTCTATTTCTCATTGATAAAGTGGTTTAAAATCTTGAATAAACTTAATATCAAATGTTTAGTGTGAATTAAGTAACACAATTCAAACAAGTAGTTGAGCATATGGTTGATAGAGATAATGATGTAATAAATAAGCTTGACCAAACTAAGCAAAAGTCTTCGGAAGAGACAATTAGAGCCCTTGATCTATACTCATAATCAACTATCTAACTCATCTAAATATGTATAAATAGAGGTGATATCTAATGCCAAAGATAATGAGTTGTGTTTGTTCATCATGATGTTTAATACATGTTCCCTCTCTTGTGTTGTGCATTCTATTAGTTCTCTATTTTCTTAATTTCCTTCTCTTGTGTTGTGCATTCTATGAGTTCCTTGTTTTCTTGATTTGGTATCAGAGTGAATGGTCATTGGTGACTCACGTGAAGAGGAGGTGTAGGTCGTTGTTTGCTGCCAATAAGAAGGAAGCAAAGTTGCATGAAGAGGAGCCATGGTCATTGGTTGTTGTTGAGTTGATGTAGGAGCATCGTAGAAAGCCAAAGAACACGCCTAGTCAAAGGAACAACTGAACGCGTGGATGCAAAAAGGACACATTTTTTTATGAAAACATTTTGAATTTTGAAATCTGAAGCATTAATGTAATAGCTAGGAGAAGCATACTTACATTTATGTCTTGGAGATATGAACAGATCTGGAGAAATTATTCTCATCTATAGAATGTAATAGACATTTAAGTCTGTTTAATGAAAATAGGTAGATTTGATTTAATAGATTAGATAGTTTAGAAGTGTAGGAGGGAAAATGGATATAAACACCCTCACCCTTGTATCATTGTAATTTTTTATGATCATTCAGAATTCATAAGCTGTAGAGTTGTAGCAGAGAGTTGTAGAGAAGAACCCATGTACAGGAGCACTTGAGTTAATATATGAAGATTTGACTCAACTTTCATGGTGGTATGATGCTTACGGTTTACATTTGTTGAATGGTATGTTTACAGTTGTTTTGTTTCTCTGTTATTCATTTGTTTCAATGTTACATTGTGTGTATGATTTCATGGTGAATGTATGAAGTCTAAGAGAGGAGAAAAATGAGTTTCAATTGTTTCTCTTCCTAAGAATTCCTGCAAAGAGTGCAGTGAACGTCCGCAAGGTGTGCATTGACAAGGGTCTGAATTTTATCTCAGAAAGCTCAGGAGAGATACCGTTGTTCTCATACTAGATGAAGTGCAGGTGAAGCACAGAGCCATGCAAGGTGTGCGCAGTCCAATTGAAGCCTTGGATTTTATAAATCTAGAAAGAATATTGAGAGATTTTTGTTGCAAAGAGTGCACAGGGTCAAAGACTCAAATAACCAGAGGTTATTTGAAGATTTGCCGCAAGGAGTGCGAGCAGGGATCCTTTTGGGAAGCTTGAGTTTACAAGTGAAAGCTTAGGAAGGATAACACCTTTGAAGTGTTCAAGAGGGAGAACACCGATTCATTTGGGTAGAAGTCATTGAGGAGTGCATCTGGCGGTCAGAATTCTTCGTGGAGAACTCGTGAAATTGTTAGGATCGTAGGATCCAGAGGAGATGTAAGGTGGTTAGGAGTTGGATGAATCCACCACCCTGACATCAAGAGTCAACGTGAACTATTGATTGTGGTCATTTTGAGCCGACAGATCATTTTGTGGATTTGGGGTTTGTAAGTTTGGAGTGCAAGCCAAAATCCTTGGTCACTCTAATTCCCGAATCGCGAAAGGGATTTTTCAGGTGTGAAATTTTGGCATTTCGGTATTTCGGGGTTCGACATTCTAGAAATTCCGATGACAAGGAGCCGGGGCCCTTTGCATTGAAAATACCGAAGTCGTGAAACGTGGTGTGTCTTTGGAGTGGAATTTCGGCATTTCACCTTTTCGGGGTTCGAGAAGTA
Source organism: Picea glauca (assembly GCA_000966675.3). Classification (NCBI taxonomy): domain Eukaryota; kingdom Viridiplantae; phylum Streptophyta; class Pinopsida; order Pinales; family Pinaceae; genus Picea; species Picea glauca. Next base: position 738,345 of record JZKD02S1673092.1, read on the forward strand.
GAGGAGGTAGTGACTTTGGAATCGAGAGTTTCAAACTCCGAGTTTGCGAAATCCCGAAGAGGGAAAGGAAAAATTCCCGAAAAGATTGAGGGACCATAGTCGTTGGGTGCCAATCGGGTTTCGAGGTTTCGGGACTCAATAAGTGGAGTTGCATGGTCAACACAACTCCATAAATTGCGAAGAGAGAAACACCGAAAGGTGGGTCCCAAGTATCAGTCAGAGGATACGTGCGACGAAAGTCAAAGGAGGGGTCAAGCTTCGACGAAAATCCCGAAAGGCCATTGATATTTCATTCCATGGGACGTTGAGCCCATTTCGACATACCAGAATTTCGAAGTTCGGGGATCATAAGGGAAGAGGAACGACTATTGGTTGTTCGCTCAAAGTCCCGAAAGCCAAAACTAGTGGGTAACATGTGACATGTGCTCTTCGCGTTGGAGGAGTCAACCTTCGTTGACGTTTCAAATTTCGACAATTCTAAAAGTTGTGAAATTGCATCAGGAATCTCCAACTCGCGAAGTCTGAAATCTTTCATGGCTTAAACAAAGGGTTTGATTAACCCTTGGCGTGGTTTTAGTGAATATCCTGCACCGATCTCGGCCCGAGGGCAAGGGAGGTCTGCGTCAAGTGGTATCAGAGCACAGAACAAATTATTTTCTTTTTGTAGCAGAGAGAAAAGAGGAAAATTTTACAACCATGCTGTCGAGAAGAAGAGACAGGCCAATGCCTAATCCAACAGTGGAAAGAGAAATGCGTGAGTTACATGCCAGACTTGATGCTATGGAGACAACACAGAGGCCCATAATTGACGCTGGGGATATCAGCGAAGTTGAAAGTGAAAATGAAGCTGGAAACGAAGGGGAAGAAGTTGCAGTCGAAGATGCTACAGACGAACGCCTATTCAGGGTTATTGCTAGGATAGGTGCCAGAGAAAAAATGGACATTCCAGTGTATGAGTGAAACTTGGATGTTGAAGAACTTCTAGACTGGATTAGAGATCTAGACAAATACTTCGACTATGAGGATGTCGAGGAAGACAAGAAAGTAAAACATGTTGTTACTAGACTTAAAGGACATGCAGCACTGTGGTGGGATGAACTGGAGGTTGAAAGACGTTGCAAGGGAAAGCACAAAATCAAAAGTTGGGATAGAATGGTTGCAAAGATGAAAGCCAAATTTATACCCAGGGATTATCAAATCACTCTGTTTCGGAGGATGCAGAATTTGAGATAGAAGATGATGTCAGTGAAAGAATACACTGAAGAATTCTACGGGATAAACATCAGAGAAGGTCATCGGGAAAAAGATGATGAAAAAGTTGCCAGCTACATGAATGGTCTACGATATTACATTCAGTATGAGATGAGCATGATGATCATTCAAAATGTGGAAGATGCTTATCAGATAGCTCTGAAAGTTGAAGAGAAGTTGAGCCAGAAGCAAGGTCAAAGAGGCCGAGGTAGAAGTCAAGCCAGAGGAAAAACAATTGCCTAAGACAGAACTTAGAAACCTAAAGAAGAGGGAAATAAACCTCAAAATCAACCTGAGAGAGGAGGAAGCTCACAGGGAAGGCAGTGTGATGATAGAAATACTTTTCCTCGAGCTAGAGGAAGAGAAAGAGGTAGAGGAGGTGAAGTGAAATGCTTCATCTGTGGAAAAATAAGACATAAATCCTATGAGTGTCCAGATAAGAAGGAATATGGTGGTGAAACTCATATTGCTGAAGCTCAAGGATGGAATGTTGAGGCAGAATACGCTGAGGGCGGAAGATCTTTGATGATGAGGAAAGTTCTCTTGAAGCTAGAGAAGGAGGCAGATAACCCAACCCAAAGAAACAGTCTGTTTTAGACTACTTGCAAAACTAAGGATAGGGTATGCAAGTTCATAGTGGACAGCGGTAGCACAGACAATCTCGTATCTATAGAGATGGTAGAAAAGCTGGAGCTAGAGACTGTTGTACATCCAAGCCCATATAGATTTTCATGGATACAAAAAGGATATCAAGTAAATGTCACTAAACAATGTTTAGTTGAATTTAAAATAAGAGGATATTAAGATGAAATATTATGTGATGTCATTCCCATGGATGTTTGTCATCTATTTCTGGGTAGACCATGGCAATATGACAGAAACATAGTTCATGATGGGAGAAAGAACACGTACACCCTCGAAAAAAATGGTAGGATGCACATGTTGTTGTCGATTAAGGATAAAGAAGTGAAAACATAAATGAGCAACACTGCACTTCTCATGAGTGGGAAGGAACTTCTTAATGAGGTTAAGAAGAAGGAAGACACACAGTTTATTGTGGTCAGGAAGACCAAAATTGTTTTGACCAGTACGAGGATAGATGATTTACCAGAAGAAATCCAGGAATTGCTAGAAGAGTTTGTTGATATAGTAGTGGACGAACTACCTCGTTCGTTGCCACCTATTAGGAGTATAAGTCATCATATTGATCTTATACCTGGAGCTAGTTTTCCGCACCAAGCAGCATATCGGTTGACACCACAGGAAAATGAAGAAGTTAAGAGACACGTCCAGAACTTAATGGACAAAGGATTGATTCGAGAAAGCTTGAGTCCATGCGTTGTTCCGACAGTGCTCAGCCCAAAGAAAGACGGAGGCTGGAGAATGTGTACAGACTCAAGGGAAATCAATAATATTACCATCAGATACAGATTTCCATTGCCAAGGATGGGCGACTTGATGGATTGCTTGAGTGGAGCAAAGTTTTTTTCAAAGATTGATTTGAAAAGCGGGTATCATTAAATTTGAATGAGAGAAGGTGATGGATGGAAGACAACATTCAAGACAAATGAGGGGCTACATGAATGGCTTGTCATGCCATTTGGCTTAATGAATACGCCCAGTACTTTCATGAGGTTGATGAACGAATTCCTCAAGGATTTCATAGGGAAATCCGTTATTGTATATCTTGACGATATATTGATTTTCAACAAGACAGAAGCAGAACACTTAAATCATCTAGTTGCAGTAATGAGGATATTACAGCGAGATAAATTACTGATTAATATGAAGAAATCGTCATTTATGAGGACATAACTCATTTATTTGGGTTTTGTTATCTCTGCAAATGAATTAAAAATGGATCCGAAAAAGATAAAGATGATTAAGGATTGGACATAACTGAAGAGCGTGTTTGAAGTATGAAGCACACCGATGATGGATACGGTGAAGAAACGACACAAAACTTTTCACTAGACAGAAGAAGCAGAGAAGAGCTTCAATCTGCTGAAGAAGAAGATCACTGAGCAACCAATTCTAATTTTGTCGGATTTCACCAAGACATTTTAGGTAGGTGTGACGCGAGTGGATTTGAAATTGGAGTGGTCTTAAGCCAGGACGATAGGTCGGTCTCATATTTCAGTGAAAAATTGAATGAAGCAAAGATTAAGTACTCCACATATGACAAGGAATTCTACGCAGTCATACAAGCGTTGAAGAAATGGAGACATTATTTGGTTCCCAAGGAGTTTGTTTTGTACAACGATAATCATGATTTGCAATTCATGACTCGACAAGAGAAGTTGAACCAAAAGCATGCTAAATGGGTTGAAGTCATGCATAATTTTACTTTTGTGATTAAGCATATTTATGGAACTGCTAACAAAGTTGTTGATGCTTTGAGCAAGAAATGTTTGCTTATGCAGGAATTCAGAGTCAAGACTTTGGGTTTTGATAACCTTAAGGAAATGTATAGGGATGACCCAGATTTTAAAAAGGCATGTGAGGCATCTGAGAATCCAATTCTCAGGGATAGAAGCCAATGGACTGAATACATGATCCAGGATGGATTATTATTCAGGGGAAATCAACTATGTATTCTGAAATGCTCCATGAGGGAGAATTTGCAGAAGGAAAAACACAATGGAGGATTGGCCAGACATTCCAGTCATGACAAGACGTTTTCAAAGTTGAATGGCTCATATTTTTGTCCAGGGATGAGGACAAATGTCAAGAAATTTGTGGACAGGTGCAGAATTTGTCATCACACGAAAGGAAAAAGGAAGAACAGAGGATTATACCATCCATTACCCATACCTGAAAGACCGTGGGATGCAATGAGCATGGATTTCATATTGGGACTGCCAACGACACAAAGAGGATGTGATTCAATATTTGTGGTAGTCGACAGATTTTCAAAGATGGCACATTTCATACCATGCTAGAAAACTAGTGACGCAACTCATATTGCGTACCTGTTTTTCAAGGAAGTCGTCAGACTTCACGGTTTTCCAAAGAGTATCGTGTCTAATCGAGATACCAAGTTTGTAGGGAATTTCTAGAGGACCTTATGGAAGAAGTTGGGGACAAGTTTGTCTTTTATCTCAGCGTATCATCCTCAGACAGATGGACAGACAGAAGTCGTGAACAAAAGCTTGGGAGATTTGTTAAGAAGCTTAGTGACTGAAGACCACAGTCAATGGGATCACATTCTTCCACAGGTGGAATTTGCTTATAATGATTCACTCAATAGAAGCACAGGGCAGAGTCCATTCCAGATTGTATATGGAATGCATCCGAGGGGAGTTTCTGAATTGAAAAATGCAGAACAAGCTGAATTCAGGAGTGTTAGTGCAAAGGACTTTGTAGAAGGAATGAAGGAGCTTCACAGCCGAGTTAAGGAGCGATTGCAGAGTTCAAGTCAAGAATACAAGATAAGAGAAGATCAACACAGACAAGAACTTCAATTTGAAGTTGGTGATCTGATTCTTGGACATCTGAGGAAGGAGAGGTTCCCAAGGGGAACATATAATATGCTGAAGATGAAAAAGATTGGACCGTGCAAGGTCATAAGGAAATTTGGGACAAACGCATATGAGATTGAATTACCTGATGGGGTCAGAATCTCACCGATATTCAATGTTGCAGATTTGTACCCTTACAGAGTTGAAGAAGCAGGAACAGAGGATGAGCAAGAAAAAGTTCAATGGACAAAACAAATGCTTGTAGCTGAAAAACCACAGATAGAAGGCATAATTGACAAGAGGATTAGCAGAAAGATTAGGAGAAAGGAGTATTTTGAATACTTGGTCAAATGGAAGGGATATCCAGTTGAGGATGCCATATGGGAGGATGAAGCAGCAATTCATAGGCATGGACAGACCGTGCAAGAGCTCATGAACAAGAGTTCACGAAAATTTTCAAGCGAGGGAGTATGATGCAGGACCATCAGAGAAAGCCAAAGCACGTGCCTAGTCAAAGGAACAACTAAATGCGCGGATGCAAAAAGGACACGTTTTTTTTATGAAAACGTTTTGAATTTTGAAATCTAAAGCATTAATGTAATAGCTAAAAGAAGCGTACTTACATTTATGTCTTGGAGATATGAACAGATCTGGAGAAATTATTCTCATCTGTCGAATGTAATAGGCATTTAAGTCTATTTAATGAAAGTAGGTAGATTTGATTTAATAGATTAGACAGTTTAGAAGCGTAGGAGGGAAAACGGATATAGACACCCTCACCCTTGTATCATTGTAATTTTTTATGATCATTTATAATTCATAAGCTATAGAGGTGTAGTAGAGAGTTGTAGAGAAGAACCCATGTACATGAGCACTTGAGTTAATAGATGAAGCTTTGACTCAACTTTCATGGTGCTATGATGCTTACTGTTTACAGTTGTTTTGTTTCTCTTTTATGCATTTGTTTCAATGTTGCATTGTGTGTATGATTTCATGGTGAATGTATGAAGTCTGAGAGAGGAGAAAAATGAGTTTCAATTGTTTCTCTTCCTGAGAATTCCTGCAAAGAGTGCAGTGAATGTCCGGAAGGTGTGCATTGATGAGGGTTTGAGTTTTATCTTAGAAAGCTCAAGAGAGATACCATTGTTCTCATACCAGCTAAAGTGCAGGTGAAGCACAGAGTCATGCAAGGTGTGCGCAGTCCAATTGAAGCCTTGGATTTTATAAATCTAGAAAGAAGATTGAGAGATTTTTGTTGCAAAGAGTGCACAGGGTCGGAGACTCAAATAACTAGAGGTTATTTGAAGATTTTCCGCAAGGAGTGCGAGTAGGGATCCTTTTGGGAAGCTTGAGTTTAGAAGTGAAATCTCAGGAAGGATAATACCTTTGAAGTGTTCAAAGTGAGACGGAGATCGAAATATTCTCATAGAAGTCAAGTTCAGGAGGGAGAACACTAAGTCGTTTGGGCAGAAGTCATTGAGGAGTGCATCTAGTGGTCAGAATTCTTCGTGGAGAACTCCCGAAATCACGAGGACCGTAGGATCCAGAGGAGATGTAAGGTGGTTAGGAGTTGGATGAATCTGCCACCCTGAAATCAAGAGTCAACGCGAACTGTTGATCGTGGTCAGTTTGAGCTGACAGATCATTTTGGGGATTCGAGGTATGTAAGTTTGTAGTGCAGGCCAAATCCTTGGTCACTCTAATTCCCGAATCGCGAAACGGATTTTTCAGGTGCGAAATTTCGACATTTCGGTATTTCGGGGTTCGACATTCTGAAAATTCCGATGACAAGGAGACGGGGCCCTTTGCATTGAAAATCCCGAAGACACGAAACGCGACATGCCTTGTAGTGGAATTTCGGCATTTCGTCTTTCCAGGGTTCGGGAAGTAGAGGAGGTAGTGACTTTGGAATCAAGAGTTTCAAACTCTCGGTTCGCGAAATCCTGAAGAGGGAAAGGAAAAATTCCCGAAAAGATTGAGGGACCATAGCCATTGGGTACCAATCGGGTTTCGGGGTTTTGGGGCTCAAGAAGTGGAGTTGCATGGTCAACACAACTCCCGAAATAGAGAAGAGAGAAACGCCAAAAGGTTGGTCCCAAGTATCAGTCAGAGGATACGTGCGGTGGAAGTCAAAGGAGGGGTCAAGCTTCGACGAAAATCCTGAAAGGCCATTGATCTTGCATTCCATGGGACGTTGAGCCCATTTCGACATACCGACATTTCAGAGTTCGTGGAATCATAAGGGAAGAGGAACGACGGTTGGTTGTGCTGTCAAAGTCCCGAAAGCTGAAACTGGTGGGTAACAACTGGCATGTGCTCTTCGTGTTGGAGGAGTCAACCTTCGTTGACGTTTCAGATTTCGACGATTGTAAGAGTTGTGACATTGCATCAGGAATCTCCAACTCGCGAAGCCTGAAATCTTTCGTGGCTTAAACAAAGGGTTTGATTAACCCTTGGTGTGGTTTTAGTGAAGATCCTGCACGGATATCGACCCTAGGGTAAAGGGGGTCTGCATCATGAGTACAAGGTAAGGGGGACACGAGAGGCAAAACATGTACTTTTGTCGCACATGTAGAGGAAATCCTTGTCATTGAGCAAAGGAGATTTAGTGGAATCATTCAGCAAAGGAAATTTGGTGGAAATACACACAGAGAGGATCCACGCATCTATGATTATTTGGTTGTCGAACAATTTGTTGGCCTATAAGAGATTTCACTCGCCTGGAAGAGCAATTAGTGTTGTTGTGTTTCTATTGACAGACATATTTCCGTATTCGAAGGGAATTTGATCAGGAGCCACACTTGAATGTAGTTTAATTGTTCAAAAAAATAGAGAGGAAGATAAACCCATAGAAACCATGCATGGAGGTCGATCAAACTTGTGTGTGGAGGATCGTATAGAAGAGAGAGAAACTAGTAAGGAAAGTTGTTTTTTTTGTTCAACAATTTTTTTTTGTGTTGAATTCAAAGTTATAGGATGGTGATTCCATTAGTGCATTCTTATTTGAATGAATCAACCAAGCTTGATGAAAAAAATTACGCAAATTGGGAGCTTAATATTTGATGGAAGGATATAATGTTTGTTCAATCACATATGGCAATGAAGTTAAATAAGAAGCCCTAGTAGTCTTAGTTCAGTATTGGAAGTGATGAGAGATGAGAGACCAAAGTGAAGGTGATTTGAGAATGTTTGTCAAGAACAATATCATACTGCACATTAGGGAATGAAAAACATCCCATGAAACTTGGAAGATACTGAAAGGTTTGTTTGAGACAATGAACACAAAATATGTTTTTTTTTTATAAAGACTAAAATTCTTTCAATTAAGATGGAAGAGAATGAAAACATTAGTAATTTTCTTTCTAGAATAAAAAAACTGAAATAAAATATATGTGATATTAGTGTGAATATTTCTAGTACTTATTTGGTCACCGTCACATTAAATGGCATGTTGGATGAATATCAAATGTTCATTACTAGTCTTGCAACTAGGGAAAAAACCCCTACCTTTGAAGAACTGATAGATATTCTTATGCAAGAGGGAAAACGTGGAAATAATCTCAATAGAAGATCTACAAAAAGGGAAATAACCCTACAAAGGAAAGCCATGAAGAAGGAATTAACAAGGAAAGCCACATACAAAACCAAATCAAGGCAAGGCAACACAAAACATAGATACAAATGTGAAGAGGAATGACAGATGCTTCTAATGTGGTAAGTTTGGACTTATGGTAAATATTGTCGGAGAAGAAATTTTAATGAGTCCAAATATAAAAAAATGTTCAAGAAACTTTGTTGATAAAGATGCCACAGTATGCGATGATTTCAAAAAACTGAAGTTGTTTGTTTCTGATTCTACATTATAATCAAGAGAAACTCATGATTATAGTGCTTCAATTCATATGTCATGCAATAGGGATTGGTTTGATAAATATCATGACAAAAATAATGGTTCTATCATGAAATTATCATGAAATTTAAGGCTATAAAGATGTATGTGTGACTTGATCTACTATTCAAGTGAAGCAAATCCATAATGTCATGTATGTGCCAAGAATAAAGAAGAATTTAATTTTAGTGTCCACCATTGCACATCAATATTTAAAAGTTAAATTTGTTAAGTCATAATGTGTTTTGAATGACATATAGGATCACTAAAAATTCATTGCAAGAGCATCTGAAGTTTGATGACTGTATAAGATTGATGTTACATGGAGGGATCATCAAACATTGGCATCAAAAACTATGTCAACTTAAGAATTACAACATCAAAGTTATGGAATTCTAAACCATAATGATCTTATGTTGTTTCAGAAGAAAAAAATGGTAGAGGGTCTTCTGATTTTTTAGAGTGAACATGTTGAATGTGAATGATGTGCATTATGTAAACAACACACTAAATATTTTCTAGATATATAGATGTTTCTAGCTAGTGCATAGTAGCATATTGATGTTTGTGGACCCATCCAAACTAGATCTCTTGAAGGAGTATATTATTTTCTTATATTCATTGATGATAGAACTAGATACACTTGGGTCTATTTTATTAAAAAGAAAAGTGATGTTTTTGAATATTTTAAAGAATTCAAGAATATGATTGAAAATCAAACATGAAGGTACATTAATATTCGATTAGATCAAGGAGGATAACTTACACATTAGGGGAATTCATCTGGTATTGCAAAAACAATGAGATTCAACAATAGTTTACAGTTCCACATGTACTCAACAAAATGGACTAGCTGAGAGGAAAAACAAAACCTTGGTTGAATGTGGTAAATTATTTCTAATGGTTTTGGGGATGAAGAAATAAGTCAAAAAATTTAGAACACAAAACTCCTTTGAAGTTTTTTATGGATATAAACTAGAAGTTAGTCACTTGATCATTTTTGGGAGCAAGGTATTTTCTCATGTTCCAAAAGAAGATAGAAGATTTTTTTTTTCCAAGGAAATCAAATGCATATTTGTTCAGATCATTAAACTTATAAAATTTTTGATCCCATAACTCATAAGGTATTTGGAAGAGAGATGTGTTGTTTCATTAAAATATAATGGAGTACCCAAAAGATGATTATGATGTATGTCATCTACCTAAAGAAAATGAGGAATGTGCCAAAGAAGAAGATGAACAAGTTGAAGGTGAATCTTCAAACATAATGGAGCCTATAAGTAGCCATAACATTCCTAAATGAGATGGAAGAACTCCTCAAAGAAATGAAGAACTAAGGATAACTACAGAACAATCTAAGACTCTTGTCAGGTATAAAGACTATGCTTTAATCACTCGATTTATGAATGTAGTGGAGCCTTTAAATTATGAGCAATTTAAAGACCATAACAAATGGATGGATGCTATTAAAGAAGAATATGATTCTATAATAAAAAATGAAACATGGGAATTGACAAAGTTGCATGAGAACAAAATCCCTATAGGTTCAAAATAGTTGTTCAAGTATAAATTTAATGTTGATGGTAGTATAGAAAAATACAAATCTAGATTGGTTACCAAAAGTTATTCCTAGAAAGAAGAAAAGGGATAGACTATGAAGACACTTTTGCACCTATAGAAAAAATGAATACCATTGGATTAGTGATTGCATTGGCTACTAAGTATAATTGGAAGCTACATCGGTTGCATGTTAAGTGAGCATTTCTGAATGGAGAATTAAAAGAAGAGGTTTGTCTTGTTCAACTAGAGGTATTTGTAAAGCAGGGTCAAGAACATCTTGTATGCAGGTTAACGAAATAATTATATGGACTCAAACATGCACCACCATCTTGGTATGTGAAAATTGATACTTTCTTCTATTAGCAAGGTTTCATAAAAAGTAAAAGTGATCTTAATCTGTGTATGATGCTAGAGGAAATAGTCATATTGCATTGATTTGTTTATATGTGGATTATTACATTACTGGGAGGTTTAATATGAATACATGTAAACAAATATCTACTCCATTAGAACATAATGTTAAGCTTAGCAATGATGATGACACAAAAGAGAAGAGGTGGATGGTACTTTGTATCAACAATAATGTTGGTGATCAATTGAAGTTGAATACAAAGATTTATGAGGCAATTTGGGTAACGAGGATATAGAAAAGCAAAAAAATGTCAACAATCATCAATCATGATAAAAACACAACATCATTTTGTAAGAGAAAAGATATAGTCAAATGAGATCAAAGCATATTTACACAACATCCATCCTTTTGTAAGAAAAGTCAAATAAAATTAACTTATTATATTGCAATGATAATGATGTCTATATATCGAGAAAGCGTTTGAAAAAGACCAAATTTGTAATATGTAAAGATAAGATAGGTGTTCTATGACTTTCTTAATTAAGGGGAGTGTTAAATTAAACAACCCACATCAAACAAATAGTACTTGCGTAGAAGATAGTGATACGGATGTAAAAAATACGCTTAACCAAACTGAAGAAAAGTATCCAAAAGACACAATTCGAGTCCTTGCTCTATGCTCATAATCAATGGTTTAGCTGCATCTAAATATGTATATATAAAGGTGATATCTAATACAGTGTGTTGTGTGTTCATCATGATGCTAAGGCACCTGTCTCAATTGTGCTACGAATTCTGTGAGTTATCTGTTTTCTTGATTGAAATATCTCCATCTTTAGAAACCATTCGATTGGTCACACGAATAAGAAAGACCCCCACAAGATTGTTCAATGGATGACACAAACACACTCTGTAATTGTTCAATGGATGACACAAACACACTACATTGTAGGCAGGCTACCCGCCCTTCACCACACTCTGTAATTGTAATTGCAATTACTGGTTGTCTCCTTCTTTACCATCAATGCCGCATGTCAAAGTAGTTGGTTGTTATCAATGGTTGTCATGTGGCA
>JZKD02S1673092.1:749980-760990 GCA_000966675.3 Picea glauca
GGAACATTGAATCCAGACGTGCATGTTATCAATGCCGCATCTCAATGTAGTTGGTTGTTATCAATGATTTGTATGTGGCATATTTTCATGATAGAGATTTTGTTTATACACAATGCAGGTATACATATAAATCTTAAAATTGTATCAATAAAACCAATTTTTTCTTACTTAACAAAACGCCTTAGGCTTTATTTAATCAAATAAAGGAAGAGGATTTCCATTTCTCATTAACAAAGTGGTTTAAGAGCTTGAATGGACTTAAGCTTCTATCAAAGTTCTGCGGAAATATCTCCACCTTTAGCAACCATTCGATTGATCATAGGATTAACAAAGACACCCAGAAGATAGGAGACAAACAAACTATACTGTCGGCAGGCTGGCCGCCCTTCACCACACTCTGTAATTCTAATTGTAATTACTGGTTGTCTCCTTTACTATATGGAATTTTAATTGTTCAACTTAAAATTCGGCACAGCGAAAAAGAAATCTCAACGCGCTGCTCACAAAATGATTGAAGCCTCCATCATATCAATTCAATTTTGGTTGCGCAGTTCGTCGTTTGCAGCGCTGTTGCGAAAAGGAAATCTCACAAAATGAGATGTCATATCAATTCAATTTTGATTGCGCAGTTCGTCGTTTGCAAGGCTGTAACGAAAAAGAAATCTCAACACGCTGCTCACAAAATGATTGAAGCTTCCGTCATATCAATTCAATTTTGGTTGCGTAGTTCTTGTAGCGCTGTAGCTTTTTCTTAGGAATATTGAATCCAAACGTGACATATTACGGTAGAAAATTGTTATGAATGCGCCATCTCAATGTAGTTGGTTGTTGACATATTCTACATTCTTTTTCATCTTTTAAAATTAATATTAAAAAAATGTGGTTGTTGTTAGTTGACAATTAACATAAATTAATTATGTCGAAAGGTGTATACTTAGTGATAATGGACACAATTAATGATCTTTTAATCTTAAATTCTAATCTGATGGCTAAGCATTGAAGAGGCTGGCATATTCTTAGTCGTCCTCCAAAATCAATGCTTCAGATTTATTGTTCATTACGCCGAAAGGCGTATACCTATTGACAATGAGCACAATTAATCATCTTTTAATCTAAAATTCTAATATGATGGTTAACAATTGAAGATGCTGGCATATTCTTAGTCGTCCTCCCAAATCAATGAATGTGATTTACTCTTTATAACTTCCATGTATTTCTGAATGCATTTACCTAATCATATTAAGAAATTACTGTAGCACTATATGATAGCCACGTTTAAATGATTAACTTTTCAAATTACCATTTAGATTTCGTCAACTATCCTGCCTGTGCGTTTCATTTTCGCCACGAATTTTAGCTATCCGCCCTTTCGGCGTTCTCAGCCTCGAGATAGCGGTTGTGCTAGTAACTTAGTTGCATTTATAAAGGCATCAGTGAAGATGTTTACTTTTTTACATTTACCTAATCACATTATAAATTTACTATAAAAATACACAATTGCCACGTTCAAATGATTAAAGAGGATTAAAATATAAGAATTAAAAAACACTCTGCACACGTTTCTCTGCACACTTTCATTTTGATGTCACTCATTCATTTTTTTATATCTGAAAGGTCGTTTGATGCCACAACCTGCGTGGACGTTTAATATTCACATGTCATTATCCAGAACACACTTAAAGCATACCATACCTTGGGCGCCTATGGGGTTATTTATGTCATGTTGTTTATTTCGACGTTCTCTAGCTGGTACTAGTTAGTATACTTTTAAACGGGAGAATGAGAATCTCGAAGTAATTTAAGGATTTTTCATATTAATGTTGCTAATTGAAATCATAAATATATTGTAATTAAAATGATTATTTATTGTTGGTTCACTTTTTTGATGATAAGCACTTATAATTAGTGAAATTGTACAATTTGAAAAGAAAGAATGTATGCCCCCATATAGTCAAGAGTGTGATATATATTCACCTAAAAGGGTAAGGAAGAGCACCCAAAATGTGAAAAAATAAGGATACAAGTGTCCATATGAATACTTTCAATGAGTCTTGGTTTTTTGCATTTGAATGAGAACAAATTTTTTTTATTAAAAAAACATTTTGTTTTGCCTCTTAGGGAAAAAGCTAGAAAAATACACTTTCCTTTAGAAGGTTTTTTGTGGAGGACAAGATAAGGTTGCTTACAACTCCAAAGCATCTCATTGAAGATGAGTGTGGATAGGATGAAATTATTATCTTCACATAAAATTTAATTTATAGAAGTAAAATAAATTTAAATTTAATATTATTAATTCAATATTACAATATCATTTTAAAATATAATAGTAGGATGTTAAATTTTTTTAACCTTTTCATATTTAATAAGTGAAAAGTAAATTAAAATGAATTTATATAATAAATTAAAATGAATATGTAAAATAAAGAAAAACTAATTTATACCAACATTATTATTTAATATTAAAATATAATGTTGAATTTTAGATAGATTTAAATTTGAATTTGAATTTAATTTATCCTCTTTATTATTTAAGTTTAAACATAAAATATATGCAAATATTATTATTTAATATGTAAATATAATCTTAAATTTTAAATATTTTAAATTTTAATTTATATATATTATGATGATGATTAACCATTACTAAGATCGAATTGATATATATATATATAACCCACTATATTAATTAAAACTAATTAAATTATAATTTCTTTATTTCTTTTTAAATCATTTAATTCATTTTTGAATATGTATTTTATGCTTTATTTTATTTTATTTGTAAATTATATATATATATAACATAAAATACATATTCAAAAATTATAATCTAAAATTATAATCTAAGAATTAAAATCCACCATATTAATGAAAACTAGTTAAATTATGGTTTTTTTATTTATTTTTAAATCATTTAATTCATTTTTGCATATGTATTTTATGTTTTATTTTATTTGTAAATTGTATATTTAAACTATATATAATATTCGAGAATACTTTTGGATGTATGTAAACTATCTAAGAGATTTATAAATTCATTGTACATTTCACCCATCATCAAGGACATAATTCAACCTAAGTCACAATAAGAAACGAAAAATCCAAAGAGTATCCAAGTATACAGGTTTAGCTACAATCTAAAGTGGCACAAAGTGTTGGGTAAGAAATCAAGGCAACTCAAAATGATCAAATGTCAAAGGAGGAAAAAGTATAAGGATAAAAGGTCACCATAATAGATTTTAGACCTTCATTCATCAACTAGCTTAGAAAAAATATTAAATACCTTTGAAATTCACTCACTTATTTACAATTGCTTATTGCATTCACTTGCTTCTTTTTATCTCTAAATTATATATTATACTCGAGAATTTTTCTGAATGTAAACTATGTGCGAGGTTTTGAAATTCGAGTGAACACTTTACCCATCGTCATCATGACTAATTGTGGAAATCTGCATAATCAGATTTTATAATATAATTAGATTTCAATTAAAACTAATTAATTATGCTTTCTTTATTTTATTTTATTTTTAATTAGTTAACTCATTATTTTATATATATTGTATTCTTCATTTTATATTTACATTATATAATTATATAATATAGTTAGATTTCAATTAAAACTAATTAATTATGTTTTTTTATTTTTATTTTTTAATTAGTTAACTCATTTTTTTTTATATATATTGTATTCTTCATTTTATATTTACATTATAGATTATCTTTAGATTTTAACTATTTTTATGTATATATTTTATTCTTCCTTCTATATGTAAATTATGTATTATGCTTAAAATTTATTCTATAGGTAAATTATGTATTATATTTAAAATTTAAATTTGCTGATATATTTAATATACAATTTTTTTTATATTAAATAAATATTCAATTAAACTCCAAATTAAGATGAATTTTTATTTTCTTTACTTAATAATATCAAATTTAAGGTGAATTTATGTTTACTAAATTTTTAATAATAGTATAATATTACATATTAATTGTACACTTCCCCTTTTCTGACAAGAAATTAAAAACTTATTATGCAACTTGTAAGCCTCAGCCCTCTTGGTCCTATTAAACTCTTTGTCTAGCCACATAACATTAAAAATGTGATTTGTGTGAATAAATTACTAATTTCCTATCAAAAGTACAAAATTGTAAAGCCTAGAAAATCATAAAAAAGGAAAAGTCTCACTAACATCTAAGGAACTCTTTTAAAAGTGAGAAGTATAAAGATACGATACAATCTATTCGAAGATGAGGAGTTCACTAGCATATATTTTATCCTATTGGTTAAAACAACGATGCTATGGTCATCCTAGATATAAAATTGCTATGTGTGGCCTGTATAAAGTGAATATATTATAACATATATCGTCGCAGTTTTTGTTAGAGCTCCCAACAAACTTAAGCCAATAACCTAAAGCTTTCATGTCGAGCTAGCATGATTAAAATTGCATGCCACTTTGAAACACCATCAATTTTTCGGGACCCAACTAACTAGGAATCAAATAGATATTAAACCCAAATGAGCTTTGGAGGAAATGAATTTTCCATGACGCTCCCTTAGATCCAATAATGTCTTGAAAAATCTTCTTCTCTTGAAAGTATGAGAGGGAGTTAATGTTATAACAACGAATGTGATCAGCTTGTACTAAACTAAAACTGCTAAGCTTGTAATTAGAAGTAGCATATCTATTCACTACTGAATAAAAATTAGCTAGAAAAAATCGTAGAAGTCTTTATTTTTTTAATGTTTACATAATGCATATTGTTATATTCATATCTATTCCTTCAAGTTTCCTCATTTTGTTGCCTATTCGAATGGAGGACATTAAGTTGATGGATCACCTCCTTTCTGTGGTATAGCTGGTTGAGCTGCATACTGTTGGACTGT
Source organism: Picea glauca (assembly GCA_000966675.3). NCBI lineage: Eukaryota > Viridiplantae > Streptophyta > Pinopsida > Pinales > Pinaceae > Picea > Picea glauca. The sequence goes on from JZKD02S1673092.1 coordinate 754,874, forward strand.
ATGATTTGGGAGTATAGAGACTGTCATTGTTGTTGCATTACATAATACATAGTCACATACTTTAGTTGAGTAATATTTTTGTACTGGAATTTCGGAATTTCATTATGTTTCCTTTTAAAGTATTTTGGTTTTCGTTCTGTTTCCTTTTAAAGTATTTTGGATGACATTTATCACGAGCAATCACCTGTGGTTGCAGGAACTGAAGCAGGTGTAGATATGTAGGTATAGTGTTTTTTTGTGGTAAACTTGAAATTACATTGCCAGGTGCTGGAGTTGGGAATTGTAATATATGTCCAAGGCACACGTAATGTTTGATCTTGTGATAGTTTCGGTAGTTCTATACCCCAATCTCGGTAGATAATAAATTACAGTAAGGTGTGGTAAGAGAACTGTGGAAAAAACGCCAGACTTTGGCAAAAAATGAAGTTGCAGAATAATACAGTTGTTTTCCTGGCCATGAACAAATCACGTCAATAAAGGCATTGCCTAACCCCTCTCATCGTAATGTTTGGTTTTCGAATCCATAGATTATTTTAATCTAGATTGGATTGGATGGAACAATTATGTATTGGGTCTTTTAGATCATGTTAATGTAGAGAATCTGGATTTTTAATTGTATCAGAGTTTTGAAACATTTTCCCACTCCTTTTATCACAAGAAGGTCATTTAAAAATCATTAGAAGATCAGTTAAAAGGTTACCCATTGATCCTTTCATGATAAGTGAAATTTCTACTCTAATCATTTCAAAACTCTAATACAATCAAATAAAAATTCAAAAATCTTTACATTGATGAACCATAAAAATTCACATACTAAAATAAAATAAAAACTTACTTTAAATGTTGTTATATATAAAAAAAAATACATTTAACGTATGCCTAATTCAAATTATTCAAATTATGACCATTATATCCAACAAATTTCCTATTACATTTTGTCTATGCACTAGTGTTTTTTTCTAGTGATCCTAATAGTGATTTGATTAAATGAGAAGTTTAAAGATTTCACTCATTTTCTTCTTTTGGGGAAGTGCTTACTTTAAGCTCAAAGAGAATCATTACAGTGACCCAATAAGTCAGTCACTAGGTGCACCTTTTTAGTAGGCCAACAAAACAATCGTTACGAAGAACGGACTCTGAAAATAAGCACTTCCATTTAGCTATAGCCTATGCTATTGCGATAAAGATTACTCTTTCATCAAAATCGCAGATACTTGAACTTAGCCCGTACCGCTAATTCATGCATCCAGGGAATTAAGCCTTGGTAGGTGGTTGAGATGCCACGAGATGGTGTTTGATGTGTATGGGAAGAATCGGTTAAAAAGAAAAACACAAGACATGGACAATTGATGCTCCATCTACTATGATACTTGAGGAGATGTTATGATCTTTCATGGATATTGGATCTGATTTGCAATCTTGTTTCAACACCTTTCATTTCCATCAAAACTTTGTCATGTATTGTCTATTACAGGATATTCTTAACAATCCTAAGCACATGTGCAGTGTCGACTATAGTCCCTCCAATGTGAAATCTAGAGAACAATATTCTCTTAATTCCACATACCCCAAAATTCTTCCCTACAATATTGGAAGAAACAATGGCCACCTGATTTGGTTTTATTGAAGATACATAAAATGTATTGAGATGAATTACATTGAATTTTGGCACCCTTGATGGGATTTTTTGTTGAATTTTCTTTTCTGACATTGCATATACAAAAGAATGCTTGATGTACAAAAGAATTCTTGATGGCAAGAAATTTTGGATGAATTCTATGGTGAAAGAATATGGAGGTGGGGTTAGAACTTGATCCTCCAAAGAATACTCTTCAAGATACGAGATATGACGTGGGTGGGTGCAAAACCATCTGAATGGGGTTTTGTTATCTATGAATCCGGATTTGGGTAGAGAAAACAATATTGCTCGAGAAGTTAAAATTCAGATGGCCCTAAAATGAAAAGCAAACTCTCTTAAAGAGTTTCTTCAAGAGATCTAGAAACTCTCTCAGATTGCAAATTAACCTACATGTACCTAGGTAACATATTTAATTTTGTTAGAACCTTGACATGGATTTAAAAGTATAGTTGTAAACACAATCTATTCATGGACCACATCCAGATGACCACTTGAAATATAGCTGTTGGCTAAGCTGATAAGATTGAAATTCCTTTTCTAGTGAAGTGTTTTGAGAAGTGATTTATGAGGCAGTTGCAGGAGACATGGGGTGCCTTGAATGAGCAAAAAACACTTTCGGACTCCTACTTGACCCAGGAAATGCCTTTGGACTGCTACTTGGCCCTGACCCAGAAAACACTTTTGGACTGTCGCTTGACCCATACCTAGGTGACAGATTTAATTTCTCCAGAGCCATGGCACGAAGCTCAGAAGGATAATCATGAACACATAGTATACAAAAGAATCCTTGATGTACAAAAGAATTCTTGATGGCAAGAAATTTTGGATGAATTCTATGGTGAAAGAATATGGAGGTGGGGTTAGAACTTGATCCTCCAAAGAATACTCTTCAAGATACGAGATATGACATGGGTGGGTGCAAAACCATCTGAATGGGGTTTTGTTATCTAGGAATCCGGATTTGGGTAGAGAAAACAATACTGCCCGAGAACTTAAAATTCAGATGGCCCTAAAATGAAAAGGAAACTCTCTTAAAGAGTTTCTTCAAGAGATCTAGAAACTCTTTCAGATTGCAACTTAACCTACACGTACCTAGGTAACATATTTAATTTCGTCAGAACCTTGACATGGATTTAGAAGTATAGCTGTAAACACAATCTCTATTCATGGACCACATCCAGATGACCACTTGAAAGATAGCTCTTGGCCAAGCTGATAAGATTGAAATGCCTTTTCTAGTGAAGAGTTTTGAGAAGTGATTTATGAGGCAGTTGCAGGAGACATGGGGTGCCTTGAATGAGAAAAAAACACTTTCGGACTCCTACTTGACCCAGGAAATGCCTTTGGACTGCTACTTGGCCCTGACCCAGAAAACACTTTTGGGCTGTCGCTTGACCCATACCTAGGTGACAGATTTAATTTCTCCAGAGCCATGGCACGAAGCTCAGAAGGATAATCATGAACACATAGTATACGTGGGCCAACTCCAATGTACAACTTGATTGATAGTTGTTTTCCAAGCTTATAGGACTGCATAGATTTTTTTGAGTTAAGCCTTCGGAGCAGTGACTTCGGAGGCACTTTCGTCCTATCATTTTCAAGGTTTTTGTCTGACAAACTCCTCTTGTAGCAAACTTGCTCAGCATCATCCTGCCGATCTATTGTTTTATGTGCCTCTTGCACACCATTACTTATCCCCCCATCATCGATCCTTCTCTACTAGGCACATGTATATCATAGTCATTATCATAGGTTTTCTCTTGAGATGTAAGCGTACTACCAACTTTTCCTCCCGTTTCATTCATTTCAACATCAGAACACAAAGCAGTGCTAACTTCTACTACTTTGAGTATATCATTATTCCCTGTACATTCCTTAGTCGAATCATTTTTTTCCCAAATTTTCACCCAAATGTTTCCCATCTGTCTTTGCTTTCAAGATTGGTTCACTTGCAACGATGATATCCTTTCCAAGTTGAACAGATTGCTCGTCCTCGTCAGCTGAAGTCTTCTAAAAAGAGATGAAAGGAAAAACCACTCAGTTACATCAAGTTTCATGTAGATACAAATATTAAAACACCAAGATAACACATCAAAAAATTCAAAATAAAATGCTGGGTAATGAGATAACTACAATAAATCAAAATGTTACTGAAACAAATCAAAGGAAATTTTGTGTGACTTTTCTTGATATTTCGTTTGTCTTTTTATGCAATACTAACATATTTATTCCTATGTCTCAAATTTTGGCGCAGATTCTTTTAGTTGGCATGTGTTGTGTGCCTTATCCTATAACTATGAAAACAAGGAGGAAGTCTTGCTATTCCCAAGAAGATTGACTTCTATGCAACTCTTCAATGCAGTAGAATTTAGCTTAATTTGAAAACTTGGGGTAGTGACAGGATCTTACACTGTCAGACGCTGTGAGATATGAGGCCATGAGATGGAGGAACTGGGAGTAAGATTTGAAACATTCATAATGGTCCTCCTTCGCAAAACGGTCTTCCATGCATGCCCAAATGCAATATAAGATGTGTCTATATCATTGAAGTTTGAAACTGAAGAGTCCAAGTGGTTTCCACAACTAAAAGTACAAGGATGGGAAGGGATTGGGCAATATTATCTTTACCAGTATTGGGGATTTACATAAAATGAAGCAGTGGGTGGGATGATATCAGTGGCCTTTTCATTTATCGTGGGGGAATCTGTCATTGATCCCATAACACCCTGTGTAATGTGAAATGTCAAAGATAAAGATCTGTAAAACCTGTGTAAGAAATATCTTCTATATGACTTATGAACAACAAACCGGTGGATTGAATAGTTTTGTATTGAGTCTTATGCAAACAATTGAATTGAATTGGACCTGAGTGTTCAGGTAAACGAGATGGAACCGAATGTTCATGCCTAATTTGCAGTAAAATGTATATAAATAGATTGAAAGGAGGGATGAACATGTACAACATAACTTTAGTATTTAGATTGGAGATACACAAAGGTTAGGGCGTGATGGTTATGGATGAAATGTTGAATCTCCCTTGTTCTCATCCCCTCCATCATGCTGCAGTTTTTTTATCTGATCGAAAGTTGTGAAGAGATTGTGTGTAATGAAGAGTTCAGAGTGTATATGAATGAATACTCAACCGCCACTGCCACCCCTGAAGAGGTCACTTAAGTAATAAAAGCACACCGACATCAATCAATTACAAAACGCTGCAAACGTTCTGACCAAGATAAACAACAATAATAAATGACTTAAGCGGTGAGGGTAAATAAAATACAGAATGAGGCAGTCTGACAAAGTTATGTGATGTGAGAGAAGAAGTCTTAAGTCAAATGACTTTAAGAAAACCTTCTGTCGAAAGGCCACCTACCATAAGTGAACAAAAATGATGGTTTTTGAAAATTTATAAGCTTTTTTTTCCCGGTTGAAGGTTTTGCCTAGGATTGGGGAAAAACCTTTTCCCAGATATAGGTTTTGTTCGGTTGACAAAACCTGTCAACCTATTGAAAGGTTTTCTACAAAAGCTAACACAAATATTAATACATTAATAGTATCCACTATTAATACATTAATAGTATCCACAAGTGTTCTTTAATGTAAATAATGTAATAATGTATTAATGGATGTCTAAGTGGTTCATGATCATGGTTGAATCTGATTGACTATGGTTGGCCAAGAGTATGATTGACTATAGTTGATTATAGTTAACTACGATGACCATGAACATGACCATGGTTAACTATGATTGACGATGAATATGACCACAGTTAAGTCCAATTGACCATGACCATGACCAACAATATGATGGATCATGAAAAAATGACCACCCCCATCCTTATGCTTAACCATGGATAAAGTATTAATGTACAAAAGTATTAAAGTAAAAATGTATTAATTAATTTATAGATTAATTAGGTATTAATACATTAATGATCTATTAATCACTATAATAATGAATTAATACATAAATATATTAATGTGTTGAAGTATTAATGTATCAATTAATTAATACATCATTATAGTATTAATACATTAACAATACAATATTACACTAGCAACAACCACTTTATAAAAGTGGTTGATATATGTAGATGGACACCATTTATTCACCTTTCCAAACTAATGATGTGGATTGGCTTATATCAGTTTGATACATTAATCGTGTAATGTATTCATTAATTAATAAATTTATACATTATTAATTAAAACATTGTTAAAATATTAATACACTAATAAATTAATACGTTAACAATGTAATGATACATTGATGTATTGTATTAATGTAATGTAAAAATTAAAATATTAATTTACATTAATATATAAAGTAACTTATTAATTCAACGATACATTAATAATGTAATGTATTAATTAATTTATACATTAATTAATTCATACATTAAATACATTATTAATCATGTATTTATTAAAATTATTAATACACTAAGATATTAATATTTATATTAAAACATAAATAT
>JZKD02S1673092.1:779278-832338 GCA_000966675.3 Picea glauca
ACCACCTGGCAGACCACCTGGCACATAGGTTTTTATGCTCTTGGTTCCTAGTTTACTTTGTTACTGTTTTATGCATCTTTGGACTGTAGGCATCTGTCCTGGTTTCCTTCGGGCAAGACAGATGCTACAATGTTTATGCTCTATTTTTCTACTTGGTTTTACATTTTATCATGCTACTCTGTTTTACCTATGCTGGTTTCCGAGTCTCGGCAACATTTTTGGTAATTTCAGGCATACTTCTCTGTACATTTTGCAAAAGTTTTTTGCTTCTATAATATAGCAGGGTCTACCCCTTTTTTATTTAAAAAAAAAAAAATTACAAATCTAGTTTATTTTATTAATGAACTTTATTACTATTGTGTCTGGCCACTATTTATTGAATACAAATAGATTGCAAAAAGACAAATGACACAAATGACATAATTCATTAATGGACTAAAGAGTTAGGCTAGCCACGATTTCTTGAATACAAAGGAAGAATATGAAACAAATGGTAATTATGCGGCTTCCATAAGTACGTAGGAAATTATTTCTGCTTGGTAATTATGTGGCTTCCATAAGTATTTATGCAATTATGGGGGCTTCCTTCGTAGGTGTATGGTAGATATGGTAAACATGGCTCAAATTTAAATTTAAATGATAAAAAGTGAATAGTGAAGTAAATTTGTGTACATTTGTTAATCATTTGAACATGGAAATTAGGTGGTCACACAGTTATTTCTTAATCATATTAAGTAAATGCTAAAAAGTAATGCTATAAAGTTATGAACATGAGATCTCATTCATTGATTTGGAAGGAAGACGAATAATATGCCAACATCTTCAATTGATAACCATAGGCTTAGAATTTATGGTTAAAAGATCATTAAATGTGCCCATTTTACCTTTCGTAATTAATACATTAATAAATTATTAATAATAAATTACTAAACCTAATAATATATTAATAATCCATTATTTTTTAAATACATTAAAGTATTACATTATTACATTAAAGTATTAATAACATAATAAAGTTATAATACATTAATAATAATTCTCATGGATGATTGTTAATGTAATTAATGTAATAATGTATACCATGCGCAACACTATGCTTGTCCATGAATACAGTATTAAAGTATTAAAATATTAATTAATTGAAATTTAATTAATACATTAATCATGTATTAATAGCCCAACTCTTAGAGTACGCAATTGATCATTTTGTTGCATGGTGAAAGCATATAGAACCAAAATTATTTTTCTAGTTTCATGATGTCACTCCTGCACTCCGTGACCACGACTAGAGTTTATCCCTAGCATCCTTCTCTTCTGCAGCTCGCCCTCTTGGACACTTCTATTCCTTTTCCATCATGGTGACGACGACCTCCAGTCCTTACAGTGGTGTTGTCTCCAATCCTCGAAACGGTGTTGTCTCTAGTCCTCGTAGTGGTGCTGCTCAACCATGCATGCCTCCCTCTTCCGGTCCTATGGGAAGCTCCTTGCAATGATGATGTCTCCAATCCTCATAGTAGTGCTTCTCAACCATGCATGCCTCCCTCTTTCGATCCTATGGGAATCTCCTCCGTTTCATTTAATGATGATTTTAAATATCATACATTTTCTCGTTCTTCCCCCTCTGCTCCTTTTTCAGTTCAAGAAGCCCCATCGATTTCTCTTCTCATGGGTCAGGAAGTTGAAGATGAGGACGATTGTTTTCGATAAAATGATTTAATTTTTCGATTCAATAGTCTTTGGTTGGGGTTGGTGGATCTCAATGGTTGTATATCATCCCTATGGAAACCTATAATTAAGGATGATTTGTTGACTCACCCCTATCCAAATATTTTCTTCATCGTTGATTTCGATATTATAAAAGGTAGGGATCTAATTCTTGACTCTTGCCCCTAGTTTTGGGTAAACTCATGTTTGTGTGTGATGCCTTGGATACCTTGTTTCAATCCTTTGACTGTTTTTCTCTCTTATGCTCCAGTATGGGTTAGAAATCCAAATCTTCCCTTGAATTTTGTAGATGAATCTTCTCTTAAATCTATTGGATCAACATTAGGGAAGTATCATTTTGCAAGTAAAGAAATTGAAATTCACAACATAATCTCATATGCCAGAATTTGTGTGGAAATGGAATTTAGTAAAGGTTTCCAACATAAATTATTTTGACCTAGAAAAACTACTCCTTGACCCAAAAGATGGACTATGAAAAAATTTCCCTGCGATGTGGGGCTTGTTTTGAAACATGGCATACAAAAAATCAATGTGCTAAGGGAAACAGGAAGGATGGGAAGCACTAACATAAATAAACCTAGTGGGATGGCTCCAATGAAGATCACCAACTAATTATAAAAACTAGCTGAAAATATTTTCAATACCCAAATTCTTCTAATCATTACTCTTCCACATATAAATATATGATGCCTCATTCCAAAGGTGTGTCTACTTAGGAAACTCCCCTAAATCAATCAGATTTGACCCCTCAATCGAAGAATAAGGTTTCATATTATCTTGATCTAGGAATAGAAAGCAAGGCTTTCCCCATTTCTTATCCTTTAGCAAGTTGGGAATATTAGGTCGATAATGACAAAGCGACAGAAAAAAAGGTCCTCCGGATAAGGATAATTTGGAGATGGATGGACTAGAAATGACATCACCATCTGTCAAATAAGTTTGGATGGTAGTCGAGAAGAATAAAAAGACTCCAACAATACCACAACCAGTGGTGACAAGAAGTCAATCCCAAAATCAAATATAATCATGTATTGCATTTGTCGATTATTAGACCATCAATTTTTCGAAATTTGTTCATGTAAGGACTTTTGGAATGTATTTTTTTTGGATATATAGAAATATAGGCAAGTGCATTTTGAATTTGGGTTGATAATCCCTAGTATTAGGCTTTGGATATTTCTACTATATACTTTCCCTCGAGTTAGTTGATACTTTTATAAACACAATATTAACCATTTTTGTTTAAAAAAACTTAGGTATCAATACATTAATAAAGTATTAATATATTAATAATACAATACATTAATAATATTTTATTAATGTACTAATACATTAACAATACATTATTCCTTTAAAATATGATATACTTTATTAGTACATTAATAAAATATTCAAGCATTATTAATTAATACATTAATAAGGCATTAATACATTAATGAGGTATTAAAACACTAATAGTACATTAACAAAGTAACAATACATTAATAATAATACCCATGCAAAACCATTAATGTAATTAATGTAATTATGTATTAATGGATGATCACGATTGACTATGGTTGATCAAGAGTATGACTGGTGATGCAGGAGCATCGTCAACAAGGCACGAGTGGAGGAAAAATCAACATTACCATGTATTTTGAAGTGATGATTTTGAATTTAAGAAGGCATATCATGAAAATATCCTAAAAAGATTGTAATTTAAGAACTTCTTAAATGATTAGAGGTTGAATGATCGCATGAGATCGATATGGAGTGTATTTTATTTTAATGAAATAGCTTGCAGTACAGATTCAAAGTGTTTTCTCTTATATGTCTATCACAAACATTTATAGTAATAAATCCTTAGTAGTTGAATGCTTTTATTTCGATAAGATAACACTAAGGTAGGGAAACAATCTATGAGCCCTCTTGTATAAATAAATGTGTTGTTTCCCAAATGAGGTTGTTTCCATTGAGAGTCAATGAGAGTTATAGAATTGTTGAAGAGAATTGTATGAATCCATGTACATATCATTTGAATGAATATAACAAAGAAGCATTGATCCAAATGTTTGGTGTTTCTTTTACTATGTCTATCTGAATGAATGAATGGTAGGATTTCTGTTAATTGAAATTCTCTGTTATTACTTGTTCTTATGTTATGAATGCATTTACATGGTTGAATGCATGAATCTATGAGATATCAGATAAATTTCAATTGTTTCTCTTCTACGAGCAAGTGAAAGGAGTGCATATGTGTCTACAAGGTGTGTGTTGACAGATTCTATTTCGACTCGGAAGCTTAGAAGAAATAACGTGAAACTTTATGTTGCAAAAAGTACATAAGTGTCTGCAAGGTGTGCATTGACAGAGTCTCTTTTGACTCAGAAAGTTCAGGAGAAATAGCTTGAAAGTGAGTGTAGGTGGAAATGCACTCAGAGTCATATTCTTCAAGAGGAACAATTGATCCGTGGAAGGACTACTGCAAGGAGTGCACAGTCGCCATCAAGAGTCAAGTTGAAGGAAGTTTGTCACAAGGTTTGCATAGAGTCGATACTTGGCTAAGTATCGAAAATCATCATTCTGAGAGGTTTAGAGTGTCGATAAGGAACAAGTCCAAGAGAGATAACTTGGAGATTTGTATGAAAGGAGTGCATATTGTTCGCAAGGAATGAATGACAAAGTATTTTGACTCATAAGCTCAGGGAGACTAACTTAAAAGTATTTGCAGAAGAGTGTGAAGAATTGTTGCAAGGGGTGCACAGTCATCCACAAAAAATCTAATTCGTTGAGGAAAACCAATTGCAAGGCGTGAAAAGGGTCATATTCAACTAAGTGTCTAAGAATACGCTCTAAGGAGTGAAAGTTCAAGAGAAGAACAAGCTCATAAGAGGTAATGGAGAGAATTATTCAATAGGGAGGAGTCCTTAAAGATTATCCAAATTAATGAGCAATATCTGTCTAGGAGGCAGTGGGATCATTCTAGATGATCAGATTTGGGAGAGTGGCATAGAGGGTAGCCATAGAGTATTTTGGCACTTCGTGGTTCAGAGATGTACAAGTGTTGTAAGAGTCAGGGTCGCGAAATCGCGAATTTGCAAAAGTGATTCTAACCGTTGGTTGTGAGGAGGATATCTGGAAGTGGATTAGAAAGTTTGAGAGGTAGATTCTGGGGAAATTTTGTGGATAAAGTGTAATATTCACGAATTTGTGAAGGCCAGAGTGAATCTAGACAGTCGGATCGAGAAGGACACGCGGTAGAGATCCGTGTGTTTCAGCGGAAACAAATTTAAGAAGAAAGCGAGGGTGGAAGTTGAAAAACTGTCGAAGCCCAAAGTTATGAACAGGGTTGGCTTGAGGATATAGCCCATGGTCATATGAGAAGAAGATCCTATCTAGTAGAGATAGTGCTCGCCAGGTAAATTTACCAGAGGCGTAAGAAAATGGTTGTGCGGATAATTCAAACCTGCAAGGTATCAAATCGTGGGCTTGTGTATAATTTGTTTCAGGGTCTAGAGGAGGTCTGAAAAGATGATTCGGTTAAGGAATTTGAATATCCTTGACCGAGAGATCGCAGAATCCCCAGGACGAAAGGGGGGGGCTACATCAAGTGGTATTAGAGTATAAATTTTCTTGCAGACAACATGAAAAGGAGAGAGGAGACAAAGATGTATCATGATATCATAAAGTGGTATCAGATACATCAAGTTGTAGCTATGTAAAGGATAAATTTCAACACAATGTCGCCTAGAAGACATGCAAAGCCACCTGTAGCAAATCGAGCTGTGGAAAGGGAGATGCAAGAAAGTCGTGCAAGGTTGGATTCTATGGAAACTGTGCAAAGGAGAGGACCTGATGTTGGAGACATTAGTGATGCATAATGTGAAGAGAGGGAAGTTGAATAAGTTGTAGTAGAGGATGTTACAAAGTAACACTTGCTAAAAGCAGTTTTTAAATTGGGAGCTAGAGAAAAGATAGACATCCCTATGTATGAAGGAGATTTAGATGCTGAAGAATTGCTAGATTGGATAAGATCCATGGAAAATTACTTCGACTATAAGGACGTCGAAGAGGATAAAAAGGTAAAACATGTTGTCACCAGGTTAAAAGGACATGCAACACTATGGAGGGATGAACTACAGGCTGACAAAGATGCAAAGGTAAGAAAAAGATTAAGATTTGGGATAGAATGGTGGCCAAATTGAAAGCTAAATTCATACCCAAGGATTATCAGATAAATATGTTCAGGAAGTTGGAGAACCTGAGATAGAAGGGAATGACAGTGAAAGAGTACACAGAGGAGTTCTACAAGATGAACATCATGTCTGGACAGAGAGAAAGAGATGGTGAAAAGGTTTCCAGGTATATAAATGACCTGAGATATGAAATCCAAGATGAAATCAACATGATGAATGTAAGGACAATGGATGATGCTTATCATATTTCTTTGAAAGATGAAGAAAATTTGGCCAGGAAGCATAGTCAAAGAAGCAGATGAGAAGTCTAAACATAAGCAAGGGAATTCCCCATGACAAGGAACAAAATCCCAAAGGTGAGACTGAAAAATCACATAGTCATCCAAATAGAGGAGGAAGTTCTCGAGGGAGAAAGAGGGGTGGATGAAATTATTTTCCTCGAGGAAGAGGAAGAGGCAGAGGAGGAGAAGTGAAGTGATATTCCTATGGAAAGACAAGACACATGTCTTGGGAATGCCCTGAGAGAAAGAAAGAAGGAGGTGAAGCTCACATTTAGGAAGCGCAAAAGAATAATGTTGAAGTAGAAGGTGTAGAATATGGAAGATATTTGATGATGAAGAAGGTTCTCTTGAAGCCAGAGCTAGAGGTTGAAAAACTAGTGCAAAGGAAGAGTTTGTTCAGAACAACTTGCAAGACTAAGGACATATTATGCAAGGTGATAATTGATAGTGGGAGCACGGATAACTTAGTATCCATAGATATGGTGGATAAATTGGAGTTGGAGGCAAATGAACATCGAGTCCATACAGAGTCTCATGGTTGTAGAAAGGTCACTAGGTAATGGTAACTAAAAAATGCCTAGTTTTATTTAAGATAGGAGGTTATAGATATGAGATTTTTTGTGATGTGATTTCAATGTATGTATGTCATGTTTTGTTGGGGAGACCATGGAAGTTTTACATGAATGCCATTCATGATGGGAGAAAAAATACTTTTACTTTGGAGAAGAATGGTAGGACATACATGTTACTTCCAATAGAGGAAAATAAAGTGAAGGAAGAAGCCAGCACAAGTATACTTCTCATGAGTGGGAAGGAACTCCTGAGTGAAATTAAGAAGGAACAGGAGATGCAGTTTGTTGTGGTGAGGAAATCAAGAGTTATCCTTACAGGTACTTCTATGGAGGATCTGCTTGAAGAAATTCAGGAGTTGTTGGAGAATTTTGCTAACATAGTAGTGGATGTGTTACCAGGCTCATTTCCACCTATCAAAAGTATCAACCATCATATTGATATAATACTAGGAGAGAGTTTGTCGAACAAAGAAACATATAGATTGACACCTCAAGAGAATGAAGAGGTAAAGAGACAAGTCCAAGATTTGATGGACAAATTTTTAGTCAGAGAAAGATTGAGTCCATGCGCAATACCAACTGTGTTAAGTACGAAAAAATATGGAGGGTGGAGAATGTGTACAGACTCAAAATCCATAAACAAGATCACCATCAGGTAAAAATTTCCTTTACCAGGGATGGATGACTTAATGTTTTGTTTGAGTGGAGAAAATCATTTTTCAAAGATAGATCTGAAAAGTGGATATCACCATATAAGAATGAGAGAAGGTGATGAGTGGAAAACAACCCTCAAAACAAATGAGGGGTTGTATGAATGGCTTGTTGTTCTGTTTGGCTTAAAAAATGCCCTGAGTACTTTTATGAGGTTGATGACTGAGGTCTTAAAAGATTTCATTGGTAAGTTTGTAATTGTATATCTGGATGATATACTAGTCTTTAGTAAAACCGAGGAAGAGCATTTGAGGCATTTAACATTGGTAATGAGAAGATTGCAGAAGGAGAAGATATTGATAAATATGAAGAAATCATATTTTAAGAAGACATAACTCATTTATTTGGGTTTTGTGATCTCTTCAAAGGAGTTGAAGATGGATCCAAAGAAGGTGAAAGAAATAAGAGAATGGTCATCACCAAGGAGCATATTCGAGGTGATAAGCTTCCATGGATTAGCAAGTTTATATTGGAAGTTCATTAGAAATTTCAGTGGAATTTGTACACCGATGCTAGATACAGGGAAGAAGAGACACAAGTATTTCAAATGGACAGAAGAAGATGAGAAAGTTTTCAGGATATTAAAGGAGAATATAACAGAACAACCGATTCTGGTCTTGCCATATTTTGGGAAGACATTTCAAGTAAGATGTGATGCTAGTGGAGTTGCAATTGGAGCAGTCTTGAGCCTATATAATAGGCATGTTTCATATTTCAGTGAAACGTTGAATGAAACTAAGATAAAGTACTCCACATATGATAAAAAATTTATGCAATAATTCAAGCCTTGAAGAAATGGAGGCACTACCTTGTTCCAAAATAATTTGTTTTGTATAGCGATAATCAGGCTTTACAATTCATAACCAGAAAGGAGAAGTTAAATAAAATACATGCTAAGTGGATAGAGATTATGCAAAATTTCACTTTTGTCATTAAACATAAATCTGGTAATGCTAACAAGTTTATTGATGCATTGAGAAGGAGATGTCTAATTCTGTAGGAATTTCAAGTAAAAACCTTAGGGTTTCAACACCTTAAGGAAATGTATTGTGATGACCCAGATTTTAAAGAAACATATGAAGCATGTGCAAATCCTATGCTCAGAGACATAAGTGAGTGGATAGAGTATCTGATTCAAGATGGATTATTGTTTAAAGGTTTCCAGTTGTGCATACCAAACTTCTCAACGAGAGAAAATTTGTTGAAGGAAAAACACAGTGGATCTCTAGTAGGATATTTTGGCCATGAAAAGACATTTGCACAGTTGAACAGTTTCTATTATTGGCTAGGCATGAGGGAAGAAGTGAAGAAGTTTGTAAGAAAATGTAAAATTTTCCAGTATGCAAAAGGAAATTAAAAAAACACTGGATTGTATCAACCATTTCCTATTCCAATAGGCCTTGGGATGTAATAATCATGGATTTCATGTTGGGATTGCCAAGGACACAAAGAGGAAGTGATTCCATATTTTTGGTAGTTGATAGATTTTCAAAGATGGCACACTTTATCCCATGCCAAAAAACTAATGATGCAACACACATTGGAAATTTGTTTTTTAAAGAAGTTGTGATACTTCATGGGTTCCCAAGAGTATTGTTTCAGACAGAGATACCAAATTTGTTGGTCATTTATGGAGAACATTGTGGAAGAAACTGGGAACAAAACTATCTTTTAGTTCTTCATATCACCCTCAAACGGATGGACAGACTGAGGTGGTAAATCAGAGTTTAGGAGATTTGTTGAGGAGTTTGGTCACGAAACATCATAGCTAGTGGGATCAAATTCTAGAACAAGCAGAGTTTTCATACAATGATTCAGTAAACAAGAGTATGGGAAAGATTCCATTCTAGATAGTATATGGGATGAATCCAAGAAGAGTATCAGAGTTGAGAAATCTAGAGAGTAATGAATTTAGAAGCACTCGAGAAAAAGACTTTGTTGCAGAAATGCATAAGCTTCATAATCATATCAAAGAACAGTTGCAGAGAAGTAACAAAGAATATAAATGCAGAGTTGATCAACATAGGAGAAAACTTCAATTTTAAGTGGGAGATCAAGTTCTAGCACACATCAGGAAGGAAAGGTTCCCAAGGGTAACATATAACAAACTAAAGCTGAAGAAGATAGGATCATGCAAGATCCTAAGGAAATTTGATGAAAATGATTATTAAATAGAGCTGCTCGAAGACCTGGGTATATCTCCCATATTCAACATTTCAAACCTATATCCTTACAGGTAACATGATAAAGGATCAAAAGATTAGAAATAAATTCAGTGGGAGAAGTAGATGCATGTAGAAGAAAATCCAAACGTGGAGAAGATCATAGATCAGAGAACTGGTAAGAAGACAAAAAGAAAGACTTATTTTGAGTATTTGGTAAAGCGGAAAGGACATTGGATACAAGATGTCAGTTGGGTAAATGAAGTAGATATCCAGAAGCATGGGAATTCAGTGCAAGAGATCATAGAAAAGAGTCCATAATTTTTTTTCCAGAGGAGTATGATGCAAGAGCATCGTTAGTAATGCGCGAGTGGAGGAATACTCAACACTAACGCGTATCTTGAAGTGATGATTTTGAATATAAGAAGGCATATCATGCAAATATTCTAAAAAGATTGTAATTTAAGAACATCTTAAATTATTAGAGGCTGAACGATCGTATGAGATCAATAGGGAGTGTATTTTATTTTAATGAAGTAGCTTGCAGTACAAATTTGAAGCATTTTCTCTTATATGTATGTCACAAACATTTATTGTAATAAATCCTTAGTAGTTGAATTTTTTTATTTCGATAATATAACACTAAGGTGTTTGGAGGGAAAACTTGTATGATCCCTCTTGTATAAATAAATGTGTTGTTGCCCAAATGAGGTTGTTTCCATTGAGAGTCGCTGAGAGTTACAAAATTTTTGAAGGTCATTGTATGAATCCATGTATAGATCATGTGAATGAATATAACATAGAAGCATTGATCAAAATTTTTGGTGTTGTTACTATGTTTATCTGAATGAATGAATGTTAGGCTTTTTGTTAATTGCAATTCTCTGTTATTACTTGTTCTTATGTTATGAATTAATTTACATGGTTGAATGTATGAATATATGAGATATTATATAAGTTTCAATTGTTTCTCCTCTACGAGCAAGTTCAAGGAGTGCATAAGTGTCTGTAAGGTGTGTGTTGACGGAGTCTATTTCAACTCAGAAGATCAGAAGAGATAACGTGAAACTTTTGGTTGCAAAAAGTGCATAAGTGTTCGCAAGGTGTGAGTTGACAGAGTCTCTTTTAACTCAGAAAGTTCAAGAGAGATAGATTTAAAGTGATCATAGGAAGAAATGAGCTCAGAGTCATATTTTTTAGGAGAAACAATTGAGTCAAGGAGGGATTGCTGCAAGGAAAGCACAATTTCCATCAAGAGTCAAGTTGAAGGAAGTTTGTCAAAAGGTGTGTGTAGAGTCACTACTTGGATACGTATCAAAGAAGTCATTCTGATATGTTCAGAGTGTCGAGAACGAACAATTCAAAGACAAATAACTTGGATCTTTTTATGCAATGAGTGCATATTGTCTAAAGGGAATGATCGACAGAGTCTTTTGACTCATAAGCTCAAGAAGAGTAACTTAAAAGTATTTGCAAAAGAGTGTGAATAATTTTTGCAAGGTGTGCACGGTCATCCACAAAGAAGCTAAGTCATGGAGTAAAACCTATTGCAAGGAATGCACATGGTCAGATTCAACTAAGTCTCGAAGAAGACGCTCTAAGGAGTGAAATTTCAAGGGAAGAAAAAGCTCAGAAGAGGTAGCGACGATAATTCTTTAATAGGGAGGAGTACTTGAAAATTCTCCAAATTAATGAGAAAGATCCGTCTAGGAGGGAGTGGGATCATTCCAGACCATCATATCTGGGGTAGTGTCACTAATGTTAGTTGTAGAGTCTTTCATCACTTCATGGTTTGGAGGCGTAGAGGTGTTGTAAGAGTGGGGGTCGTGAAGTCGTGAGGTTGCGAAAGTGATCCTAATCGTTGGTTGTGAGGAGGATACGTGGCAACAGATCAGAGAGTTCAGGAGGTAGAGTCCGGGGAAATTGCTTGGAGAAAGTGTAATCTTCACGAAGTCGTGAAGGCCAGAGTGAATCTGGACCGTCAGATCCCAAAGGACACGTGGTAGAGATCTATGTGTTTTGGCGGAAACGCATTTCAGAAGAAAGCAAGGGTGGAAGTCGCAGAACTGTCGAAGCCCAAAGTTAAGAAGAGAGTTGGCCCAATTTTATATCCCGTAGTCATATGAGAAGAAGACACTAGCCAGTAGAGCTAGCACCCACTACTTAAAGTTACTAGAGGTGCCAGAAAACAATTGTGCGGGTAATTCAAACCTATGAGGTAACAAATCAGGGGCTTGTGTATCATTTGTTTCAAGGTCTAGTGGAGGCCCGAAGAGACGATTTGGTTCAGGTATTTGAACACCCTTGATCGGGAGGTTGAAGAATCCCTAGGAGGGAAGGGGGGGTTACATAAATTGGTCATGGTTGACCATGAGAATGACCATGGTTTACTATGTTTGACCATGAGCACGACCATAGTTATCCCCAATTGACCATGACCATTACCATCAGTATGGTTGGTCATAAATATGTCGACCATGACCATGCCCATCACTATGCTTGACCATGGATGATCATGGTTGATCATTGTAAACCATGGTTTTCCATGACCAAAAACATGGTTGAATGTGGTTGATATTGGTTGACATGACCATGGTTAAGTATGGTTGGCCATGAAAACGACCATCACCATGGTTAACTTTGGTAGAACTTGGTTGAATTTGTTTTATTATGGTTAACTATGATTGAGCATGACCATGACCGTGGTTCACTGTGGTTGGTGCACACCATGGTAAATTGTGGTTGATAAAAAAATTCCATAGTTGATTAAGGTTGACTATGGTTGACAATGGTTAACCATGTTTGATAGTGATTGGCCATAGTTGACCATGGTTGGCCAAGACTATTATTGGCAATGATTATGGTTGACTATGGTTGAATTTGATCATGGTTGACCTTAACCATGACTATAGTTGACCATGCCCTTCACTATGGTTGACTATAGTTTACCATGATAATGACTATGGTTGGCTATGATTTTCCATGGTTAATCATGGTTGACCTTGACATGGAACAACGTTGAATCTGATTGATCATGATTGACCTGACCATGGTTGGATATGGTTGACCATGAACATGGTTGACCTTGGTAGATCATGTAGAGATGATTATGGTAAACCATGTTGATTAATTTTAATCATGGTTTACTATGACAATGTTGCATTGCAATGTTGATCAAGTTTTGTTCATCAAATTGTGATAGTGGTTGTTGTTCGTCTCATTGTGAAAGTAGGAAATGTCGAGTGATGTTTATCTCATTGCTCCATTGGGCTATGCTTGTCACATTGTGATGTTGGATTTTGAACATCACATTGAAATGTTGGTATTTTTACATCACATTGTGAGGTTAACTCATCTTCATGATATTAAGATGTTGTGTTTCGTACGTCACATTGTGATGAAGGGTTTTGTATGTCACATTGCAACATTGGGTTTTTTACAATAGATGTTGGGCTATGATCGAAACATTGTGACATTGGGCGATGTTTGTCATGTTGTGACATTGGGATATGTTTGTCACAATGTGATTTTGAGTTTTGTACGTCACAATGCGATGTTGGTTTTTGTGCATCACAATGCGATGAAGGGATTTGTATGTGACATTGTGAAATTGTGATGTTGGGAAATGTTCAACAATTTCTGACATTTGGATATGTTTTCCACATTCTAACGTTTGGCACATGATAGTCACATTGCAACGTTGGCCAATGTTTGACACATTTCGACGTTGGGAAATGTTCGTTAGAATCCAACATTAGGAAATGTTCATCATATTTTTACGTTTGAATATGATAGTCACATTGCAACGTTGCAATGTTCGACACATTCTGATGTTGGGAAATGTCCATCACATTCAAACTTTCGGAAATGTTTGTGACACAACCAATTAATGTTTGTCACATTACTATGTTGGGATATGATAGTGACAATGTGATGTTAGGCTATGTTTGTCACATACCGACATCGATAAATGTTCAACGCATCACAACGTAGTGTAATGTTCGTCACATAGTATGGTTTGGCCATGGACATCACATTGCAATATTCGTGTAGGGATATGTTGGGTTGAGTCACATTGCAACATTACACCACACAACACGTTCATTTATGGTTATATGAAATAGATAAAGTCCTTATGAGTTATGCTAAATTGAGATGTTTGAGAATGGTGATGTTTCATTTTAATATTTCAGCCAGGTTGACTTATAAGGAAATGGTATGTTTCTTAAGGGTTATGTCACATTGTGACATGATTGAAGGGTTGGGCTATGTTTCAAGGATTATATCAACATAACCATGGCTAAAATGGGAAGAATATGGTTTCCCATGGTTGAATATGGTATCCCATGTCATTATAGTATGTTGGGTATGTGTTATATTATTTGCACGACTAGAACTGGTGTCTTCATTGCGTCAGACACGTAGGGGGTCACAAGGGGGTAGAGCCCCCTTTCTCAAGGGGTTTGTAGGGTGGTGGGAGCCTCCTTGCATGTGGGTTTGAGGGAAACATCCTTGAATTTATTTTTTGGAATTTTTGGCATTTGTTTGTGGTATTTGTTTGACACATGATTTTCGCCAATGGTTTTTCTAATTTCTGTTAAGGAATTAGGGTTGTTGACTAATTCAGGTCAATGTATTAGGGGTTTGGATGTCGTGAGATCCTATATATATCATATTGTAAACAATGAAGAAGATGAATAAAATAAAGAATTAGAGGTGTGTCTTTAAACAAGTTGTTTGCTTTCCCAGTTTGGGTTTCTAGGGTAAAACTCTCCGTGTATTGTGCATGTGTGCCATCATATATATATATTTTTTATTAATAATCTATTTGCAGTGAATAAGTGTACAAGGTTAAATTCTACATGGTGGAGAAATGTTTTCTAAGGTTGATTATGGTTACATTACATTGAGATTTATGTTGATTGAGTTATGTTGAATTTCAATGTTCTCGGTTATGTGGCAATGCGACATTCCAGAAGGGGTTGCTTTATTTGGGGCATTTCAATTGGTTATGTCACATTGTGAAGTTCATATTTTTTTACTAATGTCAAATTGTACATTCATCATTGGTTTTTGTCAAATTTGTATGTTCATGAAGGGTTATATAAATTTATGTTTTTCCTTAGTGGTTATATTACAGTATGAAGAAGTTTATAGTATAGTCGAGATAAATTTTATAAAACATTGTCACATTTTAAGAGAAATGAAATATGAGGATGAGTTAAATAAAATAACACATTTCGACAATTATAAGAAATCATATTGTTGAATTGAATGTAATGTTATTGCATAAAGAGAGACTTTGATAGTAATATTTCAAGAGGTTCACTACAAAATAATGTGATATAGTGGTGATTTAAAGGTAAAAAATGATTTCCATTAACTTAATATTATTTGAGAGACCTGAAGAGAATTATATGACATGTTTGAAGTTGGTATTGTACTTTAATTTGAACAATATGTTACATGGCCACATTTATAAAGTAATAATTTTTTGAGGTTGACATTAATATTTGTTACATACAAGAGGATGACATTAAATTAAAGAGTAAAAATCCAAGAGATTATGTTTCACTTTCATAAATTAAGAGGTAAACATTAATATTAAGTTGTATTGTGTTTCCTTTTCATTTAAGAATAAACTATTCATAAAAACTTAATACTATTTAAGGATAAACTATTCATCAAATCAATATAACATTAATTATATTCAAACTTTATAATYAACGATGTTTATTGTTACTATAAATTTATTAATTATTTTWTTGAATAGATAKTAATACCTATTGTTACTATAATATTATATATCTATTTAWTATTAATAWATTAMKATATTTATTTATTACTATATCATTACTATATTTATTATAATATTACTATATTAATACTACATTTACTCATTACTATATTTATTTTATATAAATATATTTAAAATTTAAAATAAAAAGGAGATGAGAATATTATTGATGACACATACAAATGGAAGAGAGAGCGATACATATATTATTTATGACAAATAAAAATATTATACAACATTTATTTATTTGTTTATTTATTAAATATTGATGACGAACAATTATTTATTAAATTTATTAAAATGTAACTATAAATTATTAAAATTATTAATTATTAATTATTGAACTTTATTTGATCCCCCATATACATAAGCTCTTCAATTTAGTAGTCAAGCAGGGCTTCCTTAAACCTTCAACTCAAAGCCTCATTGTACCTATTTTTAAAGGTGGGGATAAACGAAATCTCTCTAATTATAGGACCATTATGATTCACCCCATTTTAGCCAAGCTATATGGAAGTACTTTGGAAAAGAAGATAATAATATGGATAGAAATCCAAAGAAAAAGGGCATATTTTGGAAAAGAAGATAATCATACGGATAGAAATCCACGGAAAAGGGCTGAAGGTCAGACCTGTTTTTTATGTTATCATTCAATTGTGGACAACCTTGTCACACTTAGGATCATTATAGAGGAGTTTCACAAAAACAAAATCAATATCCTTTGTTGTTTCTTTGAATTTATGAAATCTTTTGACGCCGTTCCTAGGAACAACATTTGAAATAGGTTAGAAGAGCTAAAAGTTTCCTTCGGTCTAAGATATGTTGTGATAAGGTTGTATGGGAATTTAATTTCCAATTTTAGGAGCACTGAGGGTTGGTTATAATAAATTAACTACAATATAGGAGTCAACAAAGGTTGTCCCCTATCCCTTACCCTTTTTGGAATTTACATTAACAAGTTAGAATATTGTTTGGAAGCCACGGATGTGTTGGACTAACTCTTTTTAGTATAGTAATCATCCTTCTTATTTATTCCTATGATATTGTTCGTATGGAAAGGAATCCCTATGACCTTAGTAAGAAATTTATAATCCTCAAGGACTTCTTCTCTAGTACATGTATGAATGTGAACACTGACAAAATGAAAGTTATGATAATTAAATCCAACAAGATCACCTACAATAATTTAATATATGACAATAATATCTTGGAGGAAGTATCTTGGAATTGATATTCATCAGAAGCTCAATATTAAATATAGCATTGAGAATGTTGATGTTTGGATAACATCGGGAAGACATTCTCTTATAATAATAATTAAAAATATAAGTATTGATTATTAAATATCATATATAATATTCAAATGATAATAATAAATAGTTATTGATTATTCAAGGGACGCATCCTTTCATGGATGGTCACCATATGTTCCCTATATATGGAATGCTCGTCATTGTAATAATATATCAATCACATCTCATATGAAGAAAAAACAACATGGTATAAGAGCAGGACTGGGTTGACTCCCTCACGAGAGGGCCAAGGTAAATATGAATAAAAAAACAATAGGGTGAGCCCATCATTTCTTTCCTGGGTAATTGGTTGCAATTTGTTTTATTCCCTATTGCATTCCCAAAGAGAAAGAGCAAAGAAATGACTGTTTTTTGTGTGCCACAACTAGCATTTTAAATTTAAATCCCTTGAAATGGAAATACATATTATGATGTGAATGAGAAGTTACCAATACTCTAGTGGGAAAGGTACCTAGGACCCAAATACTTGTGGGTTTATCTTCCTCCAGTGGACGTGGACGTGAGAAGGGTGTTCAACGACCCACTTGCAGAGGGATACTACGAAAATTTTCAGTATGTGGCATGTGCACGCAGTGATACAATGGAAGAGGTTGGAAATGGATTGTTATTGCATGCTATAAAGATGACAAAGAAGGAAAAATATTATGTAGATGAGGAGTACTTGAGATCAAGCATAACCTTCCTTGAGACGAAACACTCTTTCCTACTAGAGATCATAGATGTGTGTATTTATGTTGAAGGAATGTATCTTTATTTTTATTTGAAGACACGTATATTAATGACACTAAGGGTGGTTATCATTTAACCCAATCAAATTTGGGTGGGGTGAGCTCCTCATTTCTTTCCTGGGTAATTGTCTCAAAATTTTGTGATGCCCAATTGCATTTATGCTTCCCCCAGATATCAAGAGAGAAGTAATGATGGTCTTCTAAAACCTTGACAATGAACGTGTTGCATGAATAATGGACCTATCTTCCTATGTATGGACAGTGACTTCAGCAAGGTTGTCTTCGAACGTATGGACAGTGAGTTCAGTAAGGATTATAGTGGAATATGTGCATTGTCAATGCATAAAATTCAAACAACGATGGAATGGAAAACATAAATAAAATAAGGTTAACATTGACCATTCAAGACACATACAGTTGAGCATAACTTTTAGGGTTTTTGAAGTACCTGTGAGACAAGTCGGTTCATATTTTTGTATGTGGGACATTCAATGTCCAAAGAACGCTGAAAAATGTCATAAGTCATTTCAATATCGAGGAGAATGGCCACATCAGTTGTTACACATTATTTTGGTCACCCTAATGATGATTACATAAACATGTGTTCAGGTTCCCAATACAATATTTTTTCTAAGAAAAACAACCTCTTTCCACCCTTGCAATATAAATTTTTGGAAGGCCGTCATAGGTTGCTCCTTTTACACAGTGCAGAAATCCCTGATTTCCGCATGATGCACTATAGCGAGCCTACAGGATTTCCATAGGCTGATATATAGGCAGGTCGTGGCGGTGCTTTAAAACTAAAAGAGGAAATAAGTTCTAGCAGCTTCTAGAAGTGGAATCTTCTAGAAATATGAGGTGGAGTCCGTATGGTTATGATCCTACTGACTTCTCTGATTTGATGGGATCATCCTCATCTCTTTAACCACTTCCGCTTCTCCTATATAATGATAGGCTTCTCATGGAAAAGGTTAGAGATACGAGCATAAAGAAGCATAGAGACTGAAGAAATAATAGGTTGAAGACTGTGTGAAGGATCCTATTTCAAGTGATGCTTGAGGTCTACATTCATCCATCAAGATTTTGAGAGAAATCTTCAAGCAAATGTCAGAATGGATGTATGTGTGTGTCAGAACAAAGGGCCACTGAAAGGTAACTTGCGACATCAAGGCGGTTTGGTTGTATCTTCTACCTTTAATTAATATAATATAGTGGCACGCCTCTTTCTAATAAAATGATTGATATTTTATTACATGACTCCTTGATCACATGTTTAGGTTGTCATTGAATTTCACTATTGTTGCTTTCACGTTGGTTGATTTGTGATATTGAAGATATAATCTC
Source organism: Picea glauca (assembly GCA_000966675.3). Taxonomy (NCBI): domain Eukaryota; kingdom Viridiplantae; phylum Streptophyta; class Pinopsida; order Pinales; family Pinaceae; genus Picea; species Picea glauca. The sequence goes on from JZKD02S1673092.1 coordinate 798,090, forward strand.
ATAGCAACATTGGAGTAAGGAAGGATCAACAAAGACATAAGGAATTGATTCATAAGGTATGCTATATGTTCCTTCTTTGGTAGTTAAAATCAATGTTTAAAACCTAGGGAAAGCATCATGTTCCGTATTGTTTTATTCTAGATTCAGGTGGATCTAGGGGGATTAGTTCATGTCCACATATACCGACTTACTCGTTAACAAAATTGGCGACTCCACTGGGGAGAGTGAAACTTGATTGTGGTTCTTTGATTGGCCATTTTCTCATAGCCTATATTTTACATTGTGTTTCAGTCTCTGAGTATGTGGGAGATCCAATTAGACTCATTGGATTTAAAATTTTCCAGAGATCCTTTGTCCTTTTTGAAAATTTTTCTATTTTGTGAAACACGTCTTCACTGCACCTTATTGGTAGCCCGCAAAAACCTTCAATTTACACACTCTGGTGGTTTGTTTTAGTGCCACATTTATGTGAACTGCATGATTATTGGCTTGTAGAAACCACTCATTTCCGCACTGCGTTATACTGCTTGCCCACGACGGCATTTGAATTTTTTTTGGATTGGGTCTTGACCTCTGCTATTGCCCAGTTTTTTCTTCAGTCAACTGGAAAGGGATTTTAATACTAGTTCTTGAGTGCTTCTGATTTTTTCAGCTCGATCTTGATTGATTTCAGAGATCGAATGCCTCTCTTTTGATCTTTTTCGATCTTTGTTTTTATCAACAAGGATATAATCTCTGGACTTGCATCCGAGTGCTTTCTCAATAAAAAATTTTGTTTTGGGTTTGGATTTGTAAGTTGGTTACACCTTCTGGATTGCTTAATGATTAGAAAAACATTTCTAGTTCATATTTGAAGAAACAATTTCTTGTCAATTTTTGTTTTTATCTTCATTGAAAGATTGATTTGGGTGCTTGTTGAGTGTTTTTTTTGTTCATTGATTTCTTATCCTTTCTTAGTTTCGTCTCTGTTTGGTTTTCGGAAATGAAAAAATTAAGTCTTTTAAGTCTTTTAGGTGATCATTTATACAGAAAATATTGGCATTCCAAAAATTTGAAAAAGAACAAATAATGAAATTATATCATTTATGATTGTTTGGTACTACATTTAAAAGAAGAGAATTGTACATCGTAGTTTGCATTGCTCCAGAAAAGTTCTTTCTCCCTACTGTAAATAGAATTCATTGAACGAAAGTTTGTATCATTCATCTCTATTTACATTTTATCGGGTCAAAGTCTCACATAACATTGGTTTCATTCCCGTCTCTCTCTTGAGTAACAAACACCTTTAATAATATTGCGAAATTCTAAAATTCAACTAGTAATTTTTTCTAGGGATCTTTTACACCAACATTAGCTAGGCTAGAGCTTTGGAATAGGTGGTGATACATACTCTCCAAAGAACAAAACACACCATAGTACCTTGTGATAGGGAGTGGTCAAATCTGTTTGCAACGTTTTGTCCTGGGAAGCCCTTCTCACACAAGGGTCAAACCTGAGGTTGCATTGATATTGGCAGAGTTACTCAACCTGCTTTGTTGATCTCAGTGTATAGATTACACGTATTATGGGGGTCTCTTGAAGGTATACCCACAATGATGAGTGGAAGCCTCTCAAGTTGATTTCAGGCTAGATACCCTTCCCTTGTGTGTGGATTAGACTATTGACTATTTCCCTAGGAATCACTGTTGTTTGTGGTAAATTTATTAGCCTATATCCTTAGGGTATTACACAAGGTGACTGTGGAGGGGAAAGTATTCACGGTACCTAGAATCGACGTTGGCCAGACTCACTCGGGCTCCTTGGAGGGTATACCCACGATTATGTGTGGGATATTGCACCAGGGTGTAAGTCCGTTAAGCAGGTCATCAACGTAACTTTTCCACCCTAGCCCAACCCCTTCTTGTCTCGACTTTGTGAGGTTAGATTTCATCACCAACTAGTGACTTTGGAATAGGAATGTCTTATTTGCTTGGTTTTGATTCCTAGATTGTACTTGCGAGTGTTGTTTGTTTACGTAGTTGGCCATAGATGTTTTCCGTAGATTTTTTGTTCAGTCAACATTGACCCTCCACGTCGTTCACATAGGATGCAAGGAATACCTCCGGAAGAACCCAAGGTTTCTCAACCCTTTCCTCCTAACCCATTGGAGGTTTCTCCTCAACAGAGTGAGATCCAGGACCATGTACCCTCACAACCGAAAAGGATCGATTCTCTAAAGAGATTTCAAATTGTTTCTAACCCTTTAGAAGCTTTCCACCTACCTCCTGGATATGAGAGACATATTCTCCGACTCAATTCATCCGGAGAACTTGTTATTGACACTTCTATATTATCTCTCGAGATTGTCGCAAGCCTTAATGAGAATCCTTATTGGACCACTGACATAGCTTAGACTCTGACTTCTATAAGTAACCCTCCTCCCTTAGAGACAACAGTTGAAATACCTACCACTTCTGAACCTTCTGAAACATATTACACATTCATGATACCCCTAGATCACTTTAATACTACAACATGCTATTATTTTCTTGGTTCAAAAACGTTGTCAGTTGGCCCCAATTTAACCACCCCTCTTCAGCAGGCCCATTCTACAATGATCCCAAACACTATGGCTATTCCCACCAGAAATACGGTGGCCGGACAAACACCTACTGGCACACCACTTTTACCTAGCCAGATCCCATCACTTCCTCTTGGGTATAATGGTTTGAATGCTTCTATTCCTGTTCCTACCTAGATCTCGTCCGGAACTCCTAGAGTCTCCACTCCTTCTGGGCACAATATTGTTCCTAGTTTTATTCTAACACTTCCTCAACCCCCTTCTAGAGGGTCTTATCCATCCCCCATCGGAGGAACCGACCCTAGTGGCACCACTCGGTCTTTCACACCTAATTACTAGATTCCTCTTGGAAGACGATTTCACCCTGGGGGCCAAACACAATCTCCTTTTGAAGGTCAAATCCCAATTGGGAAGCAACCCCCAGTTGGAGGACAACCCCCACCTACCCCACCCTATGGAAAAAACATACCTGCATCCTTGGCCTAGTATTGGAACTATCTTACCCAAAATAATCCTCAACCGACTGGGGGGAAACAACCTCAAGCTAGCTCTTTCATAACCCCTAGTATAGGACAACCATATACAGGTTCGTCCAATCCCATTTGGGGTTCAAACGTTTGAACCAATGTCCATGTTCAAGGGAACAACCCTAACCAGTACAACCCTATGGGTTACATGCCTCCGCACCAACAATCGAATCTACCCGGATCTTCACATTATATGAAAACTACTTACGGTCCTACCGGTATACCTATGGGACTTCCTCCCCAAAGTCATGAGTACCCCCATGCGAATAGAAAGTTACCCTTCTTAGCCACCCTGGACCTCCCTGATCTGTCTAGAATTTTAAATGACCCTGTCTTTCACTCTCCTCAGTGGCCCGTAATACCAGCCAAAATACCATCCGACATTCCTAAGTTCGATGGTAAACCGGGAGAGGACACGAACAATCATGTAATTAATTTCCACCTTTGGTGTTCATCCAATTCTTTGATGGATGACTCCATTTGATTATGTCTTTTTCAGCGAACTCTCACGGGTTCAGCCACGAAGTGGTATATAGAATTACCACGAGGCTTATTCACTGATTTCAATACCCTAGCTATGGCTTTCCTCACTCACTACTAGTTTCCAATCTGTTATGAAATGAGGACTGAGATTTTGAGTTCTTTCAAGCAAAGTAAAGCCACTCATATCTCTGATCACATTCATGAGTGGAGACGAAGACGTCGTCTAATCAAACTCCATCTTCCCGATCCATTATTGTCAGAATGGTTCACGAAATCCTTCATGAATGAAATATCTAAAGACATTTCTATGTGTGGAGTTGTCATAGAAGAAAATGCGATCATTCGTGCCCAGTATCTCGATCTCGTTTATTCACAAATGGGTACTCTTTATGGTCTTCTCGTTGATGCACCTCATCCTTGTACCACGACCTCCTCAATGACCCAAGCAGCTTCTGATGCTGTTGATGGTGTGATAGGTACTTTCCATGCTCAACCTCAGTTTTCACAAACCTCTCACACCACACCCAAATCCCATGCTTCTAATGCTCAAACTGCTCCGATGCCCACCCCTCCCACCGGTAAAACTTTGGAAGTGAACATCATTCAATCGACTCCTATTGGTAAGACTAAATCTAAAAAAGGGAAGGGTAGGAATAAGGAGGATAATAATAACAACTCACAATCCAATAAGACCAAGACACAACCTGATGAAGATAAGGATAAACACAAACCTCTCTATCCTTTCCTTATCTGTGGTGATGATCACTACACGAAGGATTGTCTGAGATGTGTTGAGGTCACGAAGTTCCTCCAATGGACCCCAAAACCTCCTACCCCTATCATCTTGTCTCAACCCTTCCCTTCTCAACAACAGGATCAATTGGTCATCCATGATCAGCCTCCTTCCTCCACCACCTCCTATGTACTTATGTGTAACGGTGATTCAAAGAAGAATGACATCACACTTACAACTCGTGCCAAAGATTACCCTTCCTCCAAGGAGAAATTTGATGACATACCACCTTCGTTGGTTCAAAAATATCCCTTGGCTCCACCTTCCAATAGTCCTCTTCATCTCGAACGACCGAACACCAACACAATCCTTCTCCCTCCTCCCAAGGGTGCGGTTTGAAAGTCTTCTTTCAATCCTCATGCGCGTGCTGCCCAAAAATAAAGTATAGTAGAAGACCTGGCACAAGCATCGTTTGTGATGTCAGCCCGCGAAGTCCTTCAGAGTTGTCCTACACAATGGAAGGCACTGTTGAAATCTATCGGTGGAATCGAACCTATAGATAAAAATTTAATAATATTTGACTTGGAAGATCACATTCCAAGGTTACCCCCTCAACTTGCATTTCAATTACAAGTTGTTGTCTCTGACAAGAACATTTGTAGAACAATTATTAATTAGGGTGACTCGACGTGTGTCATGTATATTACTTGCTAGAAAGCCATCGACTCTCCTCCCTTAACTGAATCACACAAAATTCTCAAGGCCTTTAATGGCTCTAGATTTAAGCCCTACGATGTCCTCCCTTCGTTGCCTATTACGTTAGAAGGAAAAATGGTCAACGTTGAAGTTGAGGTCTTTGACGCACCTCTTTATTACAACCTTCTACTTGGTCATAGATAGATCGATTCTATGTGTGTAGTCGTGTCTACTCTTTTCCAGATCGTACATTTTTCGCATCAAGGAAAAGTAGTTACAATGGACAAACTAGCCTTCTTCAACTCTGAAACACGTACTAGCAACATACCTTTCATAACTAAGACACCCCCTGGGTATGAAAATGTCGGTGTGGGTCTACTCAAAGATTCCACTCTGATGGGTACATTTCCAATCCCACCACCCGATGTTCCACCACCTCTAGTTGCTTTGATCAACATGATTTCCACCTCTGTTCGTGAAACCCATTCGTCTTTTGACCTGTGGCTAATACCCAAACCTATTGATTATTCATGCTATGGTGACTAGATTCCTTTAAGCCCGGTTGAATCCACCTACCATGCCATTCAATCGACTGACCCTTCTACTTATTCTCTCAGTGATTCATCTCCTAACCCATTCCACATTATCTTTCCCACTGAAAAAATTATTATGTTGGTTTTGTCGATGGAATATACCCCTTGGGACGATGGACATCATCATTCCATTCTCTTCCTAGAACCACACACACTTGAGAGTTACCAATGGATCTCAACCCCGTCAACCATTGTCGTTATTGCTTCATTTCCTGACTCCCCACACGATGTGTTATATGAAGGGAACTTAAGTAACATTTCACCCACCATCCCCCTCGACATCTCTATCAAACCCGGAGTTGTTGAAAATGTGCACATCAGAGCTTCGTGTTCCATTGATGAAGTTGTCACATATACATACCTTTTTCAAGAGTTTCATGATGTCTTCGCATGGATATATGAAGAGATGCCTGGTATTGACCCCGATATTGTTGTACATGAAATCAAGACATACATGGGTGCTAAGCTCATCCTGCAAAGACTTCGCCCGGTCCACCCTTGCAAAACATCCACTACCAAGATTGAAGTCGAGAAACTTCTTAAAGATGGATTTATTTATCCCGTGGCTTTAACTGATTGGGTATACACTCTAGTTCCGGTTAACAAGAAACAAGATATGATCTGTGTCTATGTTGATTATAGGGATATCAACAGAGCCTGTCCTAAGGACAACTTTCCTACCCCCTTCATTGACCAAATCGTCGATGATTGCGCCAGAAGTGAAATATTCTCTCTAATCGACGATTTCTCCGGATATAATCAGATCAACATCTTACTCGCGGATCAACACAAAACTGCTTTTATTTGTCCTTGGGGCACTTTTGCCTACCGAAAACTACCCTTTGGTTTAAAGAACGTCGGTGCCACGTTTAAACGGGCTATGTCTTATGATTTCCATGATATTAAGTGTTGTAACCCTATAATTTATAGGATCAACTGGTGATTGAAAATTTTATCCTTTTATTGCTTTGGTTGCCAAATAATTTTTCATTTTGAAAATAGTTTGAGAAAAAAGAAAAAGAAAAGAAAGAAAAAGAAAAAAAGAGGGCATAAAAGAAATTGAATAGATCCCCATGCAATAACAACGACTTGGTTCATACAGTTTAAAAATGGAAAAGTCCTTTTAAATTGATGTTGATAGGATTAGTGAATAAGCTTGGCTAAACTGTTTAATCTTAGCCAAGCAAATTAGGTTAGCTAGTGAATAAATTTGACCAAATTGCCTAATCTTTGTCAAATAACCTCAGGATAGAGTAATTTCTTAGTCCAATTGTTTAATCTGGGCTAAATTTCATAGGTAAGTAGGTTAGATCATATGTTAGTTTGCCTTATCTCAATAAAACAAGGCATGATGATCGATGTTGAATCATATCTTTGATGTTTAAAAGTTGGATATCTAACCCCCATGGTGATAAAACTAGGGAAATCCCAGGCAAACCCACATGAAGCGTGTATCCTAAGTTTTCAGAGAAAATATGAGTTTGTGCTCACAGATTAAAGACCGTGAATAGATGAATGATTGAGGTGCTGGCACTCAGATCTATGGTTGATAAGTTTTTCAGGACCCCCCCAATCGTTCTACCTTTAACGACAGGGGGGGGGTCCAGAATCATGGATAACAAAGGCGTGCATCTGAATGGATGAGACGTCAGTTCCTAGATCCATGGTGGAGATTGAATTCCGGACCCCCCCAACCATTATTCTTTTAATGGTGTGGGAGGGGGGGGTCCGTAATGATAGTTAAACATTGCGCGAAGATCTACAGTCCAGTGACAGGCGCACCGATGGATGACTGATGGTATTTTTCGGACCCCCCTGACTGGTCTGTTTTTAACGATGCGGGGGGGTCTGGAATGGGATGTTTTTTCTGGCGGGCCCCCTTTTCTAATGTGGCAGGAATCCATTGCTTCAGACTCCTGCCACTTACCACTTACCATTTTTTTACATACCTCCCGTCTCCCCATGACATCATTTTCCATTATTTTCCCCTAAGGGTCACATCTCATTACTATGTAAGTCCATTCCCCCTGTTCACCCATTACAAGTCCCTTCACCATGGTCAGTTCCCAATCAACACCCTCCACATCACCGAGTCGTATTCGTCATTCATTGTTACCTTCCATCTCACGCTCCAAAAGACCCGTTGGCCATTTATTATAGGCTAACTTATTCGTTAGCCTGTTGATCTGTCCCTCGTGCCCAACAAGTATCCGTTTTCTCAAAACTACTCTTTTCCTTCATTCTCCCATTGCTTACTTTGTCCCCGCACCAGAGATTTTCTCCCCATCTTATCTCCATTTTAGTCAGTCGTCCAAATCCACAGTCATCCCCACTAACGTTTTGTTTGAACTGCAGGTATTTTCAAAGTGATGGTGCCAAAATCCAACAAAGAAGAAGCCTTGGAAAATCCTTTCTTCTCGCCTCATGTTGACCTCGATAGGATCCATTTGGCCGACAAACATCGCTTAATCGTAGACACCAGGTGTGAATTTGACTTTGTGGATTTGCAGTCATGGCTCAAAGACACTTTTTTAGATTAGAGGGATGAAATTGGGCTCTGAGAGTCCAACCTTCCTCTGTATTGTTTCCCCCAGGTTCACCATTTCCTTGAATTTTCCCTCAAATGGAAGGCTCATTACCTCCCCGACCAGAGAGCCATAGTATCTTCATCAGGAGAAACTCTGTTCTTCATCACACCAATGACCATTGATCAAATGATGTAGATACCTAGAACTGAATCTTCCTCCCCTTTTAATCTTGAAGTCATAACAGAGTTGTACCAAAAATTATCTTTCCCTCGGAGAGCCTATATTTTTGAGATTTTCCTCCCACATGCTGCTCATCTCCCTAAGACAAATCCCTCGTATCCTTCCTCCATATTCTCAGAGAAGGGAAACCAAGTCATTTCATCACTCTGTTCTTTGCTCAGTTATTTTTCAGACCAATGGGTGGATGAACCCATATTGGGTTTTCTGTCCATTTTCTCCACAGAAGAAAAACCTACCACTCAGTTCGACTACAACACTTTCTTGGTGGATAGTATTCACAAGCAGTTTTCAAATTTCGCCACAGAGGGCATGTTTCGATATTCCTCAATACTAGCCTACATGTTCACTTTCTTTCAAGTAGACAGGTTCTCCTTTTCAATGCAGAAAATGGACAAAGACGGGAGGCCGCAGGTGGTAACATCTTGGACTTTGCTACTCAGACGAAATTCCTCAGAGTTCAATTTCAAACAGTTTATCGAGCAGTTTTACCACCCAGTGGTGAGAATGCTCAGTGGAAGACCTGAACCAAGAATAAATGAGGAGATTCAGAGGATCATACACCTCTCAGACCTTGAAAAAACTGGAGGCTGGTATCTTTACCAAAACCACACCGAGATCAGAGCATATGGATGCGCGTTAGCTCCATACAAACTGCCCAAGTATCTACCCGTGAGGATATTTTCCCTAGAGTACATAAGGCAAATGATTAACTCCAATGACATACATTTTGTTTCTCTGAAAAAGAAACATCGTCATAGAATTAAAGGGAAAATAGGGTCTTCATCTGTAATAGTCGAGGCGAAGGGGAGGAAGAAGACAACCTGTTGAAAGAAATGAAGTTTCATGTTAGTTTCATATGGAACTATGATCCGTGCAGGATAATTTCTGATATGAGGGTTAAAAATAAAAATGTTCCATATGTTCATACACCCAAGCCTGAGATAGAGAAGTTCACAAATCAAACAGAATGGGAGCCAAACACTCTGGTAGAGATAGAACAATAGGACCCTTCGGTCACCATCTCATAGACAACTACACCACAGGTTCCCAAAGAGAAAAGATCTAGGAAGGATACTTCACCTTCTGTCACTGAAGTTTCGGCTGAAGATTTCCAATTACACACCAAAAGACCAAAAGCCAGTCATACATCTGACACGGCTGGTGAAAAGTAAATCCAATCCACTACAACTATGAAATATGATTGATCACTTCTTAGCACAAGCAACAAACAAATCATGTCTACAGTTTCGTCCAAGAAGCCTACAGATACTCCACTAGTTGACCAGCCGAGTAAAGTAGGACCAAAGTTGAGTGTTTTTGAGAAGTATGACTTGATCAAAAAGAAAATTCAAATGCTCACCAACAATACTTATGCTCAGTTTTGGAAATAGACATCAACGACACAACACAGACTGTTGTCTGCATTTGATATAGAGAAGGGTAGAATGCACATGCATTTTTTGCAGGCACAGGTGCTGGACTCGAAATCAATCACTGATTATAAAAGAGAAACATTCGAGTTTCATACTAGAGATGTGCATCCCGCTGATCAGATGGATCTGCACAGGCAAACTGGAGAAATGGTTTTCTCAACGTTGGAAAATGCTTCTACTATGGCTGCTAAATTACAGGTATCTCTGAGAAATGTTCAGACATAGCTGAAATTAGAAAAGATATCGTCCTTTGCAAAGGATAACAGAATTAAGACGTTGGAAGAATTTGTCCTCAAGATCGGGTATGACCTATCGAATGTGAAATCAGTCGAGGAGATGTTAAAAAATAAAAATGACGATATATCATCTTCGAGGAAACAGTTGAAACTGCCACCAACGGAAGATGCACAGGAAAAGGAGATAGCTGAGACAGAAGGGGAAAAGGATGAGATGCTCAAATTGATCATGGAGAAGAATGCATAGTTGAAAGAGATGGAAGCAGGACTGGAAAGGTTAGTGAAATAGAAGGAACAATCAAAGCCTATGGAAGTCATTCCATTGAGCGCAGTTCCACTCACAGGAGTAAGAAAATCATTTGCAGTGGGAATCCCCTCAACAGAAATTCCCTTAGCAACTCCACTAACAGCTCTGGAGAAGACAGTAGAATTGGAAAAATCCATGGAAGAGATGAATTTGCAAGAGACAGATATTGGCAGACTTAAAAAGGAGGTTGAGAACCTTCATGAACTCAAGTCTTCTTACCAAACCAGTTACTCCATGGAGAAACAAACATCAGACAAGCTCAAACAAGAATTGCAACAACTTCAAAAGAAAACAGTGGCAGGCAAAACACTTGTTGAGGCCAAGGAAAGTGTCTAGATGGATATCTCCAAATCCATAAATGAAATATGGCCTATGGTACAAATCATGTTTGAGCAAAATGAACTGGTGCAAAGAAGCAAGCAGGATATTGAGAGAATAAGAGGAGAATTGGGAGAGATTCCCATAGAAGCCACCGAGATCATTAAATTTCTGAATTCAAAAACTAGAGAAGCATTAGAGGAGTTGAAGATTGAAGATAGGATAGAAACTATCCTCGACGTCAAGAGGGTTCTGACCAAAAGAGGACTAATGCTACAGCTGGAGGAAAAGGTCTAGATTATGGACACAGGAGTCCAAAGATTTTTCAGCAAAATTGAAGCTCTGCAGAAGAAAGGCCTCCCTGGATTAAGGGTCATAAATGACAAGTTAATGACACTCTCTAATTATAAAAAGAAGCTAGACATAGTGGCCAAATATAGCTCAAAATTCTCGGGAATACAGGGTAGTATAATGGGCAAGGCGTTCTTAGAAGCTTTGCAGTCAGACATCAGCATGCAAGATAAGATCTAGTATATTTTCATCGTCAAGCCAACTTTTTCCAAGTATAGAGAGATGGATGAAATATACTGAAGACTACTCAAAGTCATCATTCCCAGTCACCTTCGATGGGAAGAGCTATGCAATCTAATCGAGTAAGAGCTAAGGTGTCCAAGCCCAGTCAACAATCCAATTAGATGAAGTCGTGCAGAGGACTCACCAATGGTTTACCCCAGAAATCAGCATGAAGATTTCAACACATCATCAAACAACTCCTAAATTTTTGTATCTTATTGAGTTAGTTAGCTAAATTTAAAACTGCCACGTCCTGATCTTTAATGATAGGATCATATGTAATTTTTTATTATAAATACTTCAAACTTGAAAGTACCGAGGGTTGATCTTTACGCCCTGTAAGCCATAAAGACTGTAATTGTTTATCAAGAGATCTTCCAGTAATACAAAGGGATGTTTCACAGGATTCTCACGTGTTATTCATTGGTGATGTTTAACTTTTGTGTTAAATGTTTCTCTCGCTCAATTGCCATATTGTTTTCTAATCTAATCTTTTAAAAGTAGCACATGTTGCAGGATTTATCTTTGTATACCCTGTTTTCGACTTTGAAATATCTTAATGTTTATCTTTCTGATATTACAGTGAAGAAATTATTAAATGCTTCTTTACTTTAATAAATATTCTCATATTTTCTGCTATCCATCACTTTACTACTAAAGAATCCAATGAATGCATTATCTTTCCTTGTGAAAAGAATCTTTTAATTTATGTTTAGATCTCTATCTTTATAATATAGACCCCATAGCCCAATGGAGGCGTAAAAACCTTTTCATACAAATTAACAAAAATAAAAACAAACCATTCACTCTTATTTTATTTAACTAGCCTAATAACTCAAAGTTAAAACATATCTAAATCATACAGAGAGATCCCTCTCTGAAGTTGGTAGGGCTAGATTCTAGTTTCGAAGTGGTTGGATAAAGTTACCTCTGGTAAATTTCTTCTACTTTGACAACCTCTGGGAATTTACAGAGCGTTAACATAGTGGCAACTCCACTGGGGAACTAAACAAAATTTCAACCCCACAGTTTCATTTCCTTAGAAGAAAACATTGTTTATGAACTAATTATAAATCTGAGAAAGAAATAATGTTCAGAGGTTGTTAAAATCTTGTACATATTAATCTCAGATTCATAAAAATAAAAATATATAAAATTAAAAAATTTGGCTCCTAAAACAGCTTATACTCGATCCCACCCAGACCCAGAACCCACAGTAGCAACTAATAATCTAGAACATTTACTCAGAAAGAAGACCATTGCAGAAGGTCTAGGGAGTCATAGTCCCCTTCACAGGTCCCCTTCTCTTCTAGAGGAACTTGTTGCCCTTGAAGATCTTGACTTTGACACCATTTTTTAACAAATCCTGTTTAGAATGAAATCTGATAGCTTTGTGACTGAAACCATTTTAGATCTAACCATTCTGCAACCCCAGACCCCTGAATTACTATTTTCGAGGGCAGACCCTGATAAAATAGTCCTTGGAGAATCCGACAAGCTAGAAATTTTGGTAGCGAATCTTGATCAAGCTATAGACCAGGCCCACTTCCAGTATTCAGTCAAACTTTCTTCCATATCTATCGCTACAGCCTCTGTAAAATCTCAACCCACTCACTCTGTGCCTGCTAGTCCTTCATCCTCCTCATCTTCTATCACCGCTCCACCTATCATCCAAGTTGTTATCCCACCTCCTCCACCTATCATGGCGTCCATATATGCTCCCTTGGTGTTGGCCGCATGTTTACACGCTATTCCCCAGGACTATCAAACAAGACTTCCAAACTTCAATGGTACTAGGCCCTTGAACTCACAACAACAAGTTGATAAAATGAATGACTATTTTGACTTGCAGGAAGTGGATGAAGTTGATGTTCAAATGAGACTATTTGCGCAGAGTCTAACTGGGGACGTTAAGAAATGGTACAAAGGATTACGTGTTGCGTCAATGGTTGACCTTGCAGTGTTTCAAAGATGTTTTCTGCATAAATGGGAGGTAAAGAAAAATCCTCTCCAGATATTTTCAGAATACGAAAACATCAGAAGGAATCAAGGAGAGATAGTACATGACTACTGCACTCGCTTCAATAATCTATACAATGCAATTCCAGCTGATATTAAACCTCCACAAGGTTTGACATTGATAAAATTCCCTGACGGTTTCGACGTTGATATGTTGTATCAATTAAGGGAAAGAAACTCTACCACTCTAGAGGACATGCAGAAAAGTGCAATAAGTGTGGAGGCCAACCTGTTAGCTAGAAGGGCACGACAAAGGACGGAGAGGAGAGTCATGATTAAAGAGGAACCTTCCACATATTCTTTTGACGCCAAATTGGATTCCTTAGCTAGAGCAATGGAAAGGATGATGAAGAGACTTACTATAGCCGAAACAAATCCTCCTAGAGAAAACCCACCGACTCCACAAATTCAGAATCCTAACTTCAGAAGAAATCCTCCTCAAATCAGGTAGAGAGATCCTAAGGATCAAGGAGAACAGAGAGGTTTTGATCAACATATTAGACCACTCCTACAGTAAAATTATGTCGATGAAGGTGAAGAGACAATTGAAGAATTAGATGACATGCATATAAACCTCATGGGCATTCACGACAACAAAGCCATCTTCCTTACTCAGGAAAAGCAAGAACTTTCTCTTCTTTCTCAAACAGAGTTAAGTGATGAAGCCGAGGAGACAGATCAACATGCATTTGAAAATTCCATTTTGGAGGTACACAGGGAGTACAATCCGTGAAGAAAAAAAGACAGATGAAAATTCCCCAAAAAAGGTAACTGAAACGAAGAAAATAGTTGAAACCAAGAAAACCTCTGAGCCTTCTACCAAGAACATCCCTGAGAAAGGTAATGATGAAACTCCAGCAAAAAAATCCCTACCATTTTACAAAGATCAACATAGATTGAGGTTTCATCAACCAATCGACCAAGTACTTCTGCCCAGAAAACTATGGTGGATAGAACATAATTGATGAGCCAAAGTAGAGCACCTACTCCTTTCAGCCTTGAAGGGGAATTAGCCAAAGTGAATATTTCTATTCCCCTTTCCTATTTGATGAGTAAGAACGCTTACCGATTGCAGGTGATCAAAGCACTGAGCATTGAGCCTTATATAGGCATGAAGGCCTTAACCATCAGATCCATGAATCATTCAGACACGGTAAATCTTACCGATGATCAACCTGAACTTTTGTTTGGCCTTAAAATTGATGGTCAGACTGACATTGGTGTTGTCGCTCCTTTTTACATCACCCTAAATATACACGACCTGATTATGCACAATGCTATGTTAGATTCAGGTGCTTCCCACAACCTGATGCCTAAAGTAGTGATGGAAAAACTGGGACTCGAGGTCACCAGGCCCTACAAGGATTTGCACTCTTTTGACTCCAGCAAAATCAGATGTATCAGGTTAATCAAAGACTTATGCATCACCCTAGTTCAGATTGCAGCAAAAAGCATGGTTATGGATGTTGTGGTTGCGGGCATTCCCTCTAAATATGGTATGTTGCTATCCAGGTCTTTGGGGGGCAAGTTGAAAGGAACGTTGCAGTTTGATATGTCATATGCCACCATCCTAGTATTCGGACAACAGAGAAGACTGTACAGAGAGACGCTGATGAAATATATGGTCAGCAGCCAAGAAAAACCAAATAACTATCCTCTGTACTCTGCACACTCCGATCTAGATTCCTTCATCCTGTATAACGACGGTGATATGGAAGAAGAAATCACTTAGCTTGATGAACATACATTTGACCCGAAAGAAGGCCAAGAAATCACTGAGGCAAAAGGGAAGGAAATCGTAATAAGTGAAGAATTACCAGCAGATTTATAGAGCATGGACTTCGATGGAGCTGTAAGAAAAGAGGGAGATGGAATAAGAGTTTGGTTGCATAATCACAAATCCAGGTATTCAAAGAACCATTCTTACAAACTGAATTTTCAATGCACTAACAACATAACCGAGTACGAAGATTTGATGCTCGGTCTGAAACTACTAAAGAATGTTGGTGCCAAACAAATCATGGTAAGAGGCGATTCTAAATTAATTATCAAACAAATTAAAGGTGAGTATGCAACAAAACATCCCAGGCTTAGAGCTTATATGAATGTTGTTTTGGATTCCCTTCAATGTTTCACAGAAATTGATTTGCAGGTGATACCCAGGGGACATAAAATTTTAGCAGATGGTTTAGCTACGTCAACAACTACATGCAAGATACCTTTTCGTTCCACTCTCTCGTACACGGTGGAGGTGAAGTGCAGACCGAATGTCTTGGACAACATCAAATACTAGCTGGTATTTGGGAACGGTGACCAAATTGAAGATTTTGTACAATGTAAAAATGATTTCGAGTGTACAAACATAGACTTAGAAAACGATGATGAAAATGTAAATAAATATGTTTTTGGAAATAATAGTGTAAATAAAATAGATTCAGAAGAATCAGGTGAAGATGAGATAGATTCTAATGTTTTGCATTTAAAGAGTAATGTTTTACCTAGGGGTTTAGTTCCGTTAGAAGACTTATTTGATTTTAATGATGTAGCTAAAAAAACTAAAATTGAAGCCAGTGGTAAAGAGGTTGAAGACTGTAACATAGGGACATAAGAGAAACCCAAGATGGTAAAACTTTCCAAATATTTACCCCCTGAGCAAAAACTCAAATACATTGAACTTTTCAAGGAATATGTGGACGTGTTTTCTTGGGATTATGAAGACTTAAAATCTTATGACACAAGCATCATACAACATAGGATATCGATAAAAGAAGATCAAAAACCTTTTAGACATAAACTTAGGAGAATCAATTCCAAGTTACTTCGCCTGATAGAAAAAGAAATAAAAAAGATGTATGATGCTAAAATCATAGTTCCCTTACGATTTTCCTAATGGGTTTCAAATCTGGTCCCAACTCGAAAGAAAACTAGGGAAATCAGGATTTGCATTGATTTCCAAAACCTGAACAATGTTTCCCTAAAGGACAACTAACCACTGCCAAAAATGGACCACATATTACAAAAGGTAGTTGGATCCAGCCAAATCTCCTTATTGGATGGTTTCTCAGGCTATAACCAGGTTCTTGTTCACCCAGATGATCAAGAGAAAACAACTTTCACAACACCTTGGGGTACCTTCATGTACGTGAAAATGCCTTTCGGTTTGATGAACACTGGGGACACTTTACAAAGAGAGATGGACATCACTTTTGTGGAAGAACTTGGCAGATTTATTGTCATTTATCTTTATGAAGTAACTGTTTATTCCCAGTTAGATGAAGAGAACTTACGACATCTCAGACGAGTGTTTGAGAAATGCAGGAAATTTGAGATTTCTCTAAATCCTAAGAAAATCCTTTTCGGATTAGAGGAAGGTAAACTGTTGGGACACATAATATCTAAGGAAGGAATTAAGATAGATCCCAGCAGAATAGAAGCCATTCAAAAACTGGAACACCCAACGAATATCAAAGAGATGCAATCTTTCATTGGCAAAATACCTGCAAGTTAGACTTTTATCTCGACATTTTGATTTCATTACATTTACACATATTCCAAGACAATTGAATCAAATTATAGATAAATTAGCTAACATTGTTTTAGATTGGCATATATCACATCAAGATACCTCTACACACACATAAACCATCAAGAACCTGTCACAGCATATATAGATTAGACATCATCAAGACATTAAAAAACCCATGTAAACATCACATAGACCCCAAAATATATACTCATATATATATATATATATATATAAATCAATCCACAGTGCTAACAAAATGTTTACGAACAAATATACAAACATCTACAGGCCATTGAAGCACCTCGGTACAAAACTGGTGCCACTACACCAAAACTGGTTCAACAGCCTATATACAAAATACAAAAATACATAGAGTGACACTCAATATGCCTCTAGAGCACCACCTCCTACCCTTCCCTTAGACGGTAATCCCCCACCCACTACTGGTCCCTCCAGACTGGGAGATAATCGTCCAATGATCATAGCACCTGCTACTGCTTCTCACCACACCACAGCCCGCCACGTCGGCGGAACTCCCACACACTTCTCTGCGATGCCCTCATCCTGGATGCGAGACCACATGCCCTCAGGCACGCCTTGTAGCACTGCCTCTAGGAAATAGTGAATATCCTCAAAATCTCCCCTGGCCTCCGCCGGAAGAGCATGCGATGGCCTGACACCTGGGTCATCAAAACGACATCTCCTCTCTGCTCTCTCATCATGAGCTAGTCTCTCCTCGGTTTCCTCACGCCGACATCTCTCTCCTACCTGCGGCCCTCCCCGCGATGGTCTCCCTGACTCCTGGTGAGTCGATGCTCTCATCAGCTCAACCTCGCACCCACGAGGTCCCACATCTGCACATACAAACACCCAAACAATAGTATCAACATCTATACAAAATAAACATGTCATGCTATTTCAAAAATCAACATATCAAACTCATAAAAATACCTCGGTGATCAAACACCTCCCCTGGAGGTAACACCATGTCCGGATCACCTCGGAAGTCAACACTAGTGTATGGATACTGTAGTATAACCTGTGACATCTTCCGCCACACCTGTGCTACCTCAGCCGTGGAAAAATGGTCGCCCTCGCCAACACCATGGAAAACTAAAATCGTCGACCACCACCTCAGTCGCAGCTCTCACACACCCGGAGCACCCAATAAAATCCTAGGGTGCAACATAGGCACCCTCTCCAAAAACTAGGCCACCAAGATGGACCCAAAGTCAAAGTCCCCTGAGTCTGTAGACCGACATCTTTCCAGCTACCCTACCATCCTGGCATGTAGTGTCAACCCCCAGGCAAAGTGATCCCCAACCAATGCCCTCCCCATAACCCTCAGCTGACCACCACTAAGCCGCTGAGTCACGAGGGACCCATACACCCTCACAATCATCGCTGCTACACAACAATGAGCTAGAGAATCCATCGCTCCGATGCTCATGACAGACTCGACATATAGTTCTCCCTCGAATAGTACCTTCGGCCCAAGGTCGCTAACGACACATCTGCAGGTAACACAAATTCCAATGGTAGGGGCATTCCCCGAAAAGGGAGCCCAGTCAGAAAGTATATGTCCTCCACTGCAGTGAAGACAATCTTCTCTCCACACACCATAAAGCAATGCAGATTCAGACTCCACATCCAGATCAGAAACTGTAGGAGATACTCCTGCACTCGTATCAACGGGAACTCAAAGAAATTTAGCAGCCCACAGGCTGCCAAAGTGGCATGAACCCCTGGCTCCTCAATAGCCACGAAATCCCTTAGCCGGGACCAATACCTCTCTCGCCAGTTGACCGACATCTTGCAAAATGATTGCCTACAACCACATAATACAGTCCTAGTTCAACCATATTGACCATAAAAAACATTAAAAAAGATGAGTTTTTCACCCATCAACCTTGCCCCCAAGGCGCGCCTATTTACCCCACAGGCACGCACGCAGGCACACCTATTCATCCCACAGGCGTGCATGCATGCGTTCCTACCCACCCTACAGGGGCACCTCCATGCGCCCCTGTCACGAACACAGGCACGCATCATAGTGCGCCTGTCCACTACACATCCACGCACCCATGCGTGGATGTGTAGCAAACATGTGCGCATATCATGCACGTGTTTGTCCCCCCTACGGGTGCACCCATGCGTGGCTATTCGGATAACAGGCATGCACCCGTGCGTGCATATTTCTAGATCGCCCGCGCACTGGGGGACCCACACCCTTAAAACCCCCTGTATGGCCCTCTATACAAACCCTGCCCAGAAATTGAAAATCTACTTCTATGAAGGATGATAAGACTACTAACTTGAATCTCATTGGTCCTGGATCAACTACCTTGTTCTCTCGGAATCTCCAAATATCCTCTGACTACCTCTCGTCCAATCACTCTGGCAGCATGTACAAATGAGGTGGCAATGTGGGCCCTACAACTATATATAGGCCTTTCCACCAAACTTCCAATCACCATTCCAAGAGCTTCGGGTGTCTTTTTTTCGATCCATCTTCAGCCACAATATCGGTATCCCATCATCTACATCAAGACCATCCCCAGGCCAGTTTTTATCCTTAGCCTCCGGGGCAACATTTTTTCATACCGCGTCCAAGTACGCATGCTCATGTTCAAACTTATCAAATAAATGCTTGTATGTTCGATTCTCTTCAGATATTGTTCACGTTGGGTATTTGGTTTTCATGTGTGTAGGTACTTAGGCATCATACATCAACGCAACCCCTTCAGGTATATAATCAACACTTTCATGTAATCATTCCCTCTGAATCTCAATTGCATCTCTAGTCACACCCTATGGCATTTGCCTCTAGGATCCCCATCTTTGGCTCTGCAGTAACGACACCTCCATTTGCATCTTAGGTACTTTCACCTGGTAGCACTGTTCCCCACATGAGTTGTCCCATTCATAGCACCCTTTGGCACTTTAACACTCATGTTTTTTCTTCAACCCTTTATGGATGGGAGTCTCGATAGTCTTACATCATGTCATGAATCAACCACATACTCCTTCTCTTCATTTTGCTAGCTTTCCCAATGGACTCCCAGATTATCTCTTCAAGGTTCTATTTTGACTGCACCTCCACAGTATCATGAACCCTCCATTTCATCCACAATCAATTTGCCCATCTGCAAATTTCTCTGCATTTCATCTACCTCATACAGAAACCCACCCATGGGGCCCCCACCCTCCACCAATTCTCCAAGCAAATTGCACCCTAACCGGCCAAACCATATTGCATTGGGGCACTCGTTTCTATATTTGTACACTCATCCCAACTTATTCTTTATTCATTTGGTACATTGTAAAAATCCTTTGTGTCTAGCATTTACATATCCTTTTGTTGTCACCTGTGACAACCTTCTTGGAAAACACAACCCATGTTTCCCTTGGTTGGGGCACTACGTATCATCTACCCCTGTTCACATATTCCATTTACTCCAAGTATCCCACAGGCCACTTACCTCTGCCCTCTGAGTTTGTTCACTTTGTCCTGCCTTTGGCACAACTTATCCCACGTCTTGTTCTCCCCATGACACTCGACCAAGTTGAATGGTTGCAGCCACTTATACTTCACATATACCCCCAACTAAGGGCAGTCTTGAGTCTTCCTACATCTTGACTTTGTCCATGTACCTCCTCCAGTTTCTAACCTCACCTAGTCGATTTCACAAAGCCTTTTTCTTCTTGGAGTCGCGTCCCCTTTTTTGTCGACATCAACACAGTTTCTAGAAGGGAAACAGTGTCTTGACTCTCATTACCCTTCCAATGAGAGGTATCGGACGTCACAGGGAGAACCACAATTTCTCCCTGCTATCATTGACCCCCGTAACATTCGACTTCAACACTTTCTCATGTTACGGTGGGTCTTACTTTGCGACTATTGCAGTTATTTCTTATATTTACCGAAGACCTCTGAACTTGGTTGGGCTATCAATGCCTAAAAAATCCGTGATATTTCTTACAGATGTCACTGCCTACTGTTCAGAGTATGTTCCTCCGCAAAATTATCTTCTACCTTTATCTCGACCTCCCCCGAGGGCGCTGCAGTTGTCTACATCAACACACCATTCCTTTTTTGAGTTACATGACACGAGCACGGGGCATGCCCACCTCGTTTGTACACAGTTTATTTTTACACACCTTATGGAAGGTTGGGTTCTATAGGTTCCCTTCTCCCTCCAATGGGTAACTCTTGACAATCCCACTAGTGCTCTCTCTTACAACGATACTCTCAGTAGAAGAAACATTGATGAATTTCAGTTATACGTGTGCTCCTAACCTCATCCATCATGGGGCATCTATTATCACTAAAATTTCCTCCACAAATGGTTACAAGAATCCAACATCGTCAAACAGTTATGAGGTCACCCATGGACCAAAATTAACACAAAATCATTTCCAAAAAGGGTCAAAAACTATACAAGCAGTAATAAAATTAAAGTGCGTTATGACTACACAGGGTGCACGCGCACATGCGCAAAACAGAAATGCAGGAAAAGCGCACATGCGCCCGATGTGCGATTGTGGTCACTAAAAGCCGCGCACATCTAAGAATGATGCATTTATGAGATTGGTCGGCCTCCCACCCACTTATGGTTCAACTTCCAAGTTGATTTGACACTCAAATATGGACTGGATCCAACTGGGTGGCTGGTCAAAGACCTAAAAATGCCCTAATTATCCTCTTTTCACACTACAAGCTAGTTGCACAATACCTCAAAGAGGTTCTATAAAAAAAGGCCATGGGTGCACTTCATTTTTAAGTAATTCAATAGCAAAGTTATGCTTCTACTATTCTCTTGAGGAATCGTCTATTATCATCAAGAGTATACTAACACCATTACATTGGGCAATCCATCTCACCCCTTGAGTGGATTAGCTTGGAATTCTTTCACCATTTTCATTCAAAGTTGTAAGAAAAGCTTATTTGTGGGGGTCCAAAAGCCCTCCCTTGGAGGACCAAGGGACTCATAGTCCTCTTTCTTCTTAGTGTTTTCTTTCGCTGATATAAACCTTACCATTGGTGACATGAGTCTTATTGGTCTTTTTCTTCTTATGTCCCTATGCTCACTAGTTTAGTTGTTATTTTATTTCTTATTTTAATTCTTAGTTTTTCTTTTATATTTCTTTCTCTAACCCTTTTCCTTACAGTTGTCCTGCTTAGCAAACCCAACTAATCTTGTAAGCACCTCTATTTTTCTCATCTAAGTGGCAAAAGAGGCACAACACCTATGTTCAACTTTCACCTTGTGAAATTCCATAAATCGAGCGATGTAATCAGCAACATCCTTTTAATTCCCGACCAAAAGAATTGGCTTCTTACTACTGTAATCATTTTCTGATAACTGGGATGTCTAGCATAAGGAACATCATGCATTTCCTTCATTACCAAATTCCTCAGTTTTATGGAACTAGGAGCATAGATTCTATTCTTATGCATGATTAATCCATCTTCCTTTATCTCATACTCCTTTATTTGTTGATGTACATCTCCTTGTTGTAATATTTCCTTTCCCTGTAGGTAATGCTGATTTGTAACAAGACCATCTAAAATTCTGCTCTTCAAGTCTGACTGATGCATATGGAAACAACTACATGGATGAGATGCACTCTTCTACTAAGTGCATCAACAACTTTATTCTCTTTTCCTTTGATATGCTCGATATCGAATTCATATTCACTTAAAAATTCCATCCATATTGTTTTCTTGGCATTCAAGACTGGCTGCTCAAAAAGATACCTTAGGCCAATGTGGTATGTCCTTAATTCAAATATATTCTCCATGAGATCATGCCTCCACATCCTCAAGGTGTGGACAATGGAAGCAAGCTCCAAGTCATGTGTGGCATAGTTCCTCTAATGATCCTTAATATTTCTAGACTCATAATCAATGACATGTCCATTTTGCATGAGGAATCCCCCAAGTCCTTCCTTACATGCATTTGTATATACCACAAAAATTTCATTCGGGTCAACAATCTTTAACACAAGTGCACTAGTAAGTAATTCCTTCAACAGATTAAAATTCTCTTCACACTTAGGTGTCCATTCAAATTTAGTTCCCTTCTTTTGCAAGGAAGTGATGGGATGAGGAATATTAGAGAACCCTATTATGAACCTTCTGTAGTAACCATCTAATCCCATAAAAGATATGACTTCTGACACATTTCTAGGTGTTGGCCATCCTCTAATGGCTTCCATCTTCTCTGGATCTACTGCTATTCCCTTCTCTAAAATAATGTGTGCCAAGTAATGGACCTAATTTTGATAAAAAATAACACTTACTCAACCTGGCATACAATTGATGTTCTCTTAGCACTTGCAATACTAGTATTAAGTGATTTTCATGCTCCTCTTTAGAGTAAGAATAGACAAATATGTCATCCAATAACACTATGACAAACTTATCCAAATAATTTATGAATATTCCATTCATTAAGCACATAAAGACAGTTGGTGCATTGGTCAGTCCAAATGGCACCACTACAAGTTCATAATTCCCATAATTGGTCCTAAAGGTTGTCTTATGAATGTCTTCTTCCTTGATTCTTACCTGATGGTATCCTGACCTTCAGTCAATCTTAAAAAATATCCTTTCTCCTCTTAACTGATCAAAGAGGTCATAAATTATGGGTAGAGGATACTTTTTCTTTAGAGTATACTTGTTCGGTTGTCAAAAGTCAATACAAAGTCTCAAGGTTCCCTCCTTCTTTTTGATAGAAAGTACTGGTTCCCCCCAAGGTGAAACACTTGGACGTATGTACCCTTTCTTCAACAATTTCTCCAACTGCATTTATAATTCTTTTAACTCTGAGGTGCTAATTCTGTAAGGTGCTTTTGACACTGGGGAAGTTCCTAACACTAAATCAATTGAAAAATCTATCTCCCTTCTATTGATATTATGGTAGCTACGAGAGGTATTTAACTCCACGTGTAAACCTAATGAGAATAGAATATTTCAGGAAGTAAGAAGAAACCCTAAATAATTGATTAAGAACCCTAAAAGACAAGTCATCTCAAGAGAATGATCTGTATTAGGTTACTATCCTCCAAGAGAAGAAGTCAGCTAAAGGAAATGTTATTTACTAAGTAATTAGCACCCATAATGAGAAGTCGGCCCAGGCAGTCTGGAAGAAATAATATAAATATAGGAGGTCAGTCTTCATTTTGGCCAACATTCTCAGAATTGCAGAAGTTCACCTGTGCACATTACAGTTGGCCACTTTGTGTGCAAGTATTGGGAGCAGCTACTGCCGACAGTTCTGCAATCTGCATTTTTCAGTTTTTTGGGTTGGACTCTCTGATCAACTTTTGTTATTCTTTCTTGGTGCACGACCCTTGCAAAGAGGTGCACCACCTTTGTTTGGCGATTAATCCTAGGGTTTTCTTTTGGAATCATTCTCTGTCAAGGTTAAGGTGCTTAGGGGTGGCTTCGGCCTATGGTTGGGTGAAAATATTTCTATATTGTCTATGATTAAATGAGCACATCGATTATATTCTAACAGGTCATGGGTCCATACTATCTTCGGAAAATCTAACCGCTGGAAGATAGATTGGGAGGATTTGCTCAGTTACAATTGCACCCAGTTTTTTACTGCACCAACGAAACCCTAACCCTCTCATTGAGGCACCTTGAGTGAATATATTGACCTAATTTCTGGATAGACTAGTGCACCCTAGCCTAGCACATCTCCTGGTACTCTCAACAAGCTAAAATGCCAAGTTTGAGTTTTTGATCAAAATCAAGGGTTGACCAAGTCAAAGCAATTATGACTTACTCTATGAAGTCAGAAAACAAGTTAGAAGGGGATTCTAAATTAAGATCATTGAAGACAAGGATTGACCTCATCCTTTCCAAGAATAAAGTGTTGGATATCCTGAAAGGAAAGATCGTGGAACCACAGTTCGAAGAAGGAAAAGAGAAGGAACCTCAGAATGTTGTAGTTATGGATAAGTTCAAATACAATGACATCAATTTCATGAGTATCATATTGGACTATAAAAAAGACTACCTAATACCCTACATCTCTCATCTTGACTCATCTAGCAAGATGTACAATTCCCTAGCAAACCACTTCTTAGTCAAAAAAATTCGACAGATAATGAGTCAAAGAATGAGCTCTGTGACATGAAAATGAATGATGATGACAACATAAAATCATACTTTGTGAGAATATATCAGTTAAGATATCAAATACAAGCTATTGAAGAGATAATTTCAGAGAAGGAACTAGTAAATATAGTACTCAATGGTCTTCCCAAGATATGGGATGCATTTGCTGCAAGCATGAACACAAGGAAGGAGTATCCTACATTTGAAGAACTTTGGACTTACTGTGCACAAGAAGAATCAAGGATTAGTGCAAAAGAGAAACCCCAAAATAAATATGATGATCGAGCCTTCAAAACAAGGTTCAATAATTTTAGGAATAAAAAGAAGTTTGGCTCCAGGAAGAAACCAAATCAAGAGAAGGACAATAAAAAATACAATTCTTCAATTGTCGAAAATATGGTCACTACAAGAATCATTGTCCCGAGTTAAATAAAAGGAAGGAAACACACGAAGCATCAGTTGCCAAAGAAAGGGAACCCTCAAAGAAGGCCAAGCAAGAAAAACATACTTCTTCTAAGACAAGGTAACAATATTCTTCATAATTCTTGTACATACGATGTTTACATAGTTTCTGTACATATCTATTTATTAAAAGATAATATGTTTAAAGACAAACTATACCTATGGAAGAATAACAAGATAAGGATTTCTATCACGATGACTACAAGTAAGACAATACACATGAAAGGATGAAGCACATCAACAACCCCTGGTAAAAATTCTTGTGGAATCTATTAACATAAGTAATAGTTGCAAGATAAGCCAAAATTAGAATCAAACTTGAAGAAGTAAAAACAGAAATAAATCAGCAATCAAGAGAAAATTGGAAAAAGACTTATGACACTTTGTAGAAGGCAATAAGGATGCAGACAGAAGCGTGGAATCTGTTAGATGGAGGGAGACGATTGTATAATTCCAAAAGAAGAGCATGCATTCATGCATGAAGAAAGGATTAGGAGGGAGATAATCATAAACAATATAATCCATTGAAGATGATGAAGTATCTATCCATGTTCCCATCAATGGTAGCAACCATGAAAAGCAACATGTGTTCAGTTTGACTTTAGAAGAAGTCTTCTTCGAAAATAAGTCTTAAATTATCCCTGGTTGTTCATCCATATCCTGAAAGGAAGAAATTGGAATATTCAAGGCATGGAATCTATAGAAAACTCCATGCGCCCAAGAGACAAAGAGAAACATGAGGAAGAACATGAAGATTCCAAGAGAGAAATAAAATCTAGAACAACCAGTCATTATATCGAGAATCACAAGACTACTAGCTTGATCTAAACCTTCTAGAACCAATCAAGCAGAAGAAATAATTTGATGAAGAATAGTGCATGGGAGACTTATGAATGAAAGCATTACGAGATCCAGATCCAAAGGTTCTCCCAGATGGAGGGAGAGAACTATGATGATAGCTTGTTCTAGACATACCTCTACATGAGCCATTATATCTTCTGCAATATCCATGGGTTAGAGTTTAAATCAGATAAATGTAAGGAATGTTCTTAGAATAATTGAACAAGAAGTGTATGTAGAGAAACCTCAAGGTTTTGAGGTATACCAGAAAGAGAGTCTTGTATGCAGATGGAATAATATCTTATACAGATTCAAACAACTTGGTGCAGAGCCTCCAATGCACAACAGAAGCATGGTGAAAACTTTCTATAATAGAGATATTGTATCAGAATGGTTACTCAAAAGATTAGGATGATGGATTGCCAATCCATGACAAAATATCATGATGATAGAAGAAGTGACACTTGGATATGTTCCGGTTTGACCCTTGACACAATGTTATGAGCTAGAAGGAAACAAAAGAGTTGAATCCAACTATGATATACTATAATGATTAGAGATATATGAAGTATTCAGAGAAAAACCAATGTTCCAGAAAGACCGAAGTACATTAAGATCAAGCATTGCATTCTCCATGATGAATTCTAGAAAGGAGAAGTGGTTCTCCAATATATCTCCACAAATGAGCAGATAAGTAGATATTTTGGTAAAGATTTTGTCCAAGATGAAAGAGTTTGTGTACTCAAGAAACAAGCAAGAGCTCATGGAGATGACTTCCTTATTGAAAAGGAAAGAGATGACTCCCAGGTTGGGAGGGAGAATTGATGTGTTATTTATTTATGGGCATACATTTTTCAATTCGAAAAAAAGTCCAGGATGAGCAGTTCCCTTTCCAGTTTGAAAAGTGGTTTGACATTTCTGACAGACAAGAATTTTCCATTTTGGAAAATGGTCTAGATCGAACAATCATTTTCATAATGAAAATGGTTTGATGGATTGTTGATGTACCATAGACAATGATTCCCCTTTTGGCTAGTGTGGGGAAATGGTCTAGGAAAATCTCTCTTCTTGATGGCCACTCTCAGTAGTGTTCAATAATATTGGTCTGCATCACTGGACAATCATTCTTTCGAAGCTCACAGTTGTGAGAAGTTTCGAAGAATGGTCCATTTTGGAGGTTGGTGCAGGACAGTCATTTACTTAGGAAATGGTTTAGACAGTCATTCCCTAGGGCAGATTCATTCTCTCCAGGTTGCACTTTCTTTAGTGACAGATAAATGGCCCATATAGGTGAATGGTATAGGTTCAACAATCAGGGACAGTCATTCCCTAGGGAAGACACATTCTCTCTAGGTGTCACTTTGTTTAGTTCCGAAGGAATGGCCTGGATAGTTGAAGGGTCTAGGCCCATAAATCATGGCAATTATTCTTCTATTCTTGAGAAGAATAGTCCAGTAGCTCATGACGGATGTTCTACTTTTTGAGTGTAGATTCTCTTCCAGATCTCATAGATGTGAGTGGAAGAATGGCCCAGATGATTATGTTTAATCATGACATTGTTTTTCTGTGCAGGTTTGATGCAGGAGCATCGCCAACATCAAGCGAGCGTGGGGAAACCACAACACATTTTGAGCACATGATACATTGTTTAAAATTTTTTGAAGATTGGATGCGCCAAACTTAAATGTGATAGTTAAGGAGAGGCGTACTAATAGAATGTAATCAGACCTTGAGTGACCCGCTCTTGTCTGAAGGACTAAGAAATAATTTATGTTAGTAGGTAGCTTTAATGCATAGATTAGATAGTTTATAATGAGAGAGGGAAAACGAAATATAGACACCCTCATTGTGTATTGTAACATGATGATGAAGAGTAGGAGAGCATAGAGAAAAAAAGAGAGAGAGTTGTGTAGCAGACTCCATGTATAGAAGTTCTGAACTAATATGAGGAAGATGTGATTCAGACTCATGGTGTTCCTACATTCTCTGTGTATGCATCTTTGAATGTTATGCTCATGAATTCTTTACTCTTTCTTTTGTACATTTGATTTTATTCTATGTATGAATGATTTCTTGTTGAATGTTTGAAATCTAAGAGAGGGAGAGAGTAAG
The DNA here is from genome assembly GCA_000966675.3 of Picea glauca. Taxonomy (NCBI): domain Eukaryota; kingdom Viridiplantae; phylum Streptophyta; class Pinopsida; order Pinales; family Pinaceae; genus Picea; species Picea glauca. Next base: position 826,410 of record JZKD02S1673092.1, read on the forward strand.
AAGAATGAGTTTCAATTGTTTCTCTATCTGAGCAAGAGTTCCTATAAGGAGTGCAGTCGAATTGTCTGCAAGGAGTGCATTGACAAGGTGTTCAGAGGGTTGTCTCTGAAAGCTCAGACTAGATAGATTTTGTTCTCATTCACACAGAGGTGCATTCAGGCACAGGAGCATGCAAGGAGTGCGTAGAACGAGGAAAATCTCAGAGCTTCGAACCTGAGTAAAGTATTGAGAGACCGCTGTTGCAGAGTGTGCACAAGGTCGAAGAGCGTTCAACACTTCAAGTGTTGGGAGGTTGCCACAAGGAGTGCATGCAAGGGTCTTCTTTAAGACTCAAAGTTGTGAGAAATCTCGGAAAGGATAAATCCTTTGAAATTGTTGAAGGCAGTACAAGGAGTTGGTGCATACTAAGTGATTAGAAGGCATCAAAAGTTTGTGCCATAGGTGGATAAGTCTGGGGGAAGAATCCTTGGTTCACTTCGTAGAAATCGTCAGAGGGAAGAAACAGATGGTCGAAATTCTCTGTAGAGAATTCGCGAAATCCCGTCAGCTGTCCGATCTGACAAAGAAGCGAGGAGGTTACGACTGAGTTTCCAAGGTGCAAGCTTAGAAGATTGTGAACTTTTGGATCGTCACTTACATACCCATCAACCATATGATCTGATAGGAGTTGCATGGGTTTTAAAAACTCTCAAGCCGAGCGAAGGTCCCGAAAGGTATCGGGGTATCGAGGCATCGGAGTTTGGAATATCGGAAGATCTGTGGATGAGAGATCGGGTAAATCCATAGTGGAAACCCCGAAACAAATCAAAACCGTCCATCTGTTGGGACATGTGGTAGGAATCGAGAGCCATCGACATCTCAGAAGTCTACAGACCAAGAGTCCGAGACATTTTGAGTTCCGAAACAGTGAAAGGATTAAAGCCATGGATCTAAGGAAGGACGCGTGTCACACGATCATCCAATTCGGATATCCGAGCACTGGGACTCACATAAGTGAGCATTTTTTACTTTGCATTTGGCGAAGTCAGAGGTTTGATCTTAACCGTCCATCCATTTGGGGCACGTGTTGAAATCCAAGAAGTCGGGATTCAACATTTCGCAAATCCTGAAAACAGGAAACACTTACCTTTCATAACTGCGAAGTCCGAAATCCCGATAAGGAGGAAAGATTCGTTATGGGGTCTAGTTGACGTCATCTCGTCGTAACGGGAGGTCAGGAATCGGAATTCTGGGAGTCCCATGGGAAAGAACCCAAAGGAATTGTTTTCCCAAAATTGCAAAGTGACGTGGACCATCCATTTTTGAGGATGTGTGGAAACAATCTCGAATTCCGGGGAAAGTCCTGAAAAGGAATTCATATCGGGAGATCGGAGTTCGAGAGATCGAAAGAATCGAGGGAAAATGCATTTCAGCATTTGAAACCCCGAAATCCCGAAAGGAGCTAGGACTGCGGTCATATAAAAGGGAGGTCGTATGGACCCAAAAGTCTAGCCCAGGGGACTAGTAGAATTTGAAGCATCTCGGGATATCGGAGATCGGGAAATCGAGAAGACAAAGGTTTGTGACATCGGGGATTGTGAAACCCCGAAGCCCGAAAAATTATTTTTCTGTTGCGAAGAGAAAAATGATCAAACCTAAAGGTTGTAAAGAGCAGAAAAGACATGTGGGTCAGTTTTAATAGATATTCCAGTGGAGAATCGAAGGAGCCACTCCGGCTCAAGGGATAAATTTGAACAATCCTTAAGACTGGGAGGTCAACGCAGAGGCCTTTGCCGAGGCAGAGGGTGATAGCCTGCGTCAGGTGTGGTATCAGAGCACAAAAAGGTTTCTTTGCCTTATATAGCAGAGTAAAGAAAATTTCACCATGCCAGCAAGAAGAAGGGACATGCAAACACCCGATCCGCCAGAGGAAAGGGAAATACAAAGAAGAAGAGGTAGGCAGATGTTTGACCCAACCATGGCAAGGGAAATGAGGGATTTAAGAACCAAACTTGAGGACATGGAGACAACACAGAGATGCACAGTCAGTATTGGGGATCTTAGTGATTCTGAAAGTGAAGTGGAAGTTGAAGATGAAGAAGAAGAAGTTGCAGTCGAAGATGCAGCAAACGAATGTTTGATTAGGGCTATTTCAAGAATGGGTGCCCGGGCAAAAATGGGCATTCCAGTTTATGAGGGAAACCTGGATGCTGAAGAGATTCTAGACTAGATTAGAGCTCTGGACACTTACTTCGACTATGAAGATGTTGAGGAAGACAAGAAGGTCAGACATGTTGTCACGAGACTAAAAGGACATGCAGCATTGTGGTGGGATGAACTACAAGCTGACAGACACTGCAAAGGCAAGAAAAAAATCAAGAGATGGGATAGAATGATCGTGAAGATGAAGGCAGAATTCATCCCGAGAGATTACCATATCACTCTGTTCCGGAGGATGCATAACCTGAGACAGAATCTGATGACAATGAAAGAATACACTGAAGAATTCTAAAGGCTGAACATCAGGGAAGGTCATCGGGAAAGCGATGATGAAAAAGTTGCTAGATACTTGAATGGACTGAGATATGACATTCAGGATGAGATGAGCATGGTAACCATACAAATGGTGGAAGATTCTTATCATATGGCTCTAAAGGCTGAAGAGAAGTTGAGTCAAAAACAGGGTCAAAGAGGCCGAGGCAGAAGTCAAGCCAGGGGAAAATCAGTTGTCCCAGATAAAACTCAGAAACCCAAGGAGGACTGGAAGAAACCTCAGGCTTGGATTGAAAGAGGTGGAACCTCACAGCGAGGGAAGCACACTGAACAAAGAGGAGATTATGCTGATAATAATATTTTTCCTCGTACTAGAGGTAGAGGAAGAGGAAGAGGTGGAGTAATAAAATGCTTCACGTGTGGAAAGAATGGACACAAATATTATGAATATTCGGATAAGAATAAAGAGAGTGGAGAGACTCACATCGCCGAATCACAAAGGTAGAATGTTGAGATAGAGGATGCTGAAGGCGGAAGATCGTTGATGATGCAAAAAGTTCTTTTGACACCAGAGAAGGAGGTGGAGAATCCGGTACAAAGGAACAAACTTTTTCGGACTACTTGCAAAACCAAGGACAGGGTATGCAAGGTCATTGTGGACAGTGGTAGCACAAACAATCTCATTTCAATAGAGATGTTAGAAAAGCTAGGGCTGGAGACGATTGAACATCCAAGTCCATATAGAGTTTCATGGATACAAAAGGGACATTAGGTAAATGTCACTAAACAATGTTTAGTTGAATTTAAGATAGGAGTATATAATGATAAGATACTCTGTGACGATATTCCTATGGATGTTTGTCATTTATTGTTGGGTAGACCGTGGCAATATGATATAAATGTGATTCATGATGGGAGGATGAACACATACACCCTAGAAAAGAATGGGAGAACTCATATGTTGCTTCCAATCAAAGATAAGGAAGTGAAACCTGAAGTAAGTAACATTGTACTTCTCATGAGTGGGAAAGAACTCATTAACGAGGTCAAGAAGAAGGAGGAACCACAATTCATTGTAGTCAGGAAACCGAGAATTGTTTTGACCAGCACAAGAGTGGACGATTTACCAGAAGAGGTTCAGGAACTATTGGAAGAGTTCGCTAACATAGTAGTGGATGAACTACCTCGTTCGTTACCACCAATCAGAAGTGTTAGTCATCATATTGATCTCATACCTAGAGCCAGTTTCCCAAACAAAGCCGCGTACAGACTGACGCCGCAAGAGAATTAAGAAGTCAAAAGACAAGTCTAGGATTTGTTGGACAAAGGGTTGGTTAGAGAAAGCTTGAGCCCATGTGTTGTTCCAATGGTACTCCGTCCAAAGAAAGATGGAGGCTAGAGGATGTGCATTGATTCAAGAGAAATTAACAAGATAACCATCAGGTATAGATTTCCATTACCAAGGATGGATGATCTGATGGATTGCTTAAGTGGAGCAAAATGTTTTTCGAAGATTGATTTGAAAAGTGGATATCACCAGATTCATATGAGGGGAGGTGATGAATTGAAAACAACCTTCAAGACTAACGAAGGGTTGTATGAATGGCTTGTTATGCCATTTGGCTTAACAAATGTGCCAAGTACCTTTATGAGGTTGATGAATGAATTCTTGAAGGAACTCATCGAGAAATTTTTCATTGTGTATCTGGATGACATACTGATTTTCAGTAAAACAAAGGCAGAGCATCTGAAACACTTGGCTACTATGATGAAGAGATTACAGCAAGAGAAGTTGTTAATAAACACGAGGAAATCCTCATTCATGAAGATAGTGCTCATTTACTTGGGATTTGTTATTTCTATAGATGAGTTGAGGATGGATCGAGATAAGGTGGAAGTAATCAAGAATTGGCCATCACCAAAGAGTAATTTCAAGGAGAGGAGCTTTCACGGATTAGCTAGTTTCTACCGAAAATTCATCAGGAATTTCAGTGGAATTAGTGCACCAATGATGGATACAGTGAAGAAAAGACACAAGTCTTTTCACTGGACAGAAGAGGCTGAGAAGAGTTTTAATCTGTTGAAGAGGAAGATCACGGAGCAACCAATTCTAGTGTTACTAGATTTCAAAAAGACATTTTAGGTGAAATGCGATGCAAGTGGATTTGCCATAGGGGCGGTCCTCAGTCAAGAGGATAGGCTGATAGCATACTTCAACAAGAAGATGAATGAAGCAAAAATGAAGTACTCCACATATGATAAGGAGTTCTATGCTATCATCCAGGCATTGAAGAAATGGAGGCATTACTTGATTCCCAAAGAGTTTTTCTTATACAATGACAATCATGCACTGCAGTTTGTGACTCAACAAGAAAATTTGAATCAGAGACATGTTAAATGGGTTGAATACGTGAAAAATTTCACTTTTGTGATTACACATATTTCTAGAACTACTAACAAATTTTTTGATGCTTAGAGTAGGAAGTGTTTGCAATTGCAGGAGTTCAAAGTCAAAACATTGGGTTTTGATGACCTCAAGGACATGTAAAAGGATGATCCAGATTTCAAGAAGGCATATGAAGCAACTGAAAATTCAATCCTCAGAGACAAAAGTCAATGGACATAATACATGGTCTAGGAGGGATTACTATTTAAGGGTAATCAACTTTGTATTCCAAAATGCTCCATGAGGGAGAACCTGCTGAAAGAGAAACATAGTGGTGGATTAGCAGGACACTTTGGTCATGACAAGACATTCAAAAAATTGAATGAGGCATATTTTTGGCTGGGAATGCCGGAAGATGTCAAGAGGTTCATGGACAGATGCAAAATTTGCCAACATTCAAAAGGAAAGAGACAAAATGCAGGATTTTATCAACCATTGCCCATACCTGAGAGGCCGTTGGATGCAATCATCATGGATTTTGTATTGGTTTTGCCAAGAACACAAAGAGGATTTGACTCAATCTTTGTGGTGGTGGATAGATTTTCCAAGATGGCACACTTCATTCCATGTTAGAAAACCAGTGACGCAACCCACATTGTGAATCTATTTTTCAAAGAAGTCATTCAACTTCATGGCTTACCAAGGAGCATAGTTTCAGATCGAGACACTAAGTTTGTGGGACACTTTTGGAGGACCTTATGGAAGAAGATGGGAACTAACTTGTCGTTTAGTTCAGCTTATCATCCTCATACGGATGGACAAACAAAAGTGGTAAACAGAAGTCTAGGAGACTTGCTGAGAAGCCTGGTGATAGAACACCATAGCCAGTGGGACAAAATATTACCACAGACGAAGTTTGCTTATAATGACTCAATCAACATAAGTACAGGGAAGAGTATGTTAAGGTCCTAACCCACACATAGGTAGATCAATGTATTCGGATGTAATAAAGGTCAATATTAATAAGACCTTTCAATAAAATAGAATAAGGTGGATGTAAGAAGACCTAAT
>JZKD02S1673092.1:837259-884789 GCA_000966675.3 Picea glauca
TTCCGTATATCATTTCTGTGTATTGTGAAGATTATGCTGGATATTTTACTGTTATTCTGTCATTTCTAGCATTTCATTTCTGTTCTGCATATTTTATATATCTGGTATCTTGCAGAGTCCGTTTCAGATTGTCCATGGCGTACAATCGAGAACAATTTCTAAATTGAGATATTCAGAACAGAATGCGACCAGAAGTGCTAGTGCAGAAGATTTTGCAGAGGCGATGAAGGAACTTCATAGCCAGGTGAAGGAGCGTTTACGAAATTCAAGACAGGAGTATAAGCAAAGAGCAGATCAACGCAGGAGACAACTTCAGTTTTAGGTTGGTGATTTGATTCCGGCACATCTGAGAAAGGAAAGGTTCCCAAAGGAACATATAATAAATTGAAGATGAAGAAGATTGGACCATGTAACATATTGAAGAAATTTGGGGTAAATGCTTATGAGATTGAATTACCCGATGGGATCAGAATTTTTCTGATATTCAATGTCTCAGATTTGTACCCATACAAAGCTGAGGAAGAAGGAATAAATGATGAACAGTCAGAGGTTCAGTGGAAAAATCAGATGCCAGTTGCAGAAAAGCCGCAGATGGAGCACATACTAGACAAAAGGGTCGGCAAGAAGACCAGATGAAGGGAATACTTTGAATACTTGGTCAAGTGGAAAGGACATCCAGTTGAAGATGCCAGCTGGGAAAATGAAACAGAGATTTAGAAGCATTGGCAGACCGTGCGAGAGATCATGGACAGGAGCCCATGAAAATTTTCAAGTGAGGGAGTATGATGCAAGAGCATCGCCAACATCAAGCGAGCGTGGGGAAACCACAACACATTTTGAGCACATGATACATTGTTTAAAAAATTTTGAAGATTGGATGCACCAAACTTAAATGTGATAGTTAAGGAGAGGCGTACTAATAGATTGCAATCATACCTTGAGCGACCCACTCTCGTTTGAAGGACTAAGAAAGCATTTATGTTAGTAGGTAGCTTTAATGCATAGATTAGACAGTTTAGAATGAGAGAGGGAAAACGGAATATAGACACCCTCATTGTGTATTGTAACATGATGCTGAAGAGTAGGAGAGCATAGAGAAAAAAATAGAGAAATTTGTGTAGTAGACTCCATGTACAAAAGTTCTGAAGTAATATGAGGAAGTTGTGATTCAGACTCATGGTGTTCCTACATTCTCTGTGTATGCATATTTGAATGTTATTCTCATGAATGTTTTACTCTTTCTACTGTACATTTTCTTTTATGCTATGTATGAATGATTTCTTGTTGAATGTTTGAAATCTAAGAGAGGGAGAGAGTAAGAAGAATGAGTTTCAATTGTTTCTCTATCTGAGCAAGAGTTCCTGCAAGGAGTGCAGTTGAATTGTCTGCAAGGAGTGCATTGACAAGGTGTTCAAAGGGTTGTCACTGAAAGCTCAGACTATATAGATTTTGTTCTCATTCACACAAAGGTGCAGTCAGGCACAGGAGCGTGCAAGGAGTGTGTAGAACGAGGAAACTCTCAGATCTTCGAACCTGAGTAAAGTATTGAGAGACCACTGTTGTAGAGTGTGCACAAGGTCGAAGAGCATTCAACACTTCAAGTGTTGGGAGGTTGCCGCAAGGAGTGTGTGTAACGGTCTTCTTTAAGACTCGAAGTTGTGAGAAAGCTTGGGAAGGATAAAGACTTTGAAACTGTTGAAGGAAGTACAAGGAGTTGGTGCATACTGAGTGATTAGAAGGCATCAGAAGTTTGTTCCACAAGTGTATAAGTCTGGGGGAAGAATCCTTGGTTCACTTTGCAGAAATCGTCAGAGGGAAGAAACAGACAGTCGAAATTCTCTGTAGAGAATTAGCGAAATGCTGTCAGTCGTTCGATATGAAAAAGAAGCGAGGAGGGTACGACTGTGTTGCCAAGGTGCAAGCTTAGAAGATTGTGAATCGTCGGATTGTCACTTAGATACCCGTCAACCATCCGATCTGACAGGAGTTGCAGGGGTTTTAAAACCTCTCAAGCCGAGCGAAGGTCCCAAAAGGTATCGGGGTATCGAGGCGTCGAAGTTCAGAATATCAGAAGTTCTGTGGATGAGAGATCGGGTAAATCCATAGTGGAAACCCTGAAACAAATCATAATTGTCCATCTGTTGGGACATGTGGTAGGAATCGAGAGCCATCGGCATCTCGGAAGTCTAGAGACCAAGAGTCCGAGACTTTTTGAGTCCCGAAACAGTGAAAGGATTACAGCCATGGATCTAAGGAAGGACGCGTGTTGCGCGATCATCCAATTCGGAGATCCGGGCACCGGGACTCACATAAGTGAGCATTTTTTACTTTGCATTTGGCAAAGTCCGAGGTTTGATCTGAACCGTCCATCCATTTGGGAGGCGTGTCGAAAATCCGAGAAGTCGGTATTCGGCGTTTCACGAATCCTCAAGATAGGAAACTCTTACCTTTCGGAACTACGAAGTTCAAAATCCCAATAAGGAGGAAATCTTCGTTATGGGGTCCAGTTGACGTCATCTCGTCATAACGGGAGGCTAGGAATCGAAATTTCGGGAGTCCCGTGGGAAAGAATCGAAAGGCATTGTTTTCCCGAAATTGCAAAGTGACGTGGATCGTCCATTTTTGAGGATGCGTGGAAACAATCTCGACTTCTGGGGAAAGCCCCGAAAAGGAATTCATATCGGGAGATCGGAGTTCGAGAGATCGAAAGAATCGAGGGAAAATGCATTTCTACATTTGAAACCCCAAAATCCCGAAAGGAGCTAGGACTGCGGTCATATAAAAGGGAGGTCGTATGGACCCAAAATTCAAGCCTAGGGGACTAGCAGAAGTTCAATCATCTCAGGATATCAGAGATCGGGAAATCGGGAAGGCAAAGGTTTGTGACATCGAGGATTGTGAAACCCCGAAGCCCAAAATTTTATTTTTCAGTCGCAAAGAGAACAGGGATTGAACCTAAAGGTTGTAAGGAGAAGAAAAGACCCATGGGTGATTTTTAATAGAGATTCTAGTGGAGAATCGAAGGAGCCACTCCGGATCGAGGGAAAAATTTGAACGATCCTTAAGACCGAGAGGTCAGCGTACAGGCCTTTGCTGAGGCAGAGCGTGATAGTCTGCATCAAGGTTGATGTCAGTTGATATGATTTCTATGGAAACTGTATGTCTTTGGAAAATAGATGTATGCTACTATGGTGGATGTGTTCCACTGGTTGTGACTATATGTCACTTATAAAGTAGTTGTCTGTTGCTTGGTGTGGTAGTGTACCACTGGATTGTGGTTGTGTACTACTATGGATAGACACAGTTGTTTTATATTGAATGACATTGTTTTAATTGCCTTGTAAACTATCAGAATTATTGAAAATGATTATCAACTAGATGAATGATCAGTGTACTGATGGACATAGATTATCCAAAATAAAAATGTTCCAAAACATCTATTCTTCTAGGACATATTCCCAAATTAGAAGAATGGATCTTGTATCACTGCTTGGAGTGAGTGAATTATCCAGCATCATGTTTGATTACTCAGATGGAGTATGGTTTTGAAAGATGATGTAGTTGATGTTGTCAGATGACACTGACATATGCCTGAATTAGAAGAATGGTTCTTGTATCACTGCTTGGAGTGAGTGAATTATTCAACATCATGTTTGATTACTCAGATGGAGTATGTTTTCGAAGGATGATGTAGTTAATGTTGTCAGATGACACTGATAGTGATGATGGTTTTCATGATCTAATAATGAGATAGTTTATAAACTATGATGATGCTACCAGTTGAATGGTATGTTTGTTCTCAATACAATTTCCTTCAATACCTCCCTAGATAGGAGGGAGTGTTGATATTATGGTAGTTGCGGGAGGTATTTACCTCCATGTGTAAACCTAACAAGAGTAGAATATTCTGGGAAGCATGAAGAAACCCTAAATAATTGATTAAGAACCATAGAAGATAATTCGACTCAAGAGAATGATATATGTTAGGTTACTGGACTCCAAGAGAAGAAGTTGGCTTAAGGAAATGTTATATACTAAGTAATTAGCACCCAGAATGAGAATTTGGCCTAGGTAGTCTAGCAGAAACTGTATAAATATAGGAGGCCAATCTTCATTTTGGCCAGCATTCTTAGAACTGCAGAAGTACACTTGTGCGCACTGTAGTTGGCCAGTTTGTGCACAAGTCTTGGGAGTAATTGATGCTGGTAGTTATGCAATATGCATTTTTGGTTTTATGGGTTTGACTCTCTGATCAACTTTTTTTATTCTTTCTTGGTGCGCTATCCTTAGAGAGAGGTGCACCACCTTTGTTTGGATATTAAGCCTAGGTTTTTCTTCTAGAATCATTCTCTTTCAAGGTTAAGGTGCTCGAGGATGGCTTCAGCCTATGGTTGGGTGACAATATTGCTATATTGTATATCGTTAAACGAACACATTCGTTATATTCTAACACCTTCTTTGCGGAAACCCTGATATTTCTTGGAATACATCTTCAAATTCCTGTAGTACCGAGAAATATTTAAGGCTTGGCCCCTTTGTATTTTCTAGGTCTTCCACACGATATACATACAATTGAAATCCTTTCCTAAAAAATCTCTTCAATTGTAAGGCTGAAATATCCCTTATTGAGATGGGTCTTGGAACTCCTTTCACAATGCTCTGTTTTCCATCTCCATCAAGACATGTAAATGTCTTGTTACGACAATCTAGGAAAACATGATGCTTGTCCAGCCAATATATTCCAATTAGAATATCATAAGACCCCAATGGTATGATATTTAAATCATCATTTGTATTCACACCATTAAGACTTATGGAACAAAATATTACCATATCATGGATTCTTGTTTTGGTTCCAGTGGCTAGCTGAACCAACTTGATTTTCCAAGCTTACTTTTCTCCAAATGTAATCTATCCACTATTTTAGTATCAATGTAACAATGACTTTCTCCTGAATCAATTAAAATATCAACAGGATGATTTATAATCTTATCTTCCACCTCAATCATATTGGATTGGTAATATGCTTGTCAATCATCTAAGGTTGCATAGATTCTTCCCATATCTTCGACTGTTGTAGCCTCTTGGACATTGTGCACAATGTTCACTCTGTCCTTTATGTGTGGGAAATATTTGTACATGTGATCTTCTTTGCATCCCCAACATTGGATAGGTGGTCTTCCCCTTTTTCCCAATGAGTCTTCTTTCTTGGATTTACCCTTAGCATATTGATCTTGGTGATTTCTATTAGGATCATTCTTAATGACAGGAGGTTTGAATCCTTTCCCCCTCTGATCAGAATTCTCCTTCCTCTTATCCTTCTGAGATTTATGTATGGATTCTCTTCCATGTCCTTTCTCATATAGGTATTTAGCCTTCCTGATGGCCTCAGTCAAGGTCTTGGGCTCATCATACCTAATATTTCCCTTATAAAAGGCTGGAAATCCACTCAAAAACCTATGTATCTTTACCTTTCCATCATTTATAAACCCAACATATTTTAACAATCCCAATAATTTCTTCTTATATTCTACCATAGTCATGCTTCCCAACCCGATTTCAAAGAAATCCTGCATTTTCTTGTCATAGAAATTCTCTGAGAGGTACTCCTTCTGGAAGTACTTCTTGAATTGCTTCCAAGTGATCCTATTCTCATTAACATGTTCAACTTGCTTCAGTTGATCCCACCACATTGCAGTTTTCCCATGTAAATGGTAGGTGGCAATCTAGATTCCAGGTTTGATGAACAATTATAAAACTGAAAATATCTCTCAATTCCAAGCAACCATGATTCTACATCATCTTCCCTTTAATTTTCACCATCAAAGGATGGTGGCTTAAGCTTCCTCAATTCTCCTTGCAAACTGTCCACTTCCTGTCTCCTTCTTTGTTTCCTAACAAGATACACCTCTGGACTTCTTATGGAATCTTCCAATGCATAAAACTTTATTTTTGAGTAAGGAGGTGAGTGGTGTCTATGAATTCTGCTAACACTTCTCGAATAACTAGCTCTCCCACGATCCTCTCTTCTTTCACGAAAACTTCCTTCTTCCTCTTACTTTGAGTTTGATCCCTTCTTCATTTTCCTCTGCAACTAATTTAATCTCTACAAAAATTGATCATTTATCTAAATTTTCTCTCTCATCAGTCTCTCATTGTCTTCTTTGTAGCTCAACACTTCTACTTTCAGGATTCTTACCATCTCTATTAATGTTTTCTTCTCTCCTCTTTCCTTCTGTTCATTGGACTCTGTATTTGCATTACCAACTTTGGTATTCTGTCTGTTAAACTCCTTATCATGGTTGTAGGATCCCTTGCCTTCTTCCATTTCTTCAATACACATTCTGAGTTGATGTGTTTAAACCCCTTAATTCTGCAAAATGTGAAAGCGACCATTTTTTAGAATTCTTCATATGGTAAACACAACTTTCCAAACCATGTTATAGGTCCTGTAACGATCCCCCCGATGAACCTGAGGCCGGGGTACACCACTCCAATAGCCATCAGGCTGGGCCATTATACTCTAGGAAACAATTTTGTTCCCATACTGCAGAACATACAGTAGCATACCCAGTAGTCAACTGAGCAATGCCACTTAAATTTACTCTTTATATTGCATGCAACTGAAACATATACATACAACACGCTCGCAGAATCTTTACATCTAAACATAAACAAAAAATTACTTTATGTAACATACAACTTTTATATTAAAATAACAGTAATTACCGATATGCACCATTTACAGGAAATTACCCATAAGCACACAAGAAATTATACTCACATATGTGATAAAATCGTAACATAGGCATGTAAATAACAAAACAACATATCAATATATCATACAATTTGTACTTATCTTATAAATAGTATCACCAATTTCTTACAGACCGTCCACGAACCTCCTAGCCATAGACTACACTATTCATCACTCTCAACAGTGAGTCACCCCCGAGCTGGGACTGAACTCTACCTAGGGTAAAGGGATTCCTATCCAAGCTAAGTCTCATAGATAGCAGGAAAGACTCTGTCTCAGGTGCTCACTCAACTAACAACCTACAACCTCTCATTCCCCACATGCATGTCCCACCCAAGGAAGTGTGCCCCTTCTCTGCTCAACAATCCCTCGGCTGCCCCACTTCCCTTCCAAGGCTTCAGCAACAGGTCGGACCGAAAGTCTCAGAGAGTTGTAGCTGTAGTTTACCACCTATGGAAATGAATCCCCAACAATTCTCTTGCTTAGAGAATTTCTCATGGTCTTGACAACCCTCTTCTTCAATCCCGCTCCAAGCTAACCAGGTACAACAACCAAAAAGGGTGGGGAAACAGGCTTCAGAAAGGTGAAATGGTTCTCTCAAGGATAACGAAATGTATGAGTGAAATGGTCGTGGATTCATTGACTAGATAACTGAGTGTGTTTCAAAATCACTGTGAACTCTTTGTGAAAAGTGATGGTCATCCTGATGGTCCTCTCCCCATTCGTAAGTTATCTGTGAGAAAAACCCCCCCCTGAGATAAGTTTCCCCATGATATGAATGCATGTCCCCAACTTGACACTTGTCATATCGGAAGTTACTTTTTTCCACTTGTCCCCAACTTTAGAACTTATCATAAACTAATTATCCATACTTTATGTTTTAGGAAATATTAATATAATATTCTCTTGACTTTTGGCCCTCCCTTTCCCTAACTGACGAAGTTCACTCCCCCATCTCTTTTATCGTGGTCGGTCTATGTGTAGTGATGTATTTTATATTAATCATGAGTCATGTACAAAGTAGGCGCATTTTCCCTTGACATCTAAGAGTTCTGGCCTAATACCAAAACATAAGCATTCTGGCTTATAATACTGGCTCACCAGCCTATAATGCATATCATATACATAAAGGTTTGCTAACCTTAGCATTGCATGCACTTTAGTTACTGTGCACGGTATCTGCTATCCTCAAGGTTGCATGCACCTTAGTTACTGTGTGTGGTATCTGATGTCCTCAAGGTTGTGCACCCTTTAGTTATTGGGCGTGGTATCTTAGGAAGTACATATTACATCATTTTATTGCACAGTCCATGAACGCACTATGCCACGTGATGTGCATTATCAAATGAGGTAAAAAAAACTCAACAACTTAAGTATATTTATATTACATTTACAATTGGGTTCGATCAAGGGATATTGCAATCCCCTTCCCTTATTTATGCACTTTCCTCAGTCAATCATACACCCATATATATCAGTTTTTTAAAAAAAATTCAAAAAGATGTGGGTATTTTGCTTGCATTGCATCTTCATGCTCTTAAGTAGCATCCTCAGGGTCGTGCCAGGTCCATTGAACCTTTACAATCCCTATGGCTCGGTTCCAGGGTTGTTTGACTTTCTAGTCCAAAATGCACATAGGATGCACTTGAAAAGCACCTTATTGCTCCACCTAAATCACATTCCAATCAATAACATGATTAGCATTAGGTCTATATTTATTTAGCAATGATACATGGAAGAAATTATGAATAGACATAGATGCAGGCAATGCAATCATATAAGCAACTGGACCAATCCTCTCTAGGATTTAAAATGGTCCACAAAATCTGGCTGCTAACTTGGCCCAGCTTCCTAGCTTCAAGGAACTTTTGTTACCTTTCACTTTCAGGAAAACATGATCACCCACTTTGAATTCTTTGTGGATTTTATTTTTATTAGCATAACTTTTCTATCTGTCTTGAGTAGCTTTCAAATTCTACTTAATTTTTAACATTTGGTCCTCCATCTCCTTGAGAAATTATGGCCCAACTATTGTTCTATCCGCTGGGTTATGCCAACTTACTGGGGTGTTGCACCTTCTGCTGTAAAGTGATTCAAATGGGCTCATCTTCACTAATGCCTGATACCCATTATTATAAGCGAATTCTACCAAGTGTAGGTAGTCTTCCCATTTCGATGGTTTGTCCATCACATACATTATCAACATATTTTCTATCACCATGTTCACTCTTTCTGTCTATCCATCAGACTCGGGATGATAAGTTGTACTAAATTTTAGATTCGTTCTGAATCCATTGAACAATCCTTTCCAGAAATTTGAGGTGAATTTTGGGTCTCTGTCAGAAACAATCATTTCAGGAATTTCATGCAATAGTGCCACTTCCTTCATGAAAATATCAGTGACATCTGCTGCCTTGTGAGTAGTGTTTAGTGGAATAAAATGGGCATCTTTTGTAAGCTTTTCCACCACCACCATAATCGAATCATGCATCTTTCTTGTTCTAGGAAATCTCGTAATAAAATCCATTGTCACCACTTCCCACTTCCATTCAGGAATGGACAAAGGTTGTAGCAATCTTGTTGGGTGCCTATGTTCTTCTTTAACTTTCTAGCATTCCATACATCTTTCGATGCATCCTGCTATCTCTCTCTTCATACCTAGCCAAAAGTATTTGCTCTTGACCACTACTACGATTTTCTGATATCCAGGGTGCCCTGTATAAGGAACATTATGCATCTCATGCAAAATTATACGTTTCAAGTCTTGGAAATTTGGTATGAAAATTTTGTTCTTGTGCAACAATATTCCATCTACTCCCATCTTATAAATATCCATCTTCCGAAGTATCTTACCCTGTTGTAGCATTGCTACCAATTCTCTATACTGCAGATCTGTATTTGCAGCCTCTAGAATTTTTCTTTTAACATCAGTCTGATACATGCTGATGGATGTAGCACGTAGTTCATGCACCCTCCTGCTGAGTGCATCAGCCACTTTATTTTCTTTCCCTTTGATATGATTTATATCAAAGTTATATTCTCTTTGAAATTCTAACCATCTTATTTTCCTAGCATTTAGATTTGGCTGATCAAATAAATATTGCATGCCATTGTGGTGATCTGTTCTTAGCTCAAACCTCTTTCCCATCAGGTAGTGTCTCCATTTCCTCATGGCATGTACTATGGCTGCCAACTCCAAATCATGAGTGGCATAGTTTCTTTCATGCTCTTTCAACTTCCTTGATTCATAAAATATCACAAATCCATTTTGACTGAGGACTCCACCCAGTCCTTCATTACATGCATCTGTGCATACAATGAAATCTTTATTTGGGTCTACAATCCTTAGTATTGGAGCACTTTTCAATAATTGTTTCAAATGTTGGAAAATCCTTTCAAAGTCTGACATCCATTGAAACTTCATACCCTTTCTTTGGAAGGAAGTGATTGGGTGTGCTATCTTTGACAATTCTCCAATGAATCTCTTATAGTAACCTGCAAGGCCCATGAAAGATCTGACCTCTGTCACATTCTTTGGTGTTGACCATTCTCTAATGGCTTCTACCTTCTCAAGGTCCACTGCTATCCCATCTTTTGAGATGATATTCCCCAAATAATGAATTTGTTTCTTATAAAATCGACACTTGCTCAATCTGGCATACAATTGATGTTCTCTTAATACTTTCAACACCATCCTCAAATGATGTTCATGCTCTTCTTCTTACATGGAATATATAAGAATGTCATCCAAAAAGACAATAACAAACCTGTCCAAATACTGTCGGAAAACACCATTCATTAAGAACATGAAAATAGATGGTGCATTTGACAACCCAAATGGTACCACTGCAAACTCATAATGACCATACCTTGTCCTGAAGGTGTTCTTGCTAATATCTTCTTCGTTAATTCGTAACTGATGGTATCCTGATCTGAGATCTATCTTTGGAAATATCCTTGCATCCTTCAATTGATCAAAGAGGTCATCAATCCTTGGTAGAGAATATTTGTTCTTAACAGACACTTTATTAAATTGTCTGAAGTCAATGCACAATCTTAAAATTCCATCTTTTTTTTTCACAAACAATACTAGGGCACCCCAAGGTGATACACTTGGGTGTATATACCCCTTTTTCAGTAGTTCTTGAAGCTGCATTTGCAAATCCTTCAATGCTGGTATACTCATTCTATAAGGAGTCTTTGATACTGGCATTGCTCCAGGCATCAAATCTATAGAGAAATCAATGTCTCTCCTTGGGGGTAGTCTTGGTACTTACTTGAATACATCTTCAAACTCTTTCAGGACCACATAATCCT
This sequence comes from Picea glauca, assembly GCA_000966675.3. Classification (NCBI taxonomy): domain Eukaryota; kingdom Viridiplantae; phylum Streptophyta; class Pinopsida; order Pinales; family Pinaceae; genus Picea; species Picea glauca. Next base: position 848,334 of record JZKD02S1673092.1, read on the forward strand.
CCAAATTTGGCACCTTGTCTTTAGGTGTCTCCTCCATATGAGATGCAAAAAATCGACATCCTTTTATATAACATTTCTTCAGCTGCAGTGCTGAAATTTCTCTAACGGTTACTGCCCTGGGAATTCCCCTCACTCTCCTTTGGTTCCCTTCTTCATCCAATAAAGTGAATTTTTTTTATAACAATCCAATAGAGCATGATGTGGGTCCAACCAATCCATCCTAATTAAACAATCATAGGAACCTAAAGGTAAGATGTTCAAATATGCTCTGGTATTCAATCCATTCATGTCTATGAGGCAGGACTTAACCATTTCATTAACTTTTGTTCTGGCTCCTGTAGCCAGTTTCACCAACCAGGATTTCCCATGCTTGCTTCTTGGAAATTGAAAACTTTCCACCATCTTAGGGTCTATATAACTATGGCTATCTCCTGAATCAATTAAAATAGGAAGGGTTTTGTTGTTGATCATACCTTCCACTTCAATCATGTGGGACTAATACTCTGCTTGCTTGTTGTCCAGGGCTACATAAATCCTTGGCACATTTCTGCCCATGTCCTCTACTGTCTCATCTCGGTGTACATTGCGAAAATCCCTACCTTTTTCGCGTCTGTGAGAACATTCTTTGAACCTATGCTATCCTTTACAACCCCAACATTGAATAGGTGGTTGTCTTGGCCCTTCACTCCCTATGTCAATCACTCTGGTTTCCTTATGCGTTTGCTGCCATTGTGGATTATTTCTGAAGAATGGTGGCTTAGCTCCCTTCTTCCTCTAATCCATCTTGAATTTCTTATTGTCTTCCCAAGCCTTTTGGAAAGTTGTCCTTTCTTTCAGCTGGTCATATAAGCATTTAGCTCTCCTTATGGTCTCTTCTAATGTCTTGGTATCAACATACTGTATTTTGTCACTGATGAACGATGGAAATCCACTTAAATACCATTGAATCTTGATTGTCTCATCCTTAATGAAAGAGACATACTTCAGCAGTTCCAGAAACCTTCTCTCATATTCATCTATGGTCGTACTTCCACACTTGAGTTCAAAGAACTCTTTTATTTTCTTATCATAGTATCTCTTGGTCAAGTACTTTTTCTCAAAATACTTCTTGAATTCTCTCCAAGTAACACTTTTCTCTACAATTTGTTGTACCTGCACAAGTTGATCCCACCACATGGAGGCCTTTCCTTTGAGTTGATAGATAGTGATTCTACCTTCAACATGAGAAGAATAATTATGCAATTGAAAATACTTCCTCATGAATAGCAACCATGTTTCGACATCTTCATCCTTCTTGTGCTCACCATCAAATGTAGGAGGTTTGATTTTGTTCATTTCTCCTCGCAGCTCATCCACCCTAGATATCTTATATCTTTTGACATGGGATAGACTTGATCTGTTGCCTTCTCTCTTATGGGAATGCATATGGGGATGATGGTGATGTCTACTAGAACTTTTTACTTCTCCTTTCTCCTATGAATATTTTTGACTCTCAGATCTACTTGAGTCACTCTCCTTAACCAATTTCTTCTCTATTCTGTTCAAACCTTCCAATAGCTTTATGTTGAAGTCATCTTTCTACTCTTTGGATTTCATAAGACTTTCATTATTAGCTTTATGTCTTTGGACATCCTTCTACAAATTCTTAATGGCCTCAGCCATATTCATATCTTCATTCCTTTCTTCTCCATTTCCGTTGGATTTCGTTCCTTCCATGCCCAAATGGACAACCATCCCTCTGCCCTTCTTTGGATGAATGTAATTCCCTTGTTCCTCTTCCATTCCTACAGACTCTGCACTGGTCTGACCTGACCGAGTTGTTGTTAATTCTGCAAAACATGCAACCATCGAAACTAATTAGACTAACAATTCAACAATTCATGAGAATATGCACCATTTTGATTCAACATACACATTAGCATTATCACTCCCGGTTTCCTGGTGTTATCACCCCAACAATTATAGATAAGACCCAAGTCTCGAGAAAACTAATGCTCAACACCTTCCAAGATATACTTGCGCAATAATGTGGTTTTGTCGGAACCACTTTCGCCAAGACGCGATATCACGTGTCTCAACATGTCAAATCCACCACTTGTGGAGCAGGTGACGGCTAGTCAGATCACCCTGCTTCATTCGTTCGGTACTTCACAACCATGTGACATCAGCTGAATGCTTCCATGTAACAAAATCAAAATATGATCATTTCAAATGGATTGACCGAGCATGGAAACCCAACACTCTTTGTTTGTAATCTGTCTGCGCTTCATAAATGGAGTTCTATAATTACCACTCCCCAAGTATGCAGATATCTGTGTATCCATAACCGTAGTAATATTCAAGCTTCTCAACATCCTACTCTCTATAAAGACACATTTCAGTATCCCCAACCTGAGATACATGGACAAAGCTAAGTTGAGTGAGATTGGTTATTCAAGCAACATGCGAGGCTTTCCTGCGAATAAGGAGGAAGGGATCCTTACGCACATTCTAGAAACTAAGTTCCACATAGAGATGGTTATAGACTCACAATTGGAATTCAGGCTAAATCCCACTATAAAGGATTTAGTCATCAATAGGCCAGCCGCTAAAAAGAAAAGGAGTAACCAACATAAGAAGGAGGAATTTATGGTTGAAGCGGTCGAAAGTGTTGGAGAAAATCAGCTGGTCTGATTAGACTCTTCTTTCAAGGCAGAGATCGCTAAGGTGAAGTAAGTCTTCAACTAAGATAAGCATGTCTCAACAAATTTTGAACAAACTGTAGAAGAAGTAAAGAGTACAAGAGATGATAGGCTTGTTCTTCAACGACCCTTTTTACAACAGGCTAACTGTTTTCATCACCCTTTTGTAATTTTGTGATTAATATGATTATATAAATACAGAAACGGATTTTAGACTGTTTTATTACAATTTCTATCTAGTGATGTTATGAATCTTGTTTTCTTTTATAATAAGTTTTTCTTGTAATCTTATATTTTATTTTCATCTGTCTAAATCAGAAGAAATTAAAATTTGGAATTCTTTTTAATTAATGCTTCAATGCAGTTATGTGTTTCTTTTTTTCTTTTATTATCATGCAAATTAAATTCAGACTCCTCGCCTTCCAAGCAACTTTGCGTGCATTAACTTGACCTGTTCATTTATATTATCGTGCATAGCAATATTACAAGGTAAAACTCTTCTCCATGCACCTAAATCTACTATGCATTTCTTCTTTGTCGTACCGACTACTTACGTGCACTACTCTGGCATTGTGCGCCAATATCCACTGCGCACAGTTTTGATACTGCGCACCGATATTCCACATGCATTTTCATCCTATGCATGCACCATATCAAGTTTAACATATTCCTTAGCGCTCAAATATCTGCGCACACTACTGGATACACCGTCACAAAACAACTTATACTCATACTTATGAGTGTACCAACAAAACTCCTCTACGTTAAGAAACACTTGTGCACCCCAGGTGCACCTTGCTATATGTGTTCTTACCGCACAAGGCTGATTTCAGCATGTGCATCTACAAATAATAATCTTCCACGTGGTGCCAGAATTTACTGCGCACACTGACATGCCAACGTTTTCCCGCACGGTGCCAAATTTACCACGCGTGCCAGTACGCAAACATTTTCCAAGGACACTCCATGACTCTAATTCTGGTCACTTTGAAGTTATTTTTCTTTGAATATTTACTTCAATTGCACCCTTCTGGCCCATCCAAGCTTAGTCTTGAACTGAGGCTCTGATACCATACTGTAACGATTCCCTGACCAACCTGAGGCTGGGATACGCCACTCCAAAGAAACCACTCATGCTCTGACACCAGTCGGTAACATTCCCAACCATCATGCAGGGCCATGCTAGTCTAGGGAACACTTTCATTCCCATACTGCGAAACATACAGCAGCATACCCAATAGTCAACTGAGGAATGCCACTTAAATTTACTATTTAGACTGCATGCAACTAAAACATATACATACAACACGCTCGCGGAAGCTTTACATCTAAACATAAACAAAATATTACTTTATGTAACATACAAATTTTATATTAAAATAACAGTAATTACCGATATGCACCATTTACAGGAAATTACCCATAAGCACACAAGCAATCATAGTCACATATATGATAAAATCGTAACATAGGAATGTAAATAAAAAAACAACATATCAATATATCATACAATTGGTACTTATCTTAGAAATATTGTCACCAACTGCTTACAGACCATCCACAAACCTCCCATCCATAGACTACACTGTTCATCACTCTCAACAATGAGTCACCCCTGAGCTGGGACTAAACTCCACCTAGGGTAAAGGGATTCATATCTAGGCTAAGGCTCATGGACAATAGGAAAGACTCCATCTCAGGTGATCACTCAACTAAAAACCTACAACCTCTCATTCCCCACATGTTTGTCCCACCCAAAGAAGTGTGCCCCTTCTCTACTCAACAGTCCCTCGGCTGCCCCACTTCCCTTCCAAGGCTTCAACAACAGGTCGGGATGGAAGTCTTAGAGTGTTGTAGCTGCAGTTTAGCACCTATGGAATTAAATCCCCAACAATTCTCTCGCTCAGAGAACTGCTCACGGGCTTGAAAACCCACTTCTTCAATCCCGCTCCAAGCTAACCAAGTACACCAACCAAAAAGGGTGGGGAAATAGGCTTCGGAAAGGTGAAATGGCTGTCTCAAGGATAACAAAATGTATGAGTGAAATGGTCATGGAGTCATTGAATGGATAAGTGAGTGTGTTTCAGAATCACTGTGAACTCTTTGTGAAAAGTGATGGTCATCCTCATGGTCCTCTCTTCGTTCGTAAGGTATATGTGAGAAAAATACCTCCCTGAGCTATGTTTCCCCATGATATGAATGCATTTACCCAACTTGACACTTGTCATATTGGAATTTACTTTTGTCCACTTGTCCCCAACTTTAGAACTTAGGATAAACTATTTATCCATACTTTATGTTTTAGGAAATATTAATATAATATTCCCTTGACTTATGGCCCTCCCTTTCCCTAACTGGTGAATTTCAGTACGCCATCTATTTTATCGTGGTTGGTCTGTGCACAGTGATGTATTTTATATTAATCATGAGCCATGTACAAAGTAGGCGCATTGGCCCTTGACTTCTAGGCATTCCGGCCTAATACCAAAACATAAGCATTCTGACTTATAATACTGGCTCACCAGCCTATAATGCATATCATATACATCAAGGTTTGTTGACATTAGTATTGCACGCACTTTAGTTACTACGTGCGGTATCCGTTGTCCTCAAGGTTGTGCGCACCTTAGTTACTGTGCACGGTATCCAATGTCCTCAAGGTTGCATGCCCTTTATTTATTCTGCACGGTATCTTACAAAGTACATATTACATCATTTTACTGTGCAGTTCATGCACGCACTATGCCACATGATGTGCATTATCAAATGAGGTCAAAAAAACTCACCAACTTAAGTATATTTATATTGCATTTACAATTGGGTTTGGTCAAGGGATATTATAGGTCCTTTTTCTTCTCAATTCATGAAGAACATAGATGTATCAATCTGCACCGTATAACACTTCCATGTTATCCTTTAGCCGATACATAATTCAATTCTACATAGGTTCTTCTTTCAAACTACCCTCCCAGGTGATCATGACTAGAAACCGCGACTAAATCCTTCCTTAGCACTTTTTTGTCTCAAAAAAAAATAATTCGGCCATCAACCCTTTTTCCCTCAGCTCTTAACTGCATGTGACCATGGTCATGACCCTCCGCTTAGATGAAAAAGTTCTTATCCACGGCTTTGGGACTTCAAAATTTTAGAACCTTTAACTAGGACCCGATCAACGGTCCTCGTCCTCATTCACGATCAACGATCGAGATATACTTCATGACTCCACGCTTTGGGAGTCTCAACTTCCCCCACTTGCTTTCTTCCATAATGATTCCACCCAGAGTTCACGATCTGCTGATGTGTGTCCTCCTACAGATAAACGACTATGAATCGCTTCATCTCTTCAGGATTTAGATCTTCGAGCTTCGGGAGTTTCAAACTCTCCGCCTACTATCACATATTTTTCCTCTGGAGTTCCCATTCACTGGACTGCATGATTTGTCTCCACGTGATGAAATACTAGAAGCAGACACGTGGTCCAATCAGGCAGGTGACATGTGTCATGTTTTAACTAACATTTAAATCTTCCATGTGCTAAAAAATTATTGACACGTGGCACACATCCCATGTGTCCACGTCATCCCAGGTGACGTCCACAAGCTGCGTCACTTTGGAATTTCAGGGTCCACATCACCTCCATGTGACGTCATCGTGCCCCACCACTTCGACTCTTCAGGCTTCGGGACTTCAGGCTTCACGATTTTCCACACTAGCACACTTCTAATTCTCCCGAACTCTGAACTCACGAACTGTCCAATATGTCAACAGGTGTCTCCCTTATTAGACAATTCGTATCAACCCTAGACTTCGAGATTTCGAGAGATACTGCTGCAAATATCAACGGTTATTCCTTATTTGAGATTAGTGGTCCTCAATTACTTCGGGACTTTGGGTAATTCTTTCCCTAGTGATTCTCTCTGCAAAACCTTCTAGAGTACTAAGTCTCTGAAGTGAGAAATCTAGCGCCGCATGTCCTTGTTGATTGATGGTCCAGACGAACTCTAGGCTTCGAGACTTTGGGATTTATGGCTTTTCGCATCTGTATTTCTTTCGAAGTGGTTATCCATCGGAGTGCAGGATCTTCTGCCACGTGTCCACTTCTATCAATGGTTTGGATCTACACGACTCTTCATAGTTTTGATGTTCGGGCACTAACATGTCACATCACTTAATCCCTTTCAATTTGCGGGGGCGCACATCGACAATTTGGAGTAACCCTCCTTTCACCCTACAATTCTCCTGATGTTAACACGTAATCCCTTAGTGAAAATGTGGTTTGGATTACAGGACCGCCTTGGGAAATTAACTCCCGTGAAACTCAGGCCCCCACAATGCCTCTTGGCTGTTGATCGCTCTCTCCAATCGGATCTGATGGTTGTGACTTAACATTTTCTTCACCCTCATCGGATGACCCTCGTTCACCTACCCTCTGATCCAATGATCCTGGATCTCTCTTGATCCCACAGTGGGGATCACTCTCGAATTCAAAGAGGACTCTCACGATCCTTTGAACCCTTACCAAGGATCTCTGACATTCTAATTCATGCATAGATTATGCAATGCCATTCCTCCTGATATTTTCAAATTCAAGGTCAGAATTTAATCTCGACCACGAGACTCTAACCAATAGACCCATCCCATACCGGCCTGGTGTTTCAACCAAAAGTTCTAATACCAATCTGTAGCATACCCAGCCACCCACAGGCCAGGGTACGCCACCTTCAAGCCCACCCTTGGACTTCTTTCTCTTACCGATATCCTTTTAAATTAGTAAGGATGCATAAAAGAAAAAATATTTAACGACATGCACAACAATAACCATCAAGCATGCATATTCTAAAGATGTAATTAAACGATAAATAAATACACAATGAAATACATTCATATACAGGTAGATAATACCATAACAAAGAATACTTATATTTATAAAATAAGACATCGACTGGCTGCATAGCAAGGACGTTCCACCCAACCATAGACATTATTGTTCCGAAATATCAACAACAGTGTCACCCCGGAGCTAGGGCTATGAATCCACAAGGATGGTTCCAGAGTGTTCCTTAGATTCATAAACCAGTCAGCACTCAAGATATCATAGGATTTCCCAGCACTCAAAGAAATCCAAGTACCCAACTCTCTTCTACCCATCTTGCACCACCCAAGAGAATGGACCTCCACCCTTCTCTACTACGTAGTCCCTCAGGAAATCCTTCTCCTTATTTTGGGCTCCAACGCAACTGGTCCAGAATCTCAATGATGGAAATCTCAGGACTCATAGCTATGAACAATGCTGGACACATGCCAATGCATCTAAGACATGCAGGCCTCAAGTCATGGCTAGATTACACCAATGACCACTACCACCAACAATGTTGTGGCTAATCTTCATCAGTTTGTTTCCCTTTCCCAAATCAATACAAGGGTGAGGATGGATCAATGAGTGGATAGGTAAGGATGGAATGAATGAAAAATTAAGCAAGTGAATGAACACATGAATCAATGATCAAGTGGAGTAATTAATAAGAGAATGAATGAGCGAACAAGCAATCAACGAAAAAGCCATCAACTGAAGCCCCCCCATCAGACAAGAGGCGGGTTTAAGTAATTAGTGGGGAATCAAGAACCTCATGGCCTTCCCTAAGAAGCCCACGTAAATGGTCGACCCCCTTTAACCAAAGGTTAATTAAAATAGGAAATAAACATTTATCCACTCAAGCCCCCTCTCTTGTGGAATCATAGCCCTCTATAACTCTAGTCCTTGTCTGTCTATTAGCCAGTGATGTATGTATTATTAATAAGGATCAAAACATTACATTTCCTAGGCACACTGGCCTTTTTAATAATTGTTTGGGCACTCTAACCTCTCATCATTGTAACAATACATTACTTAAAATGGCGGTTTGAAACCTGAGGTGTTACAAGTGTAGTTATTTGCTGGAGGAACTACTCGTGGTTTGCGAGGAAGACTAGAAGAAGAGAGAAACTGTCACATATAGATACTTGTTGATGGTGTTCACAATACTAAAGTGGAAGCCACCCACTGGAATACCATTGGTGCTAGCAGACAAGGGGCACCTTGTGAATACGTTTGAGCCCTGTCATTCCAGGACGAACTCATAGAACACCACCTTCAACAACACGACATTTTCCAGGTGGTAAAACGGGCTTATCTACACGACTAGAGGTTATGCATTCCACAGGAGCTCCTCATTTGCATCACGAGGAACATCGCCTTCAACATGAACTGCCACCATACATTTGTATGGATGATTCATTCCAATAGGGAAGACTTCCATTCAAGGATGCTACCATTCTATTTAAATGAGGAGGAATTCAACAAAGAAGTAATGTTGTGGTTGGGAGTTAAACACAACCTGTGCAAGTCAGGGATGCACTACATTTTTCCTATTGAGATTTCGAAGAACAAAGGAAAAGAATCAGGGTTAGGATCAAGCTCAGGGCCAGAGGCACATAAGAAGGAAGCTCTGACATAGACTGAATCAGAAGAGGAGGAAGGGACACAACCATTGGAATGCAAGAAAAGAACATTGTTGATCTTCCTGCAACTGCCATATCAAGCCATGTTGACAGGTAAGGATGTCAATGAGATCATGAGTGTTACATTCATTATCGAACCAGTGGGAAAGAAGTTCATAACATGGGTCTCACCGAGAAAAATTTTGAACCCCCAACCCCTTTCATCCACCATCCCCTAAACTCGCTCAACGGTCTGAGAAACACTAGTCATCCATATTTTGGACGAACCTGAGCTTGATAGCCTTCCATCCACCATTATCATTGAGCACCCTCCATCGCCACCACAACCCTAGTCGCCACCCCCAGAAACCAGTAGTCCACCCGAAGCCACTGATCCAGAGCCGATGCAACACGATCCCCCAAAACAATAAGAGAGAGAACTCCCATAAACAAGCTCATAGTTGCCTGAGCAGAGACCAGAAGTTTCTGGTCCAAATCCAGAAGTACCGGAGCAGAGATTGCACCTGACTGGTCCAAACCCTGACACCCAGGACCAATAGATTTTGCCTTTTGTGTTGAAAAATGACACTCAAACGATGAAGGAGACGCAAAATCAAAGCTCCCAACACATTTCCTCAACAACAAAGGTTGAGGGTTCCAAGGGAAGCGCAACTCTGAAATTAGATGCAAGTAAAGAGAAGGAGATACCAGAGGTTCAGAAGGAACCCGAGTCAACTTCGTAGGAAAGTGTGACATTCGTGCAATAAAATATGGAGCTAGTTCTCCAGAACCCTTAGAAGTGTGCATAGTTGTTCTAGCTCTTCCTAGCCATAACCGAGGTTCTTACACTACTACCATCAATGTTAAGGTTGAGGCTTGTGCCAGGACCATCCATAGGGGAGGAGTAGGTAGAGACTCCCTCAGAACACTCAATGGCCAGTGGACTTCCACTGTAGACTCAAGCACCGAGGGATCCAACATCGTCTTCCACTGACCTTGCACATTGGTCATCAACAAGCTTTTTTGGAATGGTCAGAGCATCAACTGATCAACTGGAGGAGAGGATTCAATAAGCAGAGAGGTCTGCAGATTTCACAAGGGAGGAAGCGCTCCTTGCGCAAACATGCAGAAAACAAGAAGAACATGCAAAGATCCAGGTTGAGCACAGACTGGAAAGATTCCAAGAAAGGCTTGTTGAAGCCTGGCCGAAGATTTGGAAGGTCACACCCCAACTTCTCGAAGCCAGTGATGCAGGAGAGCTGCAACATCAGATTGAACTTCTCCAAGGAGCATGGTCACAATTGTCCATTCGCGCTGAGCATTTGGAAGTGTAGTTTTTGAAAACTCGTCAAGAAGTAGAGAAACAACCTCGGAAGTTGCAGGAGAAGTTGGATAAAATAGTGCTAGAAGGCAACAATCCTCGAGCAACACCACATAAGTGCACAAGTGAGTGCACAAAGATTTTCAGGGAAGTCATTGATTGGATGGGAATCGTTGATAGACAAAACCAGAACTTGGAGGATGTGTGCACCAGAATCCAGGTGCTAAATGAAGAAGTTGTGGCCTTGATGTATTTGTTGGAGAAACAACAAAATTTTGACCAAATCGAACAAGCGGACAATGAGTTGAACTCCCTATTTGAGGCACAATTCGTAACTAAGAAAGTGTTGCGTGACTTATGACCTATCATTCAGACAATTTATATGAAAATGAATCAAGTAAATGCAACAATGAATTATGAATGGAACTTGTTGGTTGCATCCAAGCCCAAGGGATGCATTACAGAGGTGACCCAACAGTTCTTCTCCGAGGCCTCAGTCCTTTCCAGAAAATGGCAAGATAAAGTTGGGAGGTTTCAAGAAGTGAGGAAGTGGGCCTTGGAGTTGGTACCATAGTTGAGCCAATAAGAAGAGAAAAATAAAGAGTAAAAGGAGGACAAGGGAAAACAACAGTTGCTCCTGGAAGATGTGAAAGAATCGAGTATTTGACTTGAGGGCAAGTCAAGGTTTGTGGTTGGAGCCTATTGGGCCCTTCATTTTTGGATAAGGAGTTGTGCAAGAAGGATGATAGTCCCAGTTTTGGCCTAGTATGAGTTGCGCAAGATATAGAAGAAGTTGGAAAATAGAGAAAGAAGAAGCAACAAAAATCAGTTGCGAAAAGGACAGTGCAATGCCAACAAAGCTAAAGCGGGTGCAACACAACAAGAAAACGTGCAAACGAAAGCTAGAAGACATGAATTAGATTATATATAGGGATGAATATAATTGTAAAAGAGTTGGTTGGGTGGGTTTTGTTAGTATCAAAAGTGTAAGGTTGGGTCATAGTTGTTGTATACTATTGAGAAGCCAGATTTAGAGTCTTGTAATGTAATATGTACACCATTTTTGGAATTAGAGCTCCGCGACATGGGTATAGAGCTAGGAGTATGTAACAAAGTGCTATTGTGTATTTGTGAGATTGTAATTGAGAAAGATCGGAAGACAATATATGAAGGATCCAAATTTTCAAAATATTATGTGTCTTTCTATGTTTATCCTTATGCATTGTATCTTTACAATACTTCTTTATGGTTCATAAGTTCCACATGATGTCTCTGTGTTTGAATGCTTTTCCGCAACATAAGTAGTTTCAGTTCTTTCACATATTAGTTCAGATCTGTTCTGTAGCTATATGTATTGCACAATATCAAGATGAATCTTGAACGTTCTATGAACCCACCTAAGTATTCTCCTTGCCCTTCCCTATCCATTTGTCTCAACAACACTTCGGGTGAAAATTATTCTCTTCGGAGGAGAAAATGTCAGTGCTTTGGACTACTCGGTACCTTTTTTTTGTAACCTAATAAGGACCCTCGTCTAATCAAACTTGAACCAAAAAATAAAAATATTTATACAAGAGGGGATCGTCGATATTTCCCTCTAATCTACGCTCGTGGTGTCTAATCACCATTCAAAATGCCTGATTAATGAGGCAGATTACAATGAGTGGAAATATGATCTGAATCAGATGTAGATCCCTCCTACCTTCAACCATTTAAGGTGACCTTACATACATCTTGTGAGAAAGAAAAAATTATCTCTTCCAGCCTGACAACATTAATTTCCTTAATTACATTTAACTTTCGAAGGAAAAATGAGAGGACGACTCCTCTCCCTTCCTTGTGTTATCACCATAACAATTTTCAGATTAGGATCCAAATTTCAAAAATTTAGTGAAATGTTATATCACTGGGGAAGCATGGTAATTTGGGAGACCGGGCTATATCCAGCGGCATATAGACAAATATAGCGGAGGCGCAAAAGGTATAACTCGATGGACCGTCGATCTTGAAGAAGCCTAGATCAACGACTAAGGAACATATCGAAGAATGAAGAAACGCATAAGATAATTATTCGAATACGGGCCAAGGAAACCATTATGGTTTCGTTCGTGGATGCGTGGCGCACTCAGAGGCACATCGGGACGAAAAGAGGTCTACCTAAAACCATTTTTTCAAACCCCCGATATCAAAAGTTGATGAAGCTCGACGGACCATAGATCACGTGCTTATTTGTATTAATTTTTTCCCAATGCTCCCGTCACCTAAATCCTTCACCCAATAGATCAACCAAAATAGTCATGTACTCCACGAGTCAAAAGTTGGAAAATATCCCAAGCCTATACCTAGCCTTAATGCTTATCTAAATCCCTTAGTTTCATCACTTCATTCATTTTTACCCTTTTTTTCATATTCTCGTTGAAAATGAAAAATATTCCTTTTATTAAGAACCCTTATCCTATCCACAAAGTCATGAGTTAAGCCTCATATGCCCAAAGCCCTTCGAAAATAGAAAAAGGGGTTTTTTATTATTAATATAAATATTTTTATATTTATATTAATATTTAATCCAATATTTAATTTATGAAATCACGTCAAATCATGGGCACAAATCTCAATTTATAATGTGGAAAAGTCAAAGGTTGGATGGAGGGCACACATGCATATCAGAGATTGAAGTAGTGAGGCAGGTTAATTTTGTGAAGGCAGGTCGGGGAATACTACCGTGGTTTCTTTCATGGACACGTTTTTTTACATGGAGCACATCGGAGGTAAAAGAAGTTTGGATTAAACCACTCCAGCCCATGCCTGATATAATAAATGCACCATTTATTACATGTTTTATGTGTGGCATTTTTCCAAGATTGCATTTCAATAAAGATTATGGAATTTCCAATAAAAGAAATTCTTCTTCAAGGTGAAATTGTTTTACAGAGGTAAATTTCACATTTACAAATTAAAGAAATTAGTGTTTATTTCCATGGAAAGGAATTAAATGGGAAGGTGCATGTGAAAGGAACACTTGGATAATTCTTCATCCAAAGTTTTTACAGAAGTAAAAGAAGAAGATAAAAGTTATTTTACCAAATATGGTAAATTGGAAAAAACACATAGTAAATGTTTTTCCACGGTGAAACGGTAAATTGAAAAAACATTACACAGTAAAGGTTTTTCACAGGGAAATCATAGCAGTAAATTGTTTTTACAATGAAATGGTGAATTGGGAAAACAAGACATGGTTTTAAAAACCACGGGCATGAATTAAATTATGGAAATTTAATTCTACAGGATAGAAATATATTTGGGAATTATTTTTATTTCAAATATATTATTCCCGAATACTTAATGAGAATATGGATAAATGGAATTAAATTTGAAAGAGTATAAGTGACATTTCAAAGAGAACGTGGAAGAGGAAGGAGCTGGAGGGTCATAGGAATCTGCAGGGATCATGAAACGTTTTTTATGAAAGCTATAATTTGTAATCATTGTAGAAGATGAAACGTTTCATTTCAGTTATTGTAACTTGTTTCACACTGAAGGAACTCGAATTGTATAAGTATTAGAAGTTCTGAGTGTATTAAGAATGGGAATAAGTGTAAGAGAACCTTTTGGTTGTATCAAACTTTATTTGTAAATTTTATGAATCTGAATCGAATACAAATGCAGAAGATTTTGAAGTCTCTATGAAAAGATTCTAACGGGTGGTGATATGAGCTTGGTTTCCTTTCATCGTATGTATTTCCTGTAGCCTGTCATTTCATTTAAATCTTCTTCGGTTTAAATTGGAGAGTTTAAAGGCCCAAAATTCACCCTACGACACTCTTGGTCTAAGCAATTTAAACTATGTGATTGTCTTCTTAACTTATTCAGAATTCATTTCAGCAATGCTCTGATGCAGTTATTTGTCTTCTTTATCTTCCTACACATATTTTTATTTCAAGAATAACTCAGATTCATCACCTTATTTAACCTTTGTCCTATGGAGAGTTCTATCACTCTACACATTGTCTTCGTTCACTTTCAGAATTTTGACTCCATAGCCCATAGTGTTCCCCTCTTCTTTGCCAGCAACTCTATTAAAAATATCCCAAACAAATCAAATCTAGACGTTGATTTCCATAGATGTATCAAGTGACACGAGAGAGCCCTCTCTAAATTGAGTAGGCTAGTTCCTTAGCTCTAAATCTAGTTGAAACAGTTACCTCTGTCATCTGTCTATTCAGCGGGACAAAATTTGACAAAATTTACAGAGTGTTAACATTTTGGCGTCGTTGCCAGGGACAAAATTGAAAATTTTTCCCTGGGAAGAACGACATGGTTGAGTTATAAGGTCTGAGAGCAGCAGACACTTAGGAAGATATTGGTTGTATTCCTTCTCTGATGACTCCACACGTCAAAAATCAGTTTGAAGGCGATTCACTGGTAGAAGAATCCAAAAATTTGAATTTTTATTGGCGACTCTACTCTCAATGTAAAATAAAGCTTCCAAAACATCATTGGCGACTCCACTATCCAAAGATGAGTTCAATATATGCAAGGTATGCTCCAATGAATCAATCTTATATTCCTGGATTTCCAAACCGTATTTCTCACATAAATTGGAAAAAATATTTGCCTAAATTCGAAGATGGGAAAGGAAATGATGTTGCCTTGCACTTGATTAGATTTCACATGCATATATGTAAGCTGGGGGTTGAATTTCATGAGGATTGTTTGATGAAAATTTTTATGGCTACTTTAGAGGGGAGAGAAATATTATGGTATGAAGGTTTAAAACCAGGCAGCTTATAATCTCTTAAAGATTTCCATATAACATTCTTTAAGCATTTTGGAGAATCTAATTCTTCATCATTGGTGCTTGAAGATTGTTGTGAATTTTGTGAACATTTCATTAAGTACCTTGAAAATGTTTTTGGAAATGAAGAGTGTATGAATAATGAAATCATAGAATCCCTTTATGAATATTCATCCCAAAAATAAATAGTAGCCCCTCCTTTGGTTGAAGGTGAAGCCGATCAAGAAATTGTTGTTGAAATTCATTTTCCTTCCCTTGAACTTGATGAAGATATTCAACAAGATTTTCAGCAAGACAAAGTGTTTCAAGGTTGTCTTTCTCCCCCTATGAATGATATGGTTGTTCAAATTTAAGTGGCCTAGACATGGATGAGGATTCTAAAACTACATCTATGGAAACTTCCAGCAATGAAGAAACAAATCACATAGAGCTTCAGGAAAGTAACAAAACAACATATGCCATTTTTCAATCAGAAATATAGAAAGATAATGAAGAGGCGGTACTTTTATTTGATTCATGTGAAAATCATCATTTTGAAGGTGCATCCATGGGAACTCTAGACTGTGAAATAGTGCATGATGTTATCTTTTCACATTTGCAAGAAGATTATGAGTAGGAACTTATTTCCATTCATTCATTTAAAAGTCAAAATGACAGTCCTCAAACAAATTTCCAAAATTTTAATGAAACCAAATCAGAATTGTTTGATGAACAAGAGGATAGTCTTGATGCACATAATATGGCTGTCATATTTGAAGATGTTCAAGAATGTATGAATGTTTCTGTTGAGATGCATGGAGAAGTAGACAAACCTATTGCTTCTATTTCATTTGAAAATATTCTCAGAACTGAAGAAATAGAGCAAGAGCAACGAACACTTATGAAAGAAGCTTGTATTTATGTTTTTGCTCATCAAGAAGAAATGATTTTTCATGGTTTTCAAGATCCTGTGGCCATATTATTATAGTATTCAATGAAGAAGGAGTCTTTTTCATTTATAAATTCAAGTTTTGGATTCAAATTTTGTTTTCAGCTGTCATTGTTTACATTTGTCTACCTTCTTAAGAAAGATGTGAGCGGAGAAAAATCAGGAAGCCAATTGCTTGATTGGTTGCATTGGCACTTTAGTATCACTTGATTGAGTATTCATTTTAGAAGTTTTAGAGTATATAGGAGTGCACAAATAAGCTTGTTGGTCAATCATTTTTTAGTTTGGATTTTCGGTAGTGTGTGCAGTCAGATTTTAGCAGTGTATTCAGTATTCAGTATCCAATTGAGAGTAGTGTGCAGAGTTTGGTTTTCAGCAGACACTTGTGACCAGTCGGAGCAGGGTACACAGACATGTTTTGGGAGTAGCCAAATGGATCAGGCACCAGGTCTATGAGTTCTTTGATACCTCGCAGGGAGGATAACATCCCCAGTTGGAGCCAATGTTATCACCATAACATTTTTCAGATCAGGATCCAAATTTCAGAAATTTAGTGAAATGTTATATCACTGTGGAAGCATGATAGTTTGGGGGACCGGGCTATATCCAACGACATATAGAAAAATATAGCGGAGGTGCAAAAGGTATAACTCGGTGGACCATCGATCTTGAAGAAGCCTGGATCGACGACTAAGGAACATATCGGGGAATGAAGTAGTGACGAAGATAATTATTTGAATACGGGTTGGTGAAACCATTATGGTTTCGTTATTGGACATGTGGCGCCCTCAGAGGCACATCAGGGAGAAAAAAGGTCTACCTAAAACTGTGTTTTCCAACCCCCAATATCAAAAGTTGATGAATCTCGGTAGACCATAGATCCCCTTCTTATTTGCATTAATTTTTTCCCATTCCATCTTGTCCTTGTGTTATTTTTCCACTTAGATTTTCAAACTGTTTAACCAGCTCCGTCAAGCTCCCATCACCTAAATCCTTCACCCAATAGATCATCCAAAATAGTCATGTACTCCACAAGTCAAAAGTTGGCAAATATCCCAAGCCTATAACTAGCCTTAATGCTTATCTAAATCCCTTAGTTCCATCACTTCATTCATTTTTACCCTTATTTTCGTATTCTCGTTGAAAATGAAAAATATTCCTTTTATTAAGAACCCTTATCCTATCCACAAAGTCATTAGTTAAGCCTCATATGCCCAAAACCCTTCGAAAATAGAAAAAGGGTTTTTTTATTATTAATATAAATATTTTAATATTTATATTAATATTTAATCCAATATTTAATTTATGAAATCACGTCAAATCATGGGCATGAATCTCAATTTATAATGTGGAAAAGTCAAAGCTTGGATGGAGGGTGCACATGCATATCAGATATTGAAGTAGTGAGGAGGTTAATTTTGTGAAGGCGGGTTGGGGAATACTAGTGTGGTTCTTTCATGGACACATGTTTTTACATGGAGCACATCGGAGGTAAAAGAAGTTTGGATTAAACCACTCCAACCCATGCCCGATATAATAAATGCACCATTTATTATATGTTTTATGTGAGGCATTTTTCCAGGAGTGCATTTCAATAAATATTATGGAATTTCCAATAAAATAAATTCTTCTTCACGATGAAATTATTTTACAGAGGTAAATTTCACATTTACAAATTAAAGAAATTAATGTTTATTTCCATGGAAAGGAATTAAATGGGCAGGTGAACGTGAAAGGAACACTTGGATAATTCTTTATCTAAAGGTTTTTTTGGCATGTTTTATAAGCAACGCATTCTTGTTATTTATGGCAAGTACAACAACGACTATGGCTTAAGTACAGGAAGAATGTACCAGGCGGGCACCAGAAGTATTTTGGGAAGACGCAGCAGAGCAAGCTCGATAAGATCAGAAGAGATAGTGCAGAGTATGCATGTTTGTCATTGATGGAAAATATCATGACCAGCAGCGCAGGGATAATGGCATGGCAATGACAAGTTCAACAAGTGATCATTGGATCCCATTCAGAAGCGTAAACTCCAGGAGTCAAGGAAGCAACTCATGGTAGAAAATCGTGAAATGAAAAACCACGACTTAATCTCCATTTTAGAGTTTCGGATACTGGGAGTTGGAGGTTTCAAGGAAACTCACGACAAGAATGATGAGATTGCGAAATGCGAAACCATGACATTTCGAAGTTTCGGATACTGGGAGTTGGAGGAGTCAAGGAAGAAAATCACGGCAGGAACTCGCGATATGCAAAATCATGAAAAGATTTGGACCATCGAATCATCAATATTGTGGACCGTTGATCTGACTCCATTTTGAAGTTTTGGATACTGGGAGTTGGAGGAGTCAAGACTCGAGACTCTTCATCACAGTAGTCCCGAAGTTGCGAAATGAGAAACGCCGAAATCCTGAAATAGGCACATCAACAAAGACTCCATTTCAGAGTTTCGCAGACTAGGAAGTCAAAGATCAAAGGAACTTTAACCTTTGAAGTAGTGAACCCCAAAATCCCAAAACAGGCACATCAACAAACCACGTCAGTAAACCACGTTAGCTAAGGACATGTGGAACAATCAGGAAATGACACGTGTCAAGCTAATTCAACATTTCAGGCACATGTAAGTCACAAATAAGAGTGACACATGGAAACTATTCGACATGTGTCAATTCACATGTGACGTCAGCAGGTTTACATCACATCGGAACTTTCTATTTTGATGTTTTACATAGTAAGCAGAAACTCCACCATCATGAAGTCTCTAACTCCGAAATGTTGAAAGGGACTATTGTGAGTCTCGAAAACCCGAAAGGCAAAACTCTGAAATCCTATCAACTGTCCATCTCAGTGGGTTATGTGAACCATCTGAACTCTTTGGAGATTTTGTGATCATGAATTTTATAATGTTGGAGTCACGATGACTCGAAGGGAAAAACACTGAAATCCCATCAGTTGTTTGATTAAAAAAAGAAGGGATCAGATTATGAAGTCGCGTGGACCATTGATCTGGCTCCATTTTAGGGATTGACACTTGGAGTGTCGAGACACTTCCTCACAGGAATGATGAAATGCCGAAATGTCGAAATGCAAAATGGTAAAATCAACGTGAGACCCTATGCTTGTAATGCAATGGTGTTGGATACTTGGAAATCTGATCGAACGACTACTATTTCTCTTCATAGTTAATCGATCAGATACGATTCAATTAGCAGAACTGAATCATGACTATTGGACGGTTGGCAATTCATTTGTTGATGTGTTTTATTCGAAGTTCACAATGTAACTACTATAAACGACTGATGGTTTTTGCCAGAGGACTTGAAGAGACTTTAGGGTGATCGCCAGAAAATATGAAGAGTCTCGAGGCATATTCCAGTGGCATGAAGGCTATTCATAGAGGCTATTGACAGATGTAAGACCATGGGAGCCTGGAACTGCAACAAAGGGAATGATATCGACTGTGATAGAGAAGACGAAGAGTCTTGAGTACTGGAGATGCTAAGGAATCTCGGCATAACACCCAGTGATGATGGATGCATGGGTTTACACACCAGAGAAGATGAAGAGTTGTAATGATGATCAGGCAGAGAAATCGACATGGGGAGAGCATGTAGAAGCATTGTGAATAGAGGATGTAGAAGATTCACAGAGAGAATAAAAATGCAGAACAAAGAAGAGATTGGGGTCTATTGAGATTGATTCAGGTGTGTAGAAGGAGGCAGAGTGCAACAACTGAAATACACAGAAGAGGAATGGTGCATAGAAGGGACATGGCGCACAGAGAATAAAAGGCATAAGAACATAAATCATAAGAAAGGGGGTGCAGGAAGAAACTGATGAATGTAGAGCAGAGCAGTGTAGCAGAACAATGATGAGACCAATAAGCCATTAATAAATATTGTATCACTGTGATAAATTTGTATATAGAAAACTTTATATTTCAGGGTGGTAGGGAGGTGCTAGGGAGAATTGTTGTCCTCAGAGGTTCAAGTGGGTGCTTGAACATAGGGAGTTGAAGCTTCCATCTAGTTGTAGCCAGAGAAACCAGAGTGGTAGGGTGGTGCAAGGGAGAACTGCTGTTCTCTGTTTTACAGGTTGGTGCCTGTGTGACTAGAAGTTGGTGCTGTAACACTTAGGGAGTTGTTTCTTCCTTCTAGTGGGTGCTAGAGAAACCAGGGAGTTGGTGCTTCCTTCTAGTGGGTGCTAGAGAAACTAGGGAGTTGGTGCTTCCTTCTAGTAGGTGCTAGAGAAAACAAAGAGTTGGTTCTCTTAGCAAGTTGTAGCATGCAAAACAGAGGTTGTAGCCTCACAATGAGTTGGAGCTCATATGTATGATAATTTACAGAATGTAAAGATTACTTATCATACCAAGAAGAAGAGGTTTTTAACCTTTATGGGTTTCCTCAGGAAATATCTATCTCTGTATATTTCATATGTGTGACTGATGTCGAATGTTCTATTGCTTGCCTCCCTGCATCATTGTGATTGTCATTAAGTGCTCTGCAAAGAGTTTAAAATAAGCATAATTGTTTAAGCACGGTAACAACTGATTCACCCTTCTCCTCTTAGTTGTCCAACAATTGGTATCAGGGTAGGTTCCTTTTATCTAAAGGTAGATCTGTAAGCTTAAACATGACAAGTCATGAAAGGACTTCAGCCACTAAGACTACTCTGTTTGATGGAACAAATTTTTCCTTCTGGAAGGTTAGAATGAAAACATACCTAATGGCCTTAGGTGTTTATGTTTGGGATGTAGTAGAGACTGGATGCATAAAGCATGTTGTGCTAGCTTCCAAGGATGATAAGTTAGAATTTAGCTTTAATGCTAAGGGAATGAAAGCTATCTTGAATGGACCTGCAGAAGCCGAGTTTGTAAAGGTGAGGCATCTTCAAACTGCCAAATAAATGTGGGAGAAACTTACTAACAACTATGAATGAAATGAGAAAGTAAAAGATTCTAAACTTCAAACATTTAGGTTGAAGTTTGAACAACTAAAGATGAATGAAGATGAAACAGTTAGCAAGAATTTTTTAAGATTTGAAGAACTTGTGAATGCCATGAAGGGTCTTGGTGAGAAGATTGAAGAATCAATTTTAGTTCAAAAGATTTTAAGATCTTTGCTTGATAAATTTAATCCAAAATTCTTTGCAATAGAAGAACTAAATGTTCTTAAAACTCTGTCCATTGATCAACTCCTAGAAACTTTAACTGCATATGAAATGAGAATCAACAAAGATAAATTCATTACTAGAGAAGCATCTTTTAAAGTAGACAAGGTTACTGATTAAGATTTAGACGATATTGAGGCAAAATTTGTGAGAAGGTTAAAGAAAATATCAAGGCAATCTTCCCCTCAAATGTTTTAACCATGGTAAGATAGGTCACTTTTCAAATAAGTGTCCACACAAGAAGAAGGACCAGAACTCTGAAGGTGAAGAGAAGTACAAATCCAAAATATTTGATAGAAAGAAAAGTTTATGTTGAAACAATGATGACTCCTCAGAAGACACCGATAGTGACTCTTCCTATGAATATAAGGTAAATGAATTCATGCTTATGGCCAAAAAGAATTATGATAATAAAATCATAGGCAGTGATGATAATGATGAAGAAGTTTTGGTTGACTTGGAAAGAGAGTTGATCAACACTTTGGAAGAGATTGATAGACTCGGAATTAAGAAGAGAAAGAAAAAACAATTGTTGATACAGTTCAAGAAAGGCACTAAAAAACCTGATGAATACTTTTCCCTGCTAAAAGTGGAATTAGAAGAGGCAAAGAAAATAGAGGACATTCTGAAACAACAGTTATCAGAAAAGAAGGCAAGATTTGTAACCCTAGAAGAAGAAGTAGTGAAAACAAGGAAAGAGTTGGAGAAGTTTCAAGCCTTGTATCATCATAATCTGTCAAGTATCAAAGCCTCAGAAGGATTAGCCACCATTCTGAATTAGCAAAGGAATCCAAAGATGAAAATCGATTTGGGTTATGAAGAGGGATCAAGTAGTGGTCAGCCAAGAAACAAGAAACCCATCAATTTTGTCAAATCTATAACCAATGAAAACAACAAACCTGTAGAAACAAAGGAAGACAATCAACGACCCAGGAGGAGTAAAGAAAAAGGTGTTAGGACTGAATCTATAGAACAAAGAAATAATGCACTCCCTGCTCAAGGAAATCATCAGCATGGAAGAAATCGACATGCTCAAAGAAGACAACCATTTTCCAGGTACCAAGGATTTTTCTATAGATATTGTTTTTTCTGTTCTAACTTTGGTCACAAAGTTGTAAATTGTTCTTTAAAATTTAGATATGAGCAAGCAAGACATTCAAGGTATAGATATCTGCCACAACAACGAATGAGACACCCAAGTAAAAAAACTCCACAGATTGCAAATCACTTGATGGCTGGGAAAGGACACAAGTTAATCATAACAATCATTTTGACTCTTTAATCAATGAACCAGAATGCTACATCTATCATAACTATGGACATAAAGTTGTTGATTGTTGCTTAAAGAACTATAAATCAGATTTGAATTCCTCTACTCAAAATGTCAAGGTTTGGAAGAAGAAAGAAAGTGATAAGTGTGGATTAGTGTTGTCGGCTCAAAGACAAAAGAACCCCTGGAATATAGATAGTAGATGTTCCAAGCACACGACTGGAGAAAAGGATAGGCTTCTACTTATAATAAAAATCAAAACATGAAATGTGATCCTTGAAAATGATGAACCAGGTAAAAACAAGGTTAAATGGATGGTGAGTTTAAGTAATGGAAAAGGAGATTCTCAGGATGATCTTCCTATATATGGGATGAAACATAATTTTCTCAATGTAAGTCAAATGTGTGACAGAGGATGTAAATAGGTGGTCCTTTCCAAAGACTATAAGATAAAGTCTGTAAACTCAGGACAATTGGTGGCTAAAAGCATAAGTACAAACGACAGTGTTGATGTTGAATCCTCCCTTGCAAGTAAAGAAGAAGATTCAGATACAATAAAAGAATGTTCAGTTAGAATTTATCCCATGGAAGAAGTAGGAGAAGAATCATGTCATAAGCTGGATGCAGAAGTTTTGAAGGTTGAGAAGTCAAACACCCAAATCAGGTTCTTGAACAGTTCCATGACCCTGGATAAAATCTTGGATAGTCAGAGATCACCAAATGACAAATCTGGTATTGGACTCAACAAGGTAGAAATCAGTGCTCCTAAGAAACCTGATACATGTTCTCCATTTGTAAAAAGGAAAAGTAGATGTGAGAATGTTTGTAGTGTTTTTCTCTTGTGCTGTATATGGTCATAAAAGCCTTGGGTTGTAAGAATCATGGAAGAAAAATGAATTTGCAGTAATATAAATTGATGAGAATCAATGGGAAGATCCAAGGGTTGTTTGAAAAGTACGAGCTACAATTACGTAGTGTTTCAGTAGGACAACATCATCGTCAGCAACAACATTTTGTTTTACAAAATGATATACATGACATCTCGTAGAGATAACAAGAGGAAAGACCTTGTCAGGGAAAGCTAACCTTTTAGGAACAAAGGGGGAAAGTAGTCAGAAGCAGAGACAGAACAGTGATAGGGGGATTCATCTAGTTATGACAAGAAAAGGTTGATGAAGGAGTCCCAGTAAAAGAGGTGAGCAATTTTGAGTATTCTATAGAGGATACAATGGAAGTTGAAGATGAACAGGTCAAAGAATCAGAAGGAGAAGACTCTGGATCAGATACAAATATTTTGCAGGCTTCAAATAAGAGAGTCCATCCTGTCAGGGGGAGTTTGTGTTGGTTTAAGATATGATACCTCCTAAAAATTCTGCAATAGCTCAGGGGGAGCATGTTTTCTTTGACATTGACGTCAAAGGGGGAGAAAAGAGTCTGGGTGCCTTTGTTGCCATCAATGCCAAAGGGGGATATTGTTGGCATGTTTTACAGGTAGTGTATTCTTGTCATTGATGGCAAGTACATCAACGATGATGGCTTAAGTAGAGGAAGAATGTGCCAGGTGGGCACCAGAAGTATTTTGGGAAGACGCAACAGAGCAAGCTCGATAAGATCAGAAGAGATAGTGTAGGGTATGTGTGTTTGTAATTGATGGAAAAGATCATGACCAACAGTGCAGGGATAATGGCATGGCAATGGCAAGCTCAACAAGTGATCGTTGGATCCCATTCAGAAGCGTAAACTCCAAGAGTCAAGGAAGTAACTCACGGCAGAAAATTGCGAAATGTGAAACCACGACTTAATCTCCATTTCAGAGTTTCGGATACTGAGAGTTGGAGGTGTCAAGGAAACTCATGACAAGAATGACGAAATCATGAAATGAGAAACCAAGACGTTTTGGAGTTTCGGATACCAGGAGTTGGAGGATTCAAGGAAGAAACTCACGGTAGGAAATCATGATATGCGAAATCAAGAAAAGATTTGGGCCGTCGAATCATCAAGATTGTGGACCGTTGATATGACTCCATTTCAGAGTTTCGGATACCGGGAGTTGGAGGAGTCAAGAGTCGAGACTCTTCATCATAGGAGTCCTGAAGTTGCGAAATGCGAAACGCCGAAATCCCAAAACAGGCACATCAACAAAGACTCCATTTTAGAGTTTCGTTGACCGGGAAATCAAAGATCAAAGGAACTTTAACCTTTGAAGTAGTGAACCCCGAAATCTCGAAACAAACACATCAAAAAACCACGTCATCTAAGGACACGTGGCACAATCAGGCAATGGCAAGTGTCAAGATGATTCAACATTTCAGGCACATGTAAATCACGAATTAGAGTGATACGTGGAAACTATTCAGCATGTGTCAATCCATGTGTGACGTCAGCAGGTTTATGTCACATCAGAACTTTCTATTTCGGGGTTTTACATAGCAATTAGAAACTCCACCATCATGAAGTCTCGAACTCCAAAATGTCGAAAGGGACTATTGTGAGTCTCGAAAACCCGAAAGTCAAAACTCTGAAATACCGTCAACCATCCATCTCAGTGGGTTATGTGAACTGCCCGAACTCTTCAGATATTTTGTGATCATGAATTTTATAATGTTGGAGTCACGATGACTCGAAGGGATTCAACCATTTGATTAAGAAAAGAAGGGATCGGATTATGAAGTCTTGTGGACCATTGATCTGGCTCCATTTTTGGGATTGCAACTTGGAGTGTCAAGACACTTCTTCACAGGAATGTCGAAATGTGAAATGGAGAAATCAACACGAGACCCTGTGCTTGTAATCCAACGGTGTTGGATACTTGGAAATCTGATCGAAGGGCTACTATTTCTCTTCACAGTTAATCGATCAGCTATGATTCAATTATCAAAACTGAATCATGACTCTTGGACGATTGGCAATTCAGTTGCTGATGCATTTTCTTGGAGGTTCATAGTGTAACTACTAGAAACGACTGATGGTTTCTGCCAGAGGACTCAAAGAGACTTTAGGGTGATCCCCAGAGAAGATGAAGAGTCTCAAGGCATCTTCCAGTGGCATGAAGACTGTTCATAGAGTCTATTGACATATGTAAGATCATGGGATCCTAGAAATTCAACAAGGGGAATAAGCTTGACTGTGACAGAGAAGACGAAGAGTCTCGACTGCTGGAGAGGCTAAGGAATCTTGGGATAACACCCATTGATGATGGATGCATGGATTTACACACTAGAGAAGCTGAAGAGTTGTAATGATGATTAGGTAGAGCACTCGACATGGGGAGAGCATGCAGAAGCATTGTGAAGAGAGGATGCAGAAGATGCACAGAGAGAATAAAAACGAATAATAGAGAAGAGATTGGGGGTTGTTGAGAGTGATTCAGGTGTGTAGAAGGAGGCAGAGTGCAGCAGTTGAAATGCATAGAAGAGGAATGGTGCATAGAAGGGACATGGCGCACAGAGAATAAAAGGAAGAAGAACATAAATCGTAAGAAAGGGGGTGCATGAATACACTGATGCATGTAGAGCAGAGCAGTGTAGCAAAAAAGTGATGAGACCGGTAAGCCATTGATAAATATTGTATCACTGTGATAAACTTATATATAGAAAAATTTATATTTCAGGGTGGTAGGGAGGTGCTCTCAGCAAGTTGCAGCTTGCAAAACAGAGGTTGTAGCCTCACAATGAGTTGGAGCTCATATGTATGATAATGTATAGAATGTAAAGATTACTTATCATACCAAGAAGAATAGGTTTTTACCCTTTATGGGTTTCCTCAAGAAATATCTGTCTCTGTATATTTCATATGTGTGACTGATGTCGAATGTTCTATTGCTTGCCTCCCTGCATTATTGTGATTGTCATTAAGTGCTCTGCAAAGAGTTTAAAATAAGAATAATTGTTTAAGAACGGTAACAACTGATTCACCCCCCCCCCTCTCAGTTGTCCAATAGGTTTTACAGAAGTAAAAGAAGATAAAAGGTATTTTACCAAAGATGGTAAATTGGAAAAAACACGCAGTAAATGTTTTTCCACAGTGAAACGGTAAATTGGAAAAACATTACATAGTAAATGTTTTTCATAGGGAAATGGTAGCAGTAAATTTTTTTTACAATGAAATGGTGAATTGGGAAAACAAGACATGGTTTTAAAAACCATGGGCATGAATTAAATTATGGAAATTTAATTCTACAAAATAGAAAAATATTTGGGAATTATTTTTATTTCAAATATATTATTCCCAAATATTTAATGAGAATATGGATAAATGGAATTAAATTTGAAAGAGTATAAGTGACATTTCAAAGAGAATGTGGCAGAGGAAGGATCTGGAGGGTCAGAGGAATCTGTAGGGATCATGAAACGTTTTTTATGAAAACTATCATTTGTAATCATTGTAGAAGCTGAAACATTTCATTTCAGTTATTGTAATCTGTTGCACACTAAAGGAACTCGAATTGTATAAGTATTATAAGTTATGAGTGTATTAAGGATGGGAAAAAGTGTAAGAGCACCTTTTGGTTGTATCAAACTTTATTTGTAAATTTTTTGAATCTGAATCGAATACAAATGCAGAAGATTTTGAAGTCTCTATGAAAAGATTCTAATGGGTGGTGATATGAGGTTTGCTTCCTTTCATCGTATGTATTTCATGTAGCCCGTCATTTCATTTAAATTTTCTTCTATTTAAATTGGAGAGTTTAAAGGCCAAGAATTCATCCTATGATGCTCTTGGTCTAAGAAATTTAAACTATGTGATTGTCTTCTTAACTTATTCAGAATTTATTTCAACAATGCTCTGATGCAGTTATTTGTATTCTTTATCTTCCTACACATATTTTTATTTCAAGCATAACTCAGATTCATCGCCTTATTTAGCCTTTGTACTCTTGAGAGTTCTATCAGTCTACAGATTTTCTTCGTTCACTTTCAGAATTTTGACTCCATAGCCCATAATGTTCCCCTCTTCTTTGCCAACAACTCTATTAAAAATATCCCAAACAAATCAAATCTAGCCGCCGATTTCCATAGATGTATCAAGTGACACAAGAGAGCCCTCTCTAAGTTGAGTAGGCTAGTACCTCAGCTCTAAAGCCGTTTGAAACCGTTACCTCCATCATTTGTCTATTCAGCTGGACATAATTTATAGAGTGCTAACACCTTGAATGCGAACCAACGTGCTAACCAGCTAGAGTGTGCTGAGGTGGAGTGATGCTGCTATATCATACTCCATGACTACAAAACTTCATGAGCTCCTTATCATGAGCTTCCCATATCTGCTGAAATCCTCCTGGATCCAAAAATTTCTCCTGGAGCTGTCCTCCCACCCCTCTGCTTTGCTGCTACAGCTTATGCATCTTCCCTGTTTCTCATGCAGGTTCTCCTCTATCCATATTCTCCTTGCAAACAACTTCCTATGCTGACTTCACCATCAAAATTCTCATCTCTTATATCACCTCTTCCATATGCTCTACCGACTGGTTCTCCTTACGCAGTATGCTTGGATACAAATCCTTATGTCGATCGATGAGTAGACAAAACTAGTCCCCCATGCTACCTTCATATCCCATGACGTTGACTGGCCACTCTTCTATAGACTCCAATTCTACAGAGTCCTTACTGAACTATTTCTCAACTATCTCCTCTGACAGACTAACTATTGTCATTTTTTCGGCTGGTTCCATTCCAGCTTCTTCAAGATGCAACTCATGCTAGCATGTATTCCCTAACATGGGTATCTCCTGGAAGCCACCTTTTGCTTTGAGATTGTCCAAAAAATCCTCCAACATATTCAAATCTATTTCCCACTGAGTGGGAAACTAAACCAAGTGATCCTCTTCTGTTGGGGCAGACTTCAGTATCTGATTGATCCAGATTTATTTTCGGCACGAAATGAGAGAGGAGATATAATAAAGAAATGAACAGAGATATTGTGGATATAGAATAATATAATAGAAATGTATCATAGATGGAACCATAAACACAGATATACAGTAATACACAATTTTTTATTAATGAGAAAATATGTACAAAGATTGTAAAATACAGAGTGAAAGACTCGCTAGAATGGTGGAAACTTATTTCTGAGAAGAGATGTGACAGCTACTCCCATCCATGAGAAGATGATTGCAATGAGGATATGAATGAATTTTTACAATAAACAAGAATTTCAAAAACCCTAGACATCCAAAAACCTAACCCTAGGAGATGAAGCACCAAAAGTCATGCGGGCCCTGTTTGGGTAAGTTAGTACATCAACTTCCCGGAGTTGTAACTTTATCATACAATCTCCGTTTTAGGCGTATGATAGCCTGTTGGAAATGTATCATCGAGGATGTTCATTTTGGGGGCTCAATCATGCATTCATATATCATTTCTAATATCTATACCGAAAAACCTTCATTTAGACCCTCAAAATGGCCCTAGAAGTTAAAAACTACTAAAAATAGTAAATTGCCAAAATTGCCAAAAAACTGTTTTGAGCCAGTTGGAAAAGGTGGGTGGCCACCAATATACACCTGGATAAATCCTCTCTCCTTAGGAAGTAATGGTTTTCATTTCTTTGAGTGACCTGGGGAGAGGAAAAAGCGTTTGCTGAATCTGAATCTTGGTGAGATGCTTGCCTTGCTGGAAACATCACGCTGCTCGGTTTGTGGAAGGTTATCATGAGCATGTGGATGGAAAGGTTGGACCTTTTTAACTAGTCTATATACATGATATTATTTTGTGCAGAAGGAATCTTTACACTTTGCTAAAATCTTTTCGACCTGCTTCTGTTGGATAGAAGGTGCTTGGGCTGAGGCTGTAGTGGTTGCAGTATCCTTTTGTTCACCTTTTGAATAGATTGTGAAGAAGATAAATTTTGTTTTATGAGATACTACCTTGTGGCACTTTTTAGGTGGAACAATAGTCAGAACTACCTCTAGTATTTTGTAGAGATGACCCCCTAGATAAACAGTGACACTACGACGTCGAGACCCATAAACAACATGGCGCTTCCACATATATGGTTGGCCCAAGATAAAATCACAGACATCTAGTGGGGAAACATCGCATAATACCTCATACTTGAAGGGTTGGATGTCGTATGATAATCGACACTGCTGGCTAACATGAATATCTCATCTTTGGCAAAGCCACCCGATGTTGTATGGCTGGGGGTGTGGTGTTGTCGACAATCCCAACCGTTTGACAACCTCTGCTACGATGAGGTTATTATGGATTCCGCTATCAACAATAAAATGCAACAGGGTCCCCTTCACCCACATATGTGAATGAAAAAGGTGCTCCCCCTCTTCAGGATCTGTTGGTTCTTCTGGTTGAATTGTTGCAGTCGCGACAATAGTAGTGGGGTATGCATCAATGATATATCTTTTACCGTTATTTTCAGAATTATATTCTGAATCAGGGTTTAGATCCTTGTCTTTGATCTCGGCCACCAATGACTATTTTGAGCGACATTCATTGGTGTTGTGCCAAGGGATTTTGTGGAAATCACACTATTTTCCAGTGTCCTTATTTGTCTTCCCATGACCCTTCTTTTCTTGTGTCTTGGACTGGTTTTCGGGAGACTGTTTGTTAGGGTCGTCTTTGTCATACTTTGGTTGTTGCGTATTTGCATACCCGAACTACCGTTTGTTCTGGGGCTTAAATTTATGCTTGATTTTAATAGCATATTGATAAGCAACACCGAGTGATGAGATGTCCAGAAAATCGATTTCAGTTTGGATGTATCTGTGTAGAGCCCCACGGTATTTCAGAACCAAATGTCATTCAGAGTCTTTGATACCCATGTTGGTGTGCAAGGTATGGAAGGTATTGGTGAACTCTGGAACTTCTTGGCCCCTCTCTTGCCACAGTGTGGTACATCTCATGTACTGGTCCTGATAGTTGCCAACATGGTAATAATGTTCCTTTACCGCATCCACAAAAAAATCCCAAGTGGGCTCAACCCCATATATTCCAGACTCCTCTATGGAACTTTTCTCCTAGTAAGTTTCCCACCAATTTTTGACATGAGGTAGAGATTTAAGGAGTGTGAAGGTGATATTTTATCTATCAGAAAAATTGTGAATAGAGAAATAACCTTCTAGTAGATTTAACCATTTGTCTAGTTCTTCTGCATCTATTTGTCCTTCAAATACAAGAATATTAAAATTAACTTGTACCTTGAAAGGCGAGGTGCCTCCAAAGTGGCCTCTTGATGAAGATGCGCCTGTTTCTATCGGTAGGTGTTAAAGGATGTGGGTAAAATTCTCCATAATTTCGTCCCTCTGTCACGTGAGAGCTTGCTCAAGCAACATACTGATAGAATCGTCTGCTCCATCGTTTTTATTTTCTTCTTCCATTCAGGGTTTCTTGGGTGTTTGAGAGTGATTTTCCTCAAGAGAGACAAGATCGAGACCCAACTTTCTATACTCGGACCTCGTTGAGGACATGCACTGAAAAATGATTAAAAGCAACCTTATTTGATACCACTGATACAGATTTATTTTCAGCATGAAAGGAGAGCAGAGATATAATAAATAAATGCACAAAAATATCACGGATATCCAATAATATAAAAGAAATGTATCAGAGATGAAACCATAAACACAGAGATATAGTAATGCACAATTTTCTATTAATGAGCGAAAATGTACAAAGAGTGTAAAATACAGAGTGAAAGACTTGCTATAATGGTGACAGCTTATCTCTGAGAAGATGATTACAATGAGGCTCTGAATCTCTTTTTACAATAAACAGGAATGCCAAAAACCCTAGACATCCAAAAATCTAACCCTAGGAGATGAAGTGCCAAAAGTCATGTGGGGCCCGTTTGGGTAAGTTAATACATCAACTTCCTAGGGTCGTAACTTTTTCATACGATATCCATTTTAGGCGTATGATATCCCTTGGAAAGGTATCGGCGAGAAGATTCATTTTGGGCGATCAATCATGCCTTCGGCTATCATTGAGAAGATCGATCCCGAAAAACATTTATTTAGGCCCTCAAAATGACGCTGGAAGTGAAAAACTGCTAAAAATAGTAAATTTCAAAAAGTGCCAGAAAACAGTTTTGAGCCAGTTGGAAAAGGTGGGTGGCCACCGATATCCACCTAGATCACTGCTCCTTATCCTCCATGACAATCTCAACTTGTTTTCCTTTTTCTACTACCTCTGCAAAGCATATGCTAGCCTCTCCTCGGCTACTTGGCAGGAATATCTCGACTCCTCCAATGAAAAGAATGCTCCTCTGATCCTTCTCCTTGGCGGTGGAAGCATTTAACTTATCACAATATTCATTCACACGTCTCGCAACCCCACATGAATCTTCATATGGATGAGGCCTTTCTCCCTCCTTCTTTGAGCTCTCCATATGGAAACATCCCTTGCTGATATGAACTCTAAGCTGAGTCCATTTCTTATCCCTTTCCCTTCTAGCATTTTACAAGAGCAATTGATCCCTTCTCGTTTCCCACCTGGCAATCTATGATACCTCTTCCAAATATTTTTCCCTCGTCACTGAAATTTTCAGCATGTCTCAACCACCTTTTTAACACCTGTTTTTTTCTCCTATCCAACAACTTATAAACATGCCACTTGGATGTCCTTTTCAAAGGCCACTGGTATCTCAAGTGTACCTTTGCCTCCAGCTTCATTTTCAATGCTAGCTTCTCCATATCTACTCAGATTTCATTGAGCTCCTTATCCATTTCTTTTTTTCTTTGTTGTGGGAAGTCATCTCCTTGAGCATGCTTATGGCCTTCAACAACCATCTTGCTTCACCTACAACCCACTTGAATGTTTACCATATGTTGCACGCGTTGCAACAGACTCCACAGAGCATCTCACTCTGTCTCTCTTGCCTACATAAATCATTTATGTGGCCCGGATACCACTCTGGTGAAGACACCCCCCCGCCTTATGATCTTGTAATATGAAATTAATTCTCTTTTGGCTCACTCCTTGCACTCGATTAAGCCTTCAAAGGGCTCTTTGCAACACTTTCCAAGTGTTGTCCTGATGCACTCCTTGCACAGGTCTTACTTCAACCTTTCGGAATTCTTTCAAGTTTTCCAAGGAAACTTCTTTACCCTTCTCAATGCACACTTGGAAATCCTTCTTTCCTCAGAGTGTTCAAAACTCTAGGAATTTCTTCAATGTTCTCAACACTCCAGAATGTGTTGGTTCTATGTGCACTCAAACTTTCTCAATTCCCTCCTAGAAGAGTCTGATAGAGTCTTCAGTAACTCTGTGCTATGCTACCTCTTGTGTAGAGTTTCTTTCAAGGTAGTCAACAACCTTGAAATTCCCCCTCAAGTCTGTGAATTATTCTGGTGTGCCCTCCTGGCACGTTCTTTCCTGACTCGAAATATTTCAGACACACACTCCTTTTGTCGGCTCACAGAGTTTCAAATCTTTGTCGTGCACTCCTTTCACTTAGCCTAAAGAACCTGAACTAATTCACAAACTCCCAGATAGAGGGTTTTCTCTCTCTATCCCTGCATATGAAATCTAACATACATCTACAACAAAAACACACATGAATGAAATTCATAAATAAATACCCATTACACAGAAAAATGGAAAATAGTAAATTCTGTTCTTTTCTATTAATGAGAGAATTTCAATTACAATACATGAGTCCAGGCTGCAACTAATCTTAGCTCTCAACAATCTCTTGGATTACAATTATTTTTCATCAAACTCCAGCAGCCTCCAAGCAACAACCACTACTGGGAAACAATACAAATATTTATACAAGAGGGGCTCAACGTGCTTTCCCTCCAAGCTATGTTAGTGGTGTCTAATCACCATTCAAAACACATGATTAATGAGGCAGGTTACAATGAGTGGAAATATGATATGAATCAGATGCAGATCCCTCCTATCATCAACCACTTAAGGAAACCTTACCTACAACTTGTGCAAAGGCACAACTTGGCTCTTCCAGCCTGACAACATTAATTTCCTTAATTACATTTAACTTTCGAAGGAAAAATGAGAGGACGATGTCTCCCCCTTCCTTGACTTCTCACCAACCTACTAAAGAGTTGGTGCATGATAAGGTGGAGCAATTATCCTACATCATACTCCACATCTATGAAAAATCATGAGCTCCTGTTGATGAGCTTCCCAACTCTCTTGAAATCTTCCTGGATCCCAAAATTTCTCCTAGAGATGTCCTTCTGCTCCTCTACTTTTATATTGTTTCTTCTTCTGCATCTTCCATTCTGATTGTGCAAGTTCTCCTCTGTCCAAATTCTCCTTGCTGAAAGCTTCCTCTGTGGAATTCACCATCAGCCTTCTTATATCTCGTATCACCTCTTCCAACTTCTCACCTCTTGTATGCTTGTTTGCAACTCCTTCTTTTGATCAATGAGTAGACCAACCTGGTCCACCATGCTACCTTTGTCTCCTACGATGCTGACTGGCCACTTTGTTGCAGACTCCAATTCCTTAGACTCCTTACTGAATTTCTTCTCAACTATCTCCTCTGACATACTAACTCCCGTTAGTTCTTCGGATGGTTCCATTCGAGATTCTTCCAGCTGTAACTCATGTTGCCATGTCTTCCCTAACATGGATATCTCCTGGAAGACACGTTTTGGTTTTGTACAATCCAAACAATCCTCCAACATATTCAACTCCATTTCCCACTGAGTGAACAACTCAACCGGGTGTTCCTCTTTTGTTGGGGAAGACTTCAATATCTTCTCCTTCTCCTCCATGAAAGTCTCAACTTGTTTTTTCCTTTTGTCGCTACCTCTACAACAAATATGCTAGCTTCTCCACTTGGAAGGAATATCTCAAATCCTCCAATGAAAATAAATCTCCTCTTATCCTTCTCCTCAACGATGAAAGTATTTAACTTCTCATTGTCTTCATTGACACGACTTGTAGTCCCACATGAATCTTCGTATGGATAAGGCCTTTCTCCCACCTTATCTGTTGGTTGTGGAGCTTGATTATCTTCCTGATTCAGAGGTCCTTGCTTTCATCCATGTTTATACCCCATGAAGTATTTACACCCTAGAAGTATGTAACTCTTCCACGCGGGGGAGTGCAGAGGGGGGGTACCCCCTATGCAGGGTTCGGGGGGGATATCCTCCCTGCTGGGGGGTCTGGGGGCAAGCGGGGATTCGGGGGCAGTGTTCCCCGATGGGAGTTTCGGGGCGAAGCCCCCAAAGGAAAAATTTCCTTGTAAATGTATATTTTAATTTCATTGTAAATCTGGACCATTCATTATAAGGTCACAGATCTAACGGTAGAGATTGTGTTAGGGTTTTTTGCCCTAGAAGGAAACCCTCTTTTATGAGGGAAATGTATTATGGCTATGGTTGATCGTGAATATTGTATTCTGAGATAGGAGACTATGAGAGAAAGAAGAGGAAGTTACAATGGGTTTGTTGTAGGTTGTATCCCTTCATATGCTGGATAATAATAAAGGAAGGACCTGGAAATTTCTCTGGTGGATGTAGCCCACACTAGGTGGACCAAGTAAATCTATGTCTCTATTGTATTTTGTATCTTCTATTTTTTGTTTCCTCATTTGTTTTATTTTATTGCTCCACGGTCCTGTTTTTCTAACAATTGGTATCTGAGTGAAAGGCAACTCGCAGGAAAACAGGGTTCCTGGTTCGAGTGGGAGCAATGTCGGAAGATGGAAAGTTTAGGGTCGAGAAATTTAATGGCCAAAACTACCAGTTATGGAATATGAAGATGGAAGATTATTTATATCAGAAGGATCTATTCCTACCATAGGGTGGAGTAGCAAAGAAGACGATGACCATGAAGGACGAAGAATGGGATATTCTTGACAGAAAGGCTCTAGGAATGATACGGCTGAGCCTGGCAGCGTCAGTGGATTTCAATATTTCCAAAGAAAAGACAATGAAGGGTTTGATGGACGCATTGGACAAATTGTATGAAAAACCCTCGGCATCCAATAAGGTATTTCTAATGAAGAGATTATTTAATATGAAGATGTCAGAAGGTGGGTCTGTTGCAGATCATTTAAATGAATTTAATACGATTACTAATCAACTAAGTTCTGTAAAAGTGGAATTTGATGATGAGTTCAGGGCTCTTCTAATCTTGTGCTCATTGCCAGAAAGATGGAACAACTTTGTCATGGCTATAAGTAACTCTGTCTCTGGTTCAAATACTTTAAAATTTGATGATGTTGTCGGCGTTATCCTTAGTGAGGAAATGCGATGGAAAAGCATAGGTGAGACATCAGGTAATGCGTTGAACATGGAGAATAGGGGAAGACAAAAGGATAGAGGAAAGGGCTCAGGGAACTATGGGAATTCTAGGAAGGGCAGATCCAAATCTAGACTTGGAAAGATAGATTGTTGGAATTGTGGGAAGAAAGGACATCTGAAGAAAGACTACAGAGCTCCAAAGAAACAAAGAGATGAACAATAGGAGAGAAATCAGGAACCAAATGTAACAGGTGATGTGTTACAAGATGCTTTGATTCTTTCTGTAGATAATATTTCTGAGTCTTGGGTAATAGATTCGGGAGCTTCATTTCATGCCACACCCCATAGGAAACATTTTCTAGATTATGTTCAAGGTGATTTTGGACAGGTTCATTTGGGTGATGATGCACCATGCAAAATTGTTGTAATGGGAAAGGTAAAAATAAAGCAACGAAAATGGAAACCAATGGTTGTTGAAAGAGGTAAGACATGTTCTAGATTTAAGGAAAAATATTATATCAATAGGGCAGTTGGCAAGTGAAGTTTGTATATCCATATTTACAGATAAGACGTGGAAGGTCATCAAAGGATCATTGGTGATAGCGAAACGAGAGAAGGTAGGTACATTGTAT
>JZKD02S1673092.1:892327-904873 GCA_000966675.3 Picea glauca
TCGAAAGATTTCATGGGCTCCTGTCCATGAGCTGCTGCACGGTGTGTCCATGCTTCTGAATCACTGCTTCTGTTTCCCAACTGGCATCCTCCACTGGGTGGTTTTTCCACTTCACTAGGTATTCCAAATACTGCTTCCTCCTGGTCTTCTTGCTAACTCGTTTATCCAGTATGCACTCCATCTCTGGCTTCTGCGCAACTGGCAATTGTTTCTGCCACTAGATCACTGGTTTGTCAGTTCCCATGTCTATTTCCGTGGCTCTGTATGGGTATAAGTCCGAAATGTTGAAAATCAGAGATATCCCAATGCCCTCTGGCAACTCAAGCTCATATGCATTTTCCCCGAATTTCTTCAGGACTCTGCAAGGTCCAATTTTCTTCATCTTGAGCTTGTTATACGTTCCCCTGGGGAACCTTTCCTTTCTCAGGTGTGCTAGAACCATGTCTCCAACTTCAAACTGAAGCAGCCTCTTCCTCTGATCGGATCTGCGCTTATATTCCTGATTCGTCTTTTGCAGTCGCTGCTTCACCTGTGCGTGAAGTTCTTGCATTGCTTCAGCAAATTCTTCAGCCCTCGCGCTGCTAGTCTCAGCCTGTTCTGACTCCCTGATCTCAGACACTCCTCTCGGCTGTGTTCCATACAAAATTTGGAACGAACTCTTACCTGTACTCCGATTCACAGAATCGTTGTACGTAAACTCTGCTTGTGGTAGGATCTGATCCCAACTGGTGTGATGCTCGGTCACCAGACTTCTCAATAGATCCCCTAAGCTCATGTTGACTACTTCGGTCTGCCCATTTGTCTGCGGATGGTAAGAAGAACTGAATGTCAATTCAGTACCCAGCTTCTTCCATACAATCCTCCAAAAATGACCTATGAATTTGGTATCTCGATCCGAGACTATGCTTCTCGACAATCCATGCAATCGGACAATCTCTTTGAAAAATAAATTGGCGATGTGGGTCGCATCGCTAGTATTATGACATGAAATGAAATGTGCCATCTTTGAGAACCTTTCCACCACAAAAAAGATGGAATCAAATCCTCGCTGTGTTCTCGGTAACCCCAACACAAAGTCCATACTGATTGCCTTCCATGGCCTTTCGGGTATAGGCAACGACTAATATAACCCTGTGTTTTGTTTTCTGCCCTTCGCGTGTTGACAAATTCTGCATCGGTCAATAAATCTCTTCACATTTTCACGCATACCTGGCCAAAAATACGATTCACTCAGCTTGGCGAATGTTTTGTCATGCCCGAAATGACCTGCTAGTCCACCGTTGTGCTTTTCTCGTACCAAATTCTCTCTCATAGAGCAATCTGGAATGCACAATTGATTGCCCTTGAATAGAAATCCATCCTGTATCAATAAATCTATCCACGGGATCCTATCTTTGAGAAATGGGTTCTCGGCTGCTTCATAAGCTTCCCCGAAATCAGCATCACCTGCATACATATCTTTCAGGTTTTCAAAACCCAACGTTTTGACCCTGAATTCCTGCAGCAATAAACATTTCCGACTCAAGGCGTCTACTGCCTTGTTCGCAGTCCCTGAAATGTGCTTTATAACAAAGGTGAAATTCTGCATGTACTCTACCCACTTCGCATGCTTCTGATTCAGCTTCTCTTGCTGACTCACGAACTATAACGCATGGTTGTCACTGTACAGGACAAATTCTTTGGGTATGAGATAGTGCCTCCATTTTTTCAAGGCCTGGATAACGACATAGAATTCTTTATCATATGTGGAGTACTTCAGTTTTGCATCATCCAACTTCTCACTATAATATACTACAGGTCTGTCATCCTGACTTAAAACTCCTCCAACAGCATATCCACTAGCGTCACACTTCACCTGGAAGGTCTTCTGAAAATCAGGCAACACTAATACTAGCTGCTCCGTTATCTTCCACTTCAATAGATTGAAGCTCCTTTCAGCCTCCGCTGTCCACTGAAAAATTTTATGCCACTTTTTCACAGTGTCCATCATGGCGGCACTGATTCCACTGAAATTCCGAATGAATTTTCTGTAGAATCTTGCCAAACCGTGAAAGCTCCTTACCTCAAAAACATTTCTCGGCGATGGCCAATTCCTGATCACTTCAACCTTCTCAAGATCCATATTCAACTCATTTTCTGAAATCACAAAACCCAAATATATGAGTTCTGTCTACATGAAGGAACACTTCTTCAAATTTATCAGCAGCTTCTCCTGCTATAATCTTCTCATCACAATGGCCAAATGCCTCAAGTGCTCAGCCTTTGTCTTGCTGAAAATCAATATGTCATCTAGGTACACCACCACAAACTTGCCAATGAATTCCCGTAGGACTTCATTCATCAGCCTCATAAATGTTCTTGGCGCATTTGTCAGCCCAAACGGCATGACCAGCCATTCATACAAACCCTCGTTTGTTTTGAATGTCGTCTTCCATTCATCTCCCTCTCTCATCCGAATCTGATGATATCCACTCTTGAGATCTATCTTGGAAAAGTAATTTGCCCCGCTCAGGCAATCCATCAAGTCGTCCATTATTGGAAGTGGAAACCTGTACCTGATGGTAATCTTATTTATCACCCTAGAGTCTGTACACATCCTCCAGCCTCCACCCTTCTTTGGGCTTAGTACCGTTGGAACGACACACGGACTAAGACTTTCTCTCACCAGTCCTTTATCCTGCAGATCTTGTACCTGTCTTTTGACTTCCTCATTCTCCTGAGGTGTCAACCTGTACGCTACCTTATTCGGTAGAATTGCTCTGGATATGAGGTCGATGTGGTGAATCAGACTCCTCATCGGTGGCAACGAATGCAGCAGTTCATCCACGATGATATCAACAAACTCTCCAAGCAATTCCTGAATCTCGTCTGGAAAGTCATCCACTCTTGTGCTTGTCAGGACAATTCTCGGCTTCCTGACAACAAAGAATTGTGGATTCTCATCCTTCTCCAGCTCTATGAGAAGTTCTTTCCCACTCATGAGAAGTATGGTACCGCTCACTTCCGGCTTCACTTCCTTATCCTTCCCCGGAAGCAGTGTATGTGTTTTTCCATCCTTCTCCAAGGTGTATGTGTTCATTCTCCCATCATGAACCACATTTCTATCAAACTGCCATGGTCTTCCCAATAATACATGACAGACATCCATGGGTATAACGTCACACAGAATTTCATCCCTATAATCACCCATTTTAAAATTTACCAAACATTGTTTTGTAACACATACCTGGTGTCCTTTCTGCAGCCACGTCACTTTGTATGGACTAGGGTGCTTGTTCATTTTCAGCTCCAGTTTCTCCACCATCTTGGTTGAAACGAGATTATCTGTGCTCCCACTGTCCACTATAACCTTGCATTTCCAGCCCTTGGTCTTGTAAGTCATTCTGAACAATCGACATCTTTGAGTTGTATCCTCCACCTCTTTCTCGGGTTTCAAGAGAACTTTATGCACTGTCAGTGACTTCCCGCTTCCAGCGTCTTCATCTTCCACGTCACGCCTTTGCGCCTCAACAACGTGAGATTTTCCTCTATCCATCTTCCTCTCTAGACAGTCCATGGCTTTATGACCATCTTTACCACATGTAAAACATGTGATAATTCCTCCTCTGCCTCTTCCTCTACCTTGGGTACGAGGAAATGTGTTGGCGTCAGCGTAATCTCCTTGCTGATCTGGTTGTTGTCTCCTCGGCTCAAAATTTTGCTGCCTCTGCTGTGAGGTTCCACCTCTTTCATCTTTTCCCTGAGGCTTTTTCCAATCCTCCTTGGGCTTTTAAGTTCTCTCCTAGGCAACAGCTTTACCTCGGGGCTGGCTTCTGCCTCGCCCTCGCTGTCCCTACTTGCGGCTCAGCTTTTCTTCAGCTCTTAGAGCCATATGGTACACATCCTCAATTGTGCGGATGGTGACCATGCTCAATTCATCCTGAATGTCATACCTAAGACCATTCAGGTATCTTTCCACCTTTTCGTCATCACTCTCCCGATGACCAGCTCGAATGTTGAGCCTGTAGAACTCCTCGGTGTACTCTTTCACCGTCATCAGCTTCTGTCTCAGGTTCTGCATGCGCCTGAACAGAGTGATCTGGTAATCCCTCGGAATGAACAACGCCTTCATCTTGGCGATCATCCGATCCCAACTTTTTATCTTCTGTTTGCCTTTGGAATGCCTGTCTACTTGCAGCTCGTCCCACCATAAGGCTGCATGTCCCTTCAGCTTCGTGACGGCATGTCTCACCTTCTTTTCCTCTTCGATGTCTTCGTAGTCGAAGTAGGTGTCGAGTGCTCGGATCCAATCCAACAGCTCCTCCACATTTAGATTTCCCTCATAGACGGGAATATCCATCTTTGTCTTCGAGCTCATCCTCGAAATGGCTTTGATCAACCTCTCTGTCGAGGCATCTTCTGCGGCGACCTCTTCTTGGTCGTGTCCGTCTTCCTCTTCAACCTCAGGATCGCTGAACTCTGCTGTACCCACTCCACACCTCTGGGTGGTTTCCATATCTTCGAGTCTCACCTTGAGATCCCGTATTTGACGCTCCATCTCTGGATTCCCTGATGGATTTCCTGCTGGTCTACCCCTTCTTCACGCGTCCCTGTCCTCACGATCAGGTGACTACCTTTCCCTCCTAGGCAACATTATGTATCTTCTATATCTGCTTCAAAATAACAAAGACACTCCCGCTCTGATACCACTCTGACGCAACCCCCACTCTCACAGCAGCCGGTCACTCCACCAGGACCTTCTTCGCTTCACAGGCCTGAAGGGTCAACGCCCTTCTAACTCCTCTCGCGATTTTTCGTCACCCACAGGATACTTCTCGGTGATCTCCTCTTCGCGTATCGGGAGATCGGATCTCGCGATATCGCGAGACTCGTAACTCCGCTTCGTGCCACTCAATGCCAAAACCCCGATCCTCGATGATCAACGGTCAATACTTCGGGATATCGCTACTCGCAATGTTGAACCCTTGTATACCGGAACCCCGAGTGTCGAAATTCCGATGCCACGCGCGATACTCCATGCACTCTCTGTGGGACCCGTCGCGACTCGGGACTTCGCTATCTCTACGTGCTCCTTCCAGCATCGAAAATGCCGAAGTGTCGAATCCCGACTCCGCAGGATCTCGTGCCACCTGTCCGCGCTCAAATCGACGGTCCCGTTTAAGTCGAGAAATCACGACTCGTGATCTCGACGTGCATGCAATACTCGCGCTCGCCAACCCCGATATGCTGATGCATGATGGCCTCCAGGTTCTGCCCGTTCTTGGAGACTCCTTTCTTCAAGAAGTTCAAGTCATCGATTCTCTTCCTCTTGAAGAGTTCTCAGCTTTACCACCTTTGCCCTGCGTAAACTTCACTGCATTATGTTCCCATCTTGAAGTTCAAGGTGTTATCCCTCTTGAGCTTCTGTGACCCTGACTCCTTCAGATCTTTCTCGACCACGTTCCCTGTGCTCGACTTCGACCTTCGCCAACTCTCGACAATCAAGGCTAAAGATTTCCAGGTTCCATGCACTCGCAATCACAGCCACCTGACCTTTCCCTTCTCAGAATTTCTACTGGAAGTTCGGTTCGACCTGCACTCGCCTGTACGGCTCGAATAATCCAAATTAACTCCGAGTTGAACGAGAATGAGAGTTTAATTGTAGAGCCTCCTCGATGCACTCTATGCGGAGGAATTCGACTGCACTCTATGCAGGAATCTCCTGGATCAAACAGAGAAACAATTGAGACTCATTCACTCATTCCCTTAGGTTTCGAACCTGATATGCAATCACATAAGCAGCATATAAAAGATAAGCATATAAAGAAGCAAGTATGCAACAAAATAACATCAACATCACAAAGAACTCAAACACAACCATGGAATTGAATCAAGAGCTTTCTCCTATTAATTCAATTTGTACATGGGGTTTCTCCACGAACTCTCTGCTCCATTCTCTACTGCTCTCTATGCTAATGCTGAATAATAATCTGAATAATGATCATCAATTACACAAGGAGGGTGCCTATATTCATTTTCCCTCCTGGAAATGAAACTGTCTAATCTACAGCTAACCCTATCTACCAACATTAAAACTATTTAATGTCTTCTTATCTACATTACAATACAAGTGCGCTTCATATGAATGCGTTCATCCAAACGACGACACAACAATATTCCTCGTGATTCAAAAGGTATGCGCTGGTGCTATCCATCTGTCCTTCTCTTCCCTCCACGCTGGTTCGCGTTTTGGCATTGTAGATGCTCCTGCATCAGTTTCCCACCCAGGAAGTGTTCCCCATCGGATGCCCCACTTCCTTTCTGATATTTAGCAATACTAACAGGAAGTCTCTGAGCCCTGTATCTGCAATTGACACTTTGGGAATTCAATTCCCAATGATTCTCCCACCTGGAGAGAATGTTTATGGGCTTTAAAACCTGCCTCTTCTACAACATACATGTCTGAAAACACACCTTTTCAGTTCCAATTAACCAGAAAATTCTTCCCATCTTTCCCCCTTAAGGTTATGGTGATGGAAACAAGTATAGATGGTAGTAGAGGAGATGATCATGTTCCAAGATGGTGAGAAAATGAAATTTCATATGGGAAACTACACTCTATTCTCCCATCATATTTGCATGTGCATTAAATGACACTTTTCACTTTATGATCTCCCTTTGCACCCACTTGGTGATTCATTCCTCTTCCATAGGAACTTAGGATAACATAATGCATATGCATCCCTAAATTAAATTTTAGAAATAATTATTAACAATATTCTATTAGCCTAAGCCCCTTAGTCTTAGACCCTTAACCTAAGACTCTTATCCCCTTTTATCTAGTGGATTTTATCCCCCTTACTCTTTTGTCAGGTCAGTCTACATAGAGTGGTGTGATTTCATTATTATCCAATTATGATTACATAATACACATGATAAGATTACAAGTGTTTTAGTATTTGTCTCACCAACCAATTTAGTACACATGCACTCTAGCTTCAAAGTAACACATCTCACAAGTGTATATGCTCGATTATAACTTGGGTCAACCCGGGGTATCACATAGGTTGGAGGGTGATTCGTTAGTAACTAGGTCAGAGGACTTCAAAACCCTCATCAAGTCTTAATTCTAACATATCGGGTATGTAGAGGACCAATGGATCAAGTGGAACTACTTCAAGAAGAGGTAGAGGCATAGTGTACATTAGTACACAATTGAGTTCAAAAATATGACCATCATGCTGGGCATATTTC
This sequence comes from Picea glauca, assembly GCA_000966675.3. NCBI lineage: Eukaryota > Viridiplantae > Streptophyta > Pinopsida > Pinales > Pinaceae > Picea > Picea glauca. The sequence goes on from JZKD02S1673092.1 coordinate 899,561, forward strand.
CTAAGAACCCATATGTACTCCTCAAGTATTTGGGGGTTTACACATTCATATATGAAATAAATTGATTCTCTTCAAGCGAAGGACCATGTATTAGGCATGTGTATAAACACAATACCCGGAAAACATATTCCAAAAGAAGGGGTGACCAAGTGGTTCGAAGTACAAAGAGCATCAGGAAGATTCCAAGGAGGGGAAGAAGAAGGGGAAAGGCGGAAAATATAAGAAGACAACAACCACTACAAAATAGAGTAAATATCCTAGAAACCTTTGTAATACTTGCAACATTTATGGCCACACCAAGGAAAAGGATGGAAACTTGTTATATTCCTAAAATGCCCTACTCATACATACATGGTATTGGCCCTCTTACTTGCATATTTTTCCAAAGCACTGTTGAGAAGCTCTTCTTAAAAAACCATTTTTTAGAGAATGTGCGTGCCCTGCACTATTACATCCCACATACATATGTTTGTTGCATGTTAGACAACCCCCTTACATATGCTTGTTGCACACTAAACAACCTGTGTATGCTTGCAAAATTTGCAAAAATTAAAATGTTGTAAGGAATTTAGTGAAATTAATGGGTTGTTGGAGGTTTCCCAACCAATTCACCTTCTATAGCTCATCACCCGACCGAATAACCATCCTTTTGTCATATAAAAGGAGGTGTTTGTGTTTCATTTCATATCCAAGTATAAGAACAGTGAAACTCTACCCAATTTCACTTCCCTTCCTTACCCAAGATTTTTGCTAACTTTTTTGAGATATTGCCTCAACATTCCCTCTTCATCCCCTTCTTCTTCCATTCAATCCATTCCCTTCCCTTGAGGTGATCATAATATTGAGAGAAGAGGCCTATTGAAGGTTCACTTGGAGCATTGTAAAGAGGATCCCAGACCAGGTTTGCAGAATGGTGGACGACACATATTGTAAGTTTTCGTCTTTGTTTGATGAATAAAAGAATATCTTTTCCCTGCCCCAATTGATGATGTTTTGTGTATTTTGTTTGATTTATACATAGAATTTGGTATCAAAACCTAACTCATGAATATAAGTATCTTGCTTGTAGTCCTTGTTTGCCTATTTTTGGATGCAGGTCATCCTAGGGAGGAGACATGCATTCGTTGGAACTATAGATCTTGAGGATATCATCACCAGACATGGGATAAAAGGTATAGTTACCGATATTATCTCTTATTGCTTTCTTTTCATTTGTTTTGGTATGTTTGGGGTAGAGTAGAAACTAGATTAAATTTTATATGGTCATTCACTCTGTCTATATCTTAAACCCCATTATAGTTAAAGGGGTGATTTTCTCGCTAGAAAAACTACATACAGAGTTGAAACCAAAGAACCACAAGAATGTCAGAAGGAAAAATAACCTTATAGCCATAGATTCAAGCAATCAAGTTGAAAGTAGATTGAATTTAGATGAAAATATTGTATGAACATATGTGTAGAAGGAGGTTAATATATGTATCCTTCATAACTAAGAAGAGAAGGACATGACCAAGATCTTCCACATCAAAATTCAAGGCAAGAAGACCAAGATAGATGTTTTGTTTGAATTTGGTTCACAAGATAATCTCATAGCAGAAAATATGGTAAGAAATATTGGATTGGAGGTTTACAATCATCCTAGCCCCTATCCATTGGGTTGGGTAAAGAAGGATGCAAAGATAAAGGTAACAAAACCATGTAAGAATAAATTTTCTATAAGTGTTGATTTTATTGATGAAGTGGAATTGGATGTAGTACCTCTTCATGTATGTGGAGTAGTGTTTGGAAGAACTTACATGTATAAGAGGGATGTAATACTCATGAAGAGATCCAATCGATATCGATTGATCAAGGATGGGAATTCCTACATCATCAACTCTCATAAAGGAAAGTCAAATTTCTCACTAGTATGTGCCAACCAAACCAAGAATTTGACTAGTTCTAGTAAGAAATATGTTTTGTTTTTATTAAGAGAGAATCTGTATGATGATGAGTCAATGAGAGTGAAGGAATCCCTATAGGGGTGTACTAAAGAGAAGAAAACATCAATTGGAGGAGTTTCTACATGCATACCAAGGAGTGTTCTAGGAACCTAAAGGGATACCACCTAAGAGGGAAGTGGAGCATGAAATCCAATTATGTCGAAATTCCTCCTCGCTTAATATTGGGCTATATAGACAGTCCATTATAGAATCAAACGAAGTAAAGAATAAATTGCAACAATTGTTGGAGCAATGTGTGATTTGAATAAGTACCTCACCTTGTGGGTCACCCATCACAATTTTTCCCAAGAAGGATGGTAATTGGAGAATGTGTATCGATTAAAAGGAATTGAAAAATATTACAATGAAGAATCAATAACCCCTACCATGGATCGATGATCTATTGGACCAGATGAAAAATCCCAAGTACTTCACAAAGCTAGATTTGAAATCATGATATCACTGGGTATGAGTCAAAGAATAAGATACTTGAAAGACTGCCTTCAAGAAAAGGAAAGGTTTGTATGAGTGGTTGGTTATGCCATTCATTTTATGAAATGAACCAACTACAATTATGAGACTAAGGAATGATGTTTTATGCCCTTATCTAGATTCATTTGTTATTGTCTATTTGGATGATATACTGGTTTAAATTCCTACATGGGAGGAGCACATGTCACATCTTATGTAGGTGATAGAGACATTGAAAAAATACCATCTGTTGGCCAATATAAAAAAAATATGAGTTTTCTCGACAATGTTTGGTGTGTTTGGGGTATGTGATCCGTGGAGGGGAGCCCAACATACATCTTGGAAATATGGAGGGGCCATCATGAAATGGCTGGTTCCTATAAATTTTATTGAAGTTAGGATTTTTTTGGGGGCATCTCAATACTTACAGAAGTTCAAAGCTTCATTTTCAGTGGTAGATGCACCACTCCATGCCATAAAAACCAGTGGTAAGAGTTTATAGTGGGGGAAGAATCAACATAAGGACTTTGATGAGAAAAAATAAATATTAGTCAAGCACCGGTGCTAATGCTACCAAACTTACAAAATCCCTATGAAGTAGAGACAGATGAAAGTGGGTATGCCATGGGAGCCATTTTGATGCAAGGAGGAAGGATGACATGCTATCATTATGAAGTATTTCATGGGGATATTCTCAAGTACCCTACCTATGACAAGGATCTCTATGTGTTGGTACAAGATGTAAAAACATGGAAGCACTATTTGATGGCGAAGGAGACCATCATCCACATATATCACCAACCATTACAATATTTCTAGGCCCAAAGTAAGATACAACAAACCAAGCATTACAAGTAGATGTGGTTTTTACAACAATTTCATATACTCATCAAGTATAAGAAGGGAAACAAAAAAATGTTTGGAGACATGCTTTCACATCCACCCACATCCAAGATTAAATCTTTGGGAACTTTGATGCACATAGATCCTTTTACCCATGATGTATACAAGGATGAATACACATAATATGATGACTTCAAGAAGGTCTTTTAGCAACTACAAGGCCAAATTCATATAGAAGAAGGCGATGGGAAGGATGAATATAATTTTCATAATGGTTTACTCTACAAGCTTGGAAAACTATGTTTCCCTAAAGGTGAACGACTACAACTTATTAGAGAGGATCACACCTCCAATGTTGCAGGACATTTTGGTATTGGGAAGACAATTTGAAATTTACAAAGGTATGTGTACTAGCCCATAATGAAATAAGATGTAGCATGGTATGTTATAGAATGTATACTTTGTTGTACGAACAAGTCCAATAACAAGACACAAGGTATATACCATCCCTTATATGTACCCATTCGGCCTTGAGAAAGAATTTCCATGGATTTTGTGAGAGGTGTCGAGAAAATTAATTAACTTAATTTATATCATTAAATCATCAATCCGGAGGCATAATCTTAGATGTTCCAACACTGTGTATGAAGAGACTAGAACATGAGACTATCTAATAATTGAAACTCTACCTCTAGCAAATCACAAGAGACTTGTTCATTGGGAAGAAAAGAAAAAATACTTTGCTAGTGGAGGCTACAATATTTCACTCAAGTAATTCCTGAGTTCCATGTAATCTTTTTCCCACCTTCAAGTGAAACTATTCTTATGATTGCAAAAAAAAACCAAGGCATGTAAAAGAGTGTTGAGAAAAAGAGAAAGCATTTAGAATTTAAATCTAAGAGATGTGCTACTTGAACTAATAGTGTCAAGTCTTCTCCAATGACACCAATCCCAATATTTCACCTACTCAAAGGTCAAGTGTTCAAGGGATTCAAAATCATAACCTCACTCTTGAACTATAGGCTGCAAGTAAATGAAAAAAATTTACAACAAGCAATCTAACATTTAATTAATTACATCTAACTAAAATTTGCAAAGAAATGAAATCATACTTAGATCAATCTAATGCTAAAGAAATAAATTGCAACATTGGTCAAGTTGAGGGTCCATCCCAGATGGCTTCCTGTTGCAATACAATTGCAACACTAAAGTTTGATCATGCTCACATAAATCTGTCTCCAAACATCAACTTGATTTCTCTCTTATTAATACAAACAATTCAACAGTACAAGTTTTAAAGAACAAAGTAATGATATTGTAGATTCTCTCTAATTTCTTACAATTATTGCATACTTATACACAAAAACACAAAGAGAATGATAAGATCTAATCCCCCAAACCCATAAATAAAAATTATAATTTAATGTGAGTTTTACAGTTTGGGAAAATTTGACCACAACAAAAAATATGGACAAACCCATATTAGAGAACTAGGCTTATCTCTCAAACCATTTCGAATCTTGGAAATCATTCACAAGGTAAACCAATTTGGGAATTTCTTCACAAAACCCATGTTTTCATTTTTCGATATATGTCTTCATCTTCCCAGAAATATCATTGGAAGTTGACTATGTGAAACTGTTTTCTAATTTTGACCATAACTTGGACTCAACACTTGGAGCCTCACAAATGCGACCTAGACATCATTTTTTGAGTGCATAACTATCTAGAATCATCCAATTCTAATATCTATGTGTCCATTTCTCAATTTGGACATGTGGAAGTATGAGGAGAAATGGTGGTCTTGCAAGAACTCTATGTGTGTTGTTGGATCCGGACTTGGAGGAAAACTTCATTAGTAATGAGTTAATCAATAATATCCCAAAGCTACCAAAAGAATGAAAATAGTCACAATTAATGAAAAATTTACCTTATTTTCTCAAAGTAACATATTCATCAAAACACTTTCATAATTACGTTGATGTGAGAGAAAACTAGGAAAAATGGAGGGATAAAT
>JZKD02S1673092.1:927133-941603 GCA_000966675.3 Picea glauca
AATCTTAAAGGACAACCTGACCATGGCACAAAATCACATGAAACAACAAGCAGATCAACATCGTAGTGAAAGAAGTTTTGAAGTAGGGGATTCAGTGTTTTTAAGACTACAACCATAAAAATAGATGTCCCTCAAGCAAGCCAATAAGGAAAATAAATTATCACCAAAGTACTATGGCCCTTATAAGGTGTTGCAAAAGATTGGTACTATGGCATACAAATTAGAACTTCCTGCATCTTCACGAGGACACCTAGTTTTCCATGTTTCGTGCTTAAAGAAGGTTATAGGCGACAATATCCTGGTTCAAACTATATTGTCAAAACTTGACAAGGAAGGAAAAATCATATTGGAACCTGAAGCCATCACTGACACAAGATTTTTCCAGCTGAGGAATAGATCCATTTTAGAGTATCTCATTAAATGGAGGAAACTATCAGCTGAAGATTCTACTTGGGAATATGAGTCTTTTATATAGAAGCATCCATAGTTACTCAAGCGTTGCGGACAACACTTATTGTTGTGCCCCATTCGTCACCTTAGTGAGCAAAATAGAGGTTATTTCAAGCTCAGTTGGGTTTGTTGAGTAGGACAGCTACAAGGAAAAGGGTTAGAAAAATAAATATAAAACAACAACTAAGAAATACAACAACAACTAAATTTATAAACATAGGGACATAAGGACAAAAGAAACAATGAGACCCATGTCACCAATGATAAGGCTGATATTAGTGAAAGAAAACACTAAGAAGCAAGGGGACTATGAGTCCCTTCTTCCTCCAAGGGAGGGCTCTTGGACCCCCACAAGTAATCTCTTCTTACAACTTTGAAAAGGAAAATGAAAATGGTGAAAGAATTCTTTGCTAATCCAGTCAAGGGGTGAGATGGATTTCCCAAACCAATGATGCAAGTATACTCTTGGAAAGGGTAGAAGAGTCTTCAAGAGAATAGTGGCAGCATAACTTTTCTATGAAATTCCTTGAAAAATGAAGTGTATCCATGGCCTTTTTATAGCATTGCTTTGAGTTCTTGTTCAACTAGTTTGTAGTGTGTAAAGAGGCTAATTAGGGCATTTCTAGGTCTTTGACCAGCCATCTAGTCGAATCCAGTCCAGATTTGAGTGTCAAATCAACTTGGAAGCTGAACCAGAAGTGGGTGGGAGGACGATCACTCTCATAAATGCGTCGTTTCTCAGGTGTGTGGCTTTTTGCGACAATAGTCGCGCACCATGCACATGTGCGTGAATCTTGCATTTTTGTTTCATGCATGTGCATGCACGCCCAGTGTCTTCATAACGCCCTTCAATTTCTCACTATTTTGTATATTTTTTGACCCTTTATGAATGTTTTTGTGTTAATTCAGGTCCATGGATGACTTCATAACTATTTGACGATGTTGAATTCTTGTAACCATTTGTGGATGAAATTTCAGTGATAACATATGCCTTCTGACGGATGAGGTTAGGAGCATACGTATAGCCAAAATCCATCAATGTTTCTTCTACTGAGAGTGTTTTTGTAAGAGAGAGAAATAGTGGGATCATTCAGAGCGATCCGTTGGAGGGAAAATGGAACTGATAGAACCCAACCTTCCATGAGGTGTGTAAAAACAATAAACTGTGTACAAACGAGGCGAGAATGCCCCATGCTCGTGTCATGTAACTCAAAAAGAGGAATAAAGTGTTAGTGTAGACAACTACAGTGCCCTCAGAAGTGGTCGTGATAAAGGAAGAAGACAATTTTGTGGATGAACATACTCTGAATAGTAGGCAGTGACAACTGTAAGAACTATCATGGATTCTATGGGCATTGATAGCCTAGCCAAGTTCAGAGGTCTTCGGCAAGTAAAAGAACTAACTGAAATAGTTGCAAAGTAAGACCCACCGTAACATGAGAAAGTGTTGATTTTGAATGTTATGGGGGTCAACGACAGTAGGGAGCAATTGTGGTTCTCCCTGTGCCATCCAAGATCTCTCATTGGATGGGTAATGAGAATCAAGATACGGTCGCCCTTCTGGAAAACTGTGATGATGTTGACAAAAAGGGGGACGCGACTCCGAGAAGAAGATGGCTTCGTGAAATCTACTAGGTGAGGTTAGGAAGTGGAGGAGGTACATGGACGAAGTCAAGATGTAGGAAGACTCAAGATTGCCCTTGGTTGGAGTATATGTGAGATAAAAGTGGTTGCAACCGTTCAACGAGGTCGAGTGTCAAGGGGACAACAAGACAGGGGATAAGTGGTGCCAGAGGTGGGACAAAGTGAATAAAATTAGAGGGTAGAGAGAAGTGGCATGTGGGGTACTCTAAATATATGTATGATGTCGTCAAGAGTAAATGATAAGTAGTGCCCCAACCGAGGGTGACATGGGTTTCATTTTTCCAAAAAAGGGAAGAATGTCGCCAAAGGTGACGACGAAAATGTAATGTAACTATTGGAAACAAAGGTGTTTGTACAATAAATAAAGAATTATTTTTGGAGAAGTGTAAAAATACAGAAACAGGTGCCCTAATGTGATATGGTAGGGCACAATTTTCTTGGAGAACGGGTGGAGGGTGGGGGCCCCATGGGTGGGTTTCTGTATGAGGTAAGTGAAATGAAGGGAAATTGGCAGATGGGAAAACTGATTGTGGATGAAATGGAGGGTTCATGATACTGCGGAGGTGTAGTCCAAAAATAGAACTGTGAAGAGATAATCTGGGAGTCCGTTGGGAAATCTAGAAAAATGAGGATAAGGAGTATGTGGCTAATTCGCGACATGATGTAAGACTATCGGGACTGCCATCGCTAAAGGGTTTGGAAAAAAAGCATGAGTGTCAAAATTGCAAAAGGGTGCTATGAATGGGACAACTCATGTGTGTAAGAGTGCTACCAGGTGACAGTGCCGAAGATGCAAATGGAGGTGTTGGTACTGCAGAGCCAAAAATGGGGATCCTAGAGGCAAATGTCAGAGGGTGTGATTGGAAATGTAAGTGAGATTTAGAGGGAATGACTACATGCCAGTGCTGAGTATATACTTGAAGGGGTTGTGTTGATGTATGATGACCAAGTACCTACGCACATGAAAACCAAATACCCGATGTGAACAATATCTGAAGAGAATCGAATATATGAGCATGTATTTGATAATCTTGAATATGTGTATGCATACCTGGTCAAGGTATGAAAAATGGCATCCCAGGGGCTCAGGATGAAAAGAGGCCCAGAGACTGTCGCGATGTAGATGACGGGATGTTGATCCCGTTGCTGAAGATGGATAGAGAAATGGACGCCCGAAGCTCCCGAAATGGTGAGTGGAAGTTTGGAAAAAAACCCTATATATAGCTGTAGGGCCCACATTTCCACCTCATTTGTACTTTATTCTATAGTGACTGGACGAGAAGTATTCAGAGGAGATTTGGAGATTCTAGGAGGATGAGGCATCTGATCGAGGACTAGCGAGCTTCAGGTTAGTGGTATGATCATCCTGGATAGAATTAGGGTTTCATTTTTTGGGCAGGGGCTGTACGGAAGGACGTATAGAGGGTTTGATGAGTGTAGGCCCCACTTGCGCGGGCGATATAGAAGTAGGAGTGCACACGTGCGCACCTTCCCACCGGATAGGCGCGCATGGGGGTGCTGGTAATGGGGTAATGGGTGCGCACTATGTGCGTGCCTGTCGGTTGCACCACTGCACATGTGTGCATGACTATGTATTGGACAGGCGCGCACTAAAGCACGCCTATAAGTTGAGCAAGCGTGCATGCATGCCTTCGTAAAGGATGGACATGCGTGTCCGCGTGCGCACCTGTGTAGGTATCAGGCGCACTTACGTGCACGCCTATGGCGTGAATAGGCGTGCACATGTGTGAGCCTGTGGGTTAAACAGCGACGCCTTGGAGGCAAGGTTGATGGGTGTAAAACTTATCTTTTTGATGTTGTTGATGGTCCATTTGGCTGACTTAGGATTGTTTTATGTCATTGCAGGTGAGCATTGTGCACGATGTCGGTTGGTTGGCAAGAGAGGGATTGGTCCCAGCTGCAAGACGTCGTGGCTATTGAGGAGCCAGGTGTACATGCGACTTTGGCAGCCTGTGGGTTGCTGAATTTCTTTGAGTTCCCATTGATACGAGCATAGGAGTATCTCCTGCAGTTTCTTATCCCGATGTGGATTCCGGACCTGCATTGTTTCATAGTGTGGGGAGAGAAGATTACCTTCACTGCGATGGAGGATGTGTACTTATTTACTAGGCTCCCGTTTTGGGGAAGACCCCTACCGGTGGAGCCGGTGTTACCGAGGGATGTGCCGCTAGCGAAAATTGGTCAGAGATACTGTTTGGGGCCAAAATTTATGTCTGGCACTATCGTGAACATTGGGGCGATGGATTCCCTAACGCATCGCTGCATAACAACAATGATTGTGAGAGTTTATGGGTCGTTGGCGACGCAGCAGATCAGTGGTGGCCAGCTGATGGTGATGGAGAGAGTGTTGGTCGGTGAGCACTTCGCCTAGGGGCTTACGCTGCATGCTAGGATGGTAGCACAGTTGGACCACTGTCAGTCCACAAATATGGGAGAGTTTTCCTTCGGGTCCATCCTAGTGGCCTGGTTTCTGGAGAGGGTTCCTATGTTGCACCCGAGGATTTTATTGGGTGCGTCTGGGGCACAAGAGCCGTGACTAAAGCAATGGTCGACTGTTTTGCTTCACCATGGTGGTGGTGAGGGAGGCCACTTCTTTACTGTTGAGGTGGTGCAGGTGTGGTGGAAGATACTGTAGGCGATACTACAGTACCCCTATGTCGGGGTTGACTTCTGGGAGGATCCGGACATGGTGCTACCTCCAGGGGAGGTATTTGACCGTCAAGGTATGTTGATGACATTGATATATATGTTTTTTTTTGAGATAGCATGACATATGTATATGATATAGATGTTGATACTATTTGTTGCTTGTTTGTATGTGCAGATGTGGCACCTCGCGGGCGCGAGGTGGAGTTGCGGAGAGTGTCGGTTCGTCAGGAGACAGAGAGACCACCGTGGGGAGGGCCACATGTTGGAGAGAGACGTCAGCGTGAGGAAGCTGCAGCACAACCAACTGATCCGGAAAGAGCAGTAAGGAGACGTTTGTTTGATGACCCTGGTGTTGGGCCATCACATGCTCCTTCGATGGATGCCAGAGTATATTTTGAGGACATATGTCACCGCCTGGAGGTGGTGTTACAGGGTGTGCCTGAGGGCATGTGGTCATGCATCCAGGATGAGGGCATCTTGGAGTAGTGTGTGGGGATTCTTCCTCCATGGTGGGCCATGGTACGACAGGCGATAGTAGCTAGTGCTGTAATGACCAGACGATTACCTCCAGGGCAGAAGGGACCATTAGGGGGTGGGAAACCACCGCCTGAGGGAGGGGCAGGTGGTGGTTCTCTAGAGGCACCTTGAGTGGTGCTCTATGTATTGATGTATTTTTTGTATATATACTGGTGAGCCCATTTTTTATCGAGGTGCTTCATTGGCCTGCAGATACTTGTATTTTTGTATGTAAACATTTGGATGGCACTATGGACCTTTTTATATATACATGAGTATACATGTTGAGATCTATGTGGTATTTACATGTGTTTTGTTAATGTATTGATGATGTCTAATCTATATATGCTATGACAGGTTGTTGATATGATTATGTATGTGTAGAGGTAGCTTGATGTGATATATGCCAGTCTAACACAATATTAGCTAAGTTATTTGTAATTTGATTCAATTGTCTTGGAATATATGTAAATTTAATGGAATCAAAATGTCGAGATAACAGTCTAATCTGCAGGTATTTGCGAAATAGGAAAGGATCGCGTATGCAGTACACATTGTTGAGCTGGAGAACAACTAGTTGAGAGTCGAGAAAGACGCTAAGGTGACGAATACTATGATGCTAGGCATCGACCAGGAGGCCAATGACGGTAGTGTATTATTCTTGGTTGTTGGTCGCTGAACCCAAACATATGTCGCTTCAATGGATCATTTCATGTGAGGGTGTGTAGAGAGCCCAAGCGGCTGAAGCGATATTTTGTGTCCAATGGCTGGCATCGTCGGCATAACCGATGTGGTAGGCTAGTGGAGGAAGCATCTGTCAATAGCACAAATGAGAGTTTAGACTAGAGGGATGGAAAAAAGATTAAAAACACTATAAAAGAAAGAACCTAAAGTAGAATGACTGCGTTTAAGCATAAAATTTCTTTTAAGTATAACCCGTTGACGGGTTCTTTGAGAGAGAGGCCTTCGGGAGAGGCTAGGATGTATGCACCTTTGGTGAAGCAATGTTGGATAATGTATGGGCCATGCCATAGTGACTCGAATTTTCCATGGACAAAGGTATCATGAGCGATATCGTAAGCCAGGACGAGGTCGCCTTCGCAAAATGAGAAAAGGTTGACATGTCGATCAAAGGTAGTCTTTGATTGTCTTTTAGCTGCCTCATTGTTCTGTAATGAAGATCGACGATATTCATCCAGAGACTCTAAGTTCAGCAAGCACTTCTCCATTGGAGCAGTGTCGGGTAATAACTCAATTGCGGTGCATAGGGTGGGAATTTCGCACTCGATGGGAAAAGTGGCCTCAACCCCGTGGTCTAGATGAAATGGTGTGAAACCAGTAGTTGTTTTCACAGCCATATGGTAAGCCCATAGCGCGGAAAATAACATATGATGCCAATTGGTATTATGTTTATTAGCTGTGCGTTGTAACATGGTCTTGAGGACCTTGTTAACTGCTTCGACTTGTCCATTAGACTGAGGGTAATATGGTGAGGCAAACTCGTGAGAGAATCCTAACCGAGATGAGAGTTCAACGAAAATCTCATTCTCGAAGTGTTTCCCGTGATCGGAAACAAGTTGGAGTGGTACTCAAAAGTGAGATATGATGTGGTTAAAGAAAAAATGCGTTGCGATGTCAACGATGTTGGTGAAGGTGGGCATAGCTTTGACCCATTTTTTGAAGTAATCAACTGCAACAACAATGTCTTTGTGACCATTGTTCGAGGGGGGATTACAAGTCATGAAGTCGATGCCCCATTTACAAAAAAGGGCCAGCAGTGATGACTGGATGGAGAAGAGCAGGTGGTGCTCGGGATTTGTGGGCATAACATTGACATTTCTCACATCGTTTCACAACGTGAATGGAATCATGAAACAAGGTAGGCCAAAAGTAACCTGCTAAGATAATATTCTGAGCAGTGGATATTCCTGAAAGATGGTCCCCACAGGTGCCACTGTGGCAGTCGTTCAAGACTCTATCGGCCTCGTCAATGGTCATACATCGATAAAGAATGGTGTTGACTCCTCGCCTGTATAGGATGTCTCCGATGAGGATATAGTGGGGGGCCTGATGGCGAAAATGACGATGATCATCTCGTGAAAGGTGGTTACCTAATTTTTGAGTTCAGAGATAGACGAGGAGGTCATTGTACCAAGGATCATCCGAAGTGATGTAAAAGAGGTGTTCATCGGGAAAGTCGGTATTGATGGGGGCATTGGTGGTGTCAGATGGGAGGTCCATGACAAGTTCAGTGAGAACAAGGGATTTCTTTCTCTTGGGTGTTCAAAATTCTAGATCGTACTCTTGAAGGATAACGATCCATCGAGCAAATTTGCCATTAATTTGCCAATGACTGAGCAAGTATTGCATCAGGTTGGAATCTGCTACAACCTTTGTTGTGCGAAGCAGAATGTAGTGACGCAGTTTCTGGACTACGAGGACGACTGCAAGAGCTAGTTTCTCTTCATTTTTATACTTCAAGAGTGGCCCTAAGAGGTTTTTACTAATGTAATAAATGACATGCTCACTATTGTCATCACCTAGATGAACTAGAACTCCTGCTACTGAAACAATTAATGCTGATACATAGAGGATATAATCGTGATTGTAGTCAAGTGCACTAATTAAAGGGGTGTTGGAGAGAACCATTTTAATATCGTCAAATGACTATTGGGCATGTTCATCCCAGTGAAATGGGATGTTGTGACATAGTAAGCAAAGGAAACCATGGGTGCGAATGGCGTAGTCGGGGACAAATCATCGTAGAAAGTTAGCCTTGCCTTGTAGGCTCTGAAGTTGATGTAAATTCTGGGGAGGTGGAATTTAGGTGATAGCTTGGACTTTGAGGGGGTCCATGGTAATACTGCTTTGGGAAACAATGAATTCAAGGAGGCACCCTGCGGTGACACAAAAAATGTACTTGAGGGGATTCAAGTGGATGTTGTACTAACAACACTGTTGGAAGATGATTCAAAAATCATCAAGATGTTGGGTGTGTTTCTTGGATCGAGCTATGAGATCATCCAAGTATTTGAGGATGATATGAGCCAGATCGTGAAAAATGTATGTCATATCCTGTTGGAACGTTGCGCCAACATTCCTTAATCCAAAAGGAATGACACGATATGAAAAAGTAACCCAAGGGGTAGTGAATGCGGTTTTGTGCTGATCGGCTGGGTGAATCTGAATTTGATTATAGCCAGAGAAATCGTCCATGAAGGATAGAGCCTCATGGCCTGCACAGTCATCGATAGTTTGATCGATGAAAGGCATTGGAAAGTTGTCTTTGGGACATGTGTGATTGAGATCACAAAAGTCCGTGTAGACGCGGATAATGCCCTGTTTTTTGTTAATGGGTACAGGGTTTGAAACCCATGATGTATAGGTGATGGGGTAAATGAACTCGACAGCGCGTAATTTGTCAATTTCGGCTTTGATGGATGATGCTTTGGATGGGTACAACGGTCATTGTTTTTGATGAACTAGTGTAATGTCAGGCCAGGTGTTGATGCGATGTTCGACAATAGAGGGATCAAGGCTAGGCATTTCCGTGTATGACCAGGCAAAAAATTCTCGATATTCCTGGAAGAGGGCTTTATAGGCGGTGATTTCTTGAGGAGTGCAAGCAGCTCCAATGGTGATTTCCTCGACGACGCCATTTTTTATGGAAATGTCGATTTTAATGGTCAGGGAAATGTTGGCCATGTTTCCTTCTTCAAAAGCATCAGGGGAAGGAATGGGGTTTTTGAACCAGTTGATAGGTCCCGATGGGATAAAATCCCTGGTTTTGACTGTGTAGATGGGGTGTTGGTTAGGAGGCGTGGAGGCTTCTAGTGGAAAGAAGAGTGCATAGTGGTGTAGCGCATCCCATGGGTAGTCGGGGTTTTGTAACTCTTCAAGTATTTACTCGTCACAGTGGAAGTGACGGGAATACAAGGGGTCATGAAGAGTGATATCGGTGACTATTGTCATGTGGCTTCCCCCTGGTGATGAAGAAGCAGGGGGAACAACGCAAGGAGATAGTGATGGTTCGCTCGACATAAACCAAATATCAAAGTAATGAGGAGTACCTGTGGTAGTTGGGGGTAAAAGATTTGTAGGGAAATGAGTGGGAGAGTTGCAGGGATTGGGGGGTGAATCCTCAGATAAGTCATTGAAGAACCATGGAGGCGTTGGAAGGGCATCGGGTTCGGGAGAAATGACATGAAGAACCTCTAGTGATGAGGTAAGGTCAACTATCGACTATGTGGGTCTGTGAAGCAAAGTCAATTGGCATTGCTTGTATTCAATGATCATAGGACACTAGTACATAAAATGATCTAATGATTAACATAGAGAGCAAGGGCATCTCATACGTTCATTGATTGAAGTGGTGACATAACGGATGTCAGTGATGTTTGGTAATGATGACGTAGTGGGAATGAGGTTGCTATGGAAGCTTTGGCATACTGCGGCTAATGTCTGCCAAAAGTGTGGCAGTGTTGGGCAATGGTGGGTATAATGGCCATATTCTGAGCATATAGCGCAAGCGAATTTGGTTCGCAACCCCTTACTACTTGAATGAGGGGTGGTAGTGACAGTACTGGTGAACTTTGAGGGAGGTGGATTGAGTGGAATCAAATTTCGTAACTCTGGTAGGGATGAGCAGTTGTTGGTTTGGTGTACATCTTTCTCACATAACGTGCAAGGGGGTTGGATGCACGGAGGAAGTAGAGCTGTGGGATTCTTTTTCTTTATCTTTCCCCCAGCTGTGGCAGGAGGGGTAGTGAGTGGGGGTGTAGAGGGTATGGTGGGAGTAAGTATGGGAATATTCATTGGTATTCCTTCCATTTGGGGGTGAAGATATGGTCGAGGGACCATCTCAGGTGGATGTAAATACCAAACTGGGATTTCTAACACCATATTAGGGAGGGTAAGCGTTGCGGCTACCTAGAAAGATTTGATGCTCGATGGAGGGTAAAAGAAGGGGATTTGAGTGATGGCTTGGGGAACTGTCTCCCAAACTGGGATATGTCCCTGGGGAGAGGTGGAATCGTGGACTGGTGGGGTCGATGAGTTCATAAGAGGCTCATGAGGGGGAAGTTTTGCGACTAGTGGGACATCAGAGATGATAGAAGCCTCCCTAAGAGGAAGGGTATCCTTGGTGTTAGTTTTGTTGGATGACACGATGCATACTTGATTGGAAGGATGAAGGAGTGTTGGTGCTCCATGGTAAGGTCCTAACAATGATGGATCTTTGAAAATTTTGGGACCCATCTTGATGAGTGGGTATGCGTCATGACTCATGTGGATGAGAGGAAGAATGTTATCAATGTTGGCAGATGGGTTAGGCTCATAATGTGAGATCTGGTCAATGGTAACAATCTTCCCATTATGGGGGAACATCATTGTGTGAAAGACGGAAGAGTAAACTGCCTTCATAGCGTACATGTAGCTATGACCAAACAAGATATTATAATTGAGTGGGGCGTCGATAACTTCAATGTCAATGAGAATAGTCTTTCCCCTCAGTTCTATGGAGACATTTTGTAAGAGCCCTTCAGGAGATGATGGTCATCCATCGTAAGCTCGTAAGGTAATGGCAGAGGGTATGAGTTCAGGGGAACCAAGTTTTTGCCATACTGATTTGGACATAATTCATGTAGATGGACCTTCATTGATGATACACCGATGAACTGTGATGTTTCGTATTTTTATTGGGATTTGAAAAGCGATCAAGGTGGGAAGGCGAGGTTCTTCACTGTCGAGATCAAATGTAATGAGTCGAGTATATGCGGGGTCGACTACCCCCAAGGCGGAAAGTAAATATTTCCGCTGAGTGGGACAAGTTTGAAGGACTTCTAAGACTGACATGGCAGTCGGGGATTGTGCTAACTCATCAACCAAACTGTAATTATGAGCTTCCCTAGCCTGTGGGTTGTGGACATTCCTGCGTAATGGGATGTAAGGGATGCGAAGAGGTGGATCTATGTTAGGGCAAGGGATCACCAACGGGGGTCTCTTCGGTGCAGGGTTTGTCTCTAGAGAGATGGGAGGAGACTCAGCGGGTGCATGATACTGATGATTACATGTTTGCGGAAGGATTTCTTTCTCACTAGTGAGGAGGATTGTACGATCTGCTAGATTGTTGGGGTTGAGGTACTGTCCCACCTAAGGTGGGGGATGTTGTGCGTCCTGTTGGGTGTTTATCACACCTTGGTGTGGAATATGATTTTGCAGCACGGCAGGGGGGGTTGTTGCATGTATTGTTGTGGTGTCTGCTGAGGGGCAGGTGGTGTTGGAGGATGGGGTAGACTGCCTGAGTCTTTCAACCATTTGAAATCAACGATTTGGGGGAAATGATGAGTGTAATGGATGAAATCAATACAAAGGGAACAAGGGAAGTTGGTTTCAACAATATTGTTATTTCTCCCTTGACGCTTATTATTATTTCCCCCCTGGGGGTTCTAATTCCCCTGGTTCTAGTTGCCCCCAATAGATTGGTTCTGCTGGGGTTGATTCTCGCCTTGACCTGGGTTGTTTTTGTTCCTGTTTCATCCTTTCTTTTTGGCATTGTTCGATGGATGGATTGTATTTTTCATATTAAACTGCTCAAAATTTTGATATTGTTGAATGGGAGAGGGTTGAACAAAATTCACCCCAGCATGGGATGTGGGGGAGCCATGGGTTATGGGGGACCGGGAAATGGAAAGTATGGATTTTGTTGTGGTAACAATCCATAAGGTACATAGGAAGGCGTGGTGCTTTCGCTAGTACTATAAGCTGAGGTAGAGGGGTTGCTAAAATTTGTTTGAATAGTTGGGTGTATGGGGGGTGTCGGCGGTGGCTCACTGATGGGTGGATGCATAGCAATAGGGTATGGTTGTTGATAAGGGGGTGGGGGGTAATAGTAAGTTCCCCCGTATGCCGGCGGGTATTGAGGTGTTCCATACATTGGTGGTTGTTGGGGTTGTGGACCGTGGTGAGTGGTGTTACCAATCAGTCCATCTGCTAAGTGAGACATCCCAGGTTTGTCTTGGCCAAATGGTACAGGTTTTGGGAGATCAGGAAGTACAGTGTATAAGTACCTTGACTGTGCATAGATGAGGTCATACTATTGAGCCTTACTGATGGATTCATCTTCAGATTGAGGGAAGGTGGAATCTACATCCTTACGTAGGAGAGAGACAAGTGATCGACGAAACCATTCAAGACACTATTGTTTGGTGGTTTCTCCTTTGCACAAACTACATCACCTACGCCACTCATGAATGTGATCAACGATATGTGTGGCTGAGGTTTGTTTGAAATTAGAGAGTAGTTCTAGACCATTGTTGTGGTTGATTGGTAATTGGAAGAAGGTAAAAAATGCTTTGTCCAAGAATTCAAAAGTTGCATGGGACCCTAATTTTTCATCTACGTACCATTTGGTTGATGGGCCACTGAGTGTGCATTGAAATAATTGCAGTCTGATGGAATCATCCGTAATGCTGTTGGAAGAGCACCATAGGTGAAAAGTCATGATGTGGTTGGCAGGGTCCTTGCCTGTCTTCCCTTCAAACTTAGGTATGTCTGAAGGTAGTTTGGTGGGCATTGCAGGCCATGTGGGGTCATGCAATATAGGATCATTGGTGAGTTTGCTTAGATCGGGTATGCTGAGAGAGGCCAAATATGGCATCTGTAGTGGGGGGGGAGGATTAGATCCAACCATGGTGTAAGTATGTTGTGAACCTAACCCTTGAGGGGGGTTAGGCGGGTTGGTACTTCCCCCTTGAGAGGAAGTTGGTCCTACGCTTTCGTGTAAAGGAGAGCGAGTGGACGGTGGGGCTTGGGAAGTGGACCCAAATAATGTGGATCCAAGAAAAGATGATCCTAAGACAGTAGCACTCACAGGAGTGTGTGAAGGTGGTTCCGATGAGTGGGCAAGACTAGACACTCCCCCTAAGATAGGAGGGAGGTGTAGGAAGCGTCGGGAATGACGGGGATTCTATGGGTCCCCTATGATGTCCGACTAGCTGAGTGAATGTGTGAAAATGGTGGTGAGAGTAATAAAGAAATAAGAGACTTTTGTTGCAAAATTTGAACTTTACACAATATATATATCCAAATCAAAATGTAGTCAGAAGTGCATCATACATAAAATGTTTTGAAAAAGAAGCATATATGTGGATAAGTGGGTTTTGTCCATGTGGGGAATCAAAAGAAAACAAATGCTCGTGTCCTAGAATACGTAATGTTCTTCGTCTCAAATAGCATTGGACCTTCCAATAGTACTCAACAGTGGGGTCTGAAGAGAAACTAGTGAAGGATTAAATAATTGGTTATAATAAGGGGTAAAGTGGGTATATCCCGAAAGAGATGGCGATATTTCCCAATAGCCACACAAAATCCAATCATGGTGCAATTGTATCCCAAAATTACCACCTGGGTAGATGTCCTAAAATTTGGTCACTAGGTACCTCGGTCAAAGTGCAACATTTAGATTTTCGGCCTAAGAAATGGGTTCTAGGATGGATCCCGTCCAAGAGGTGGGTGCCTCAAGGGGGGATGTATAGAACAACTGGACCTTGGCCTTCAACCCTTCATGGGTATCTCCCTACCTTATGGGGTTAGGAACACTTGACTTGGAGGATTTTCAGTTCCCTATTTGACAACTTCTATGGTTTTGACAGTGTGAGAACCAGATAACGGGGAGTTATTTGGATGCCTATCCTCGAAATCCTACCTAGACTAAAAAATTTCTTTTGGCACCTCCTGTGAAGGAAAACTTAGTGAGTTCTTAGAAAAAATTTAGATGTATTTGTTTTGAGAGGTTGGGGGTGTGAAACAACCTCGTTGAATTAAAATGGGAGTGGATAGTTTCATCAAGAAAAGGGTGGGGTGTTTCAGAATCCCTTTGGAGGAAACTTACTTTGACCTCCACGTTTCAAGAAGAAGCTATGTGAGTGATAAGTGACTTTTTTGTGTGAGTGAAAGAGTGCCAATTTTTAGTGAATTAGATGTCACCTTGCTGCATATGGACTTCGCTTGGTCCTTACATGTGTTGATTACCTAATTAACTAAGTGCCTTTGGTACAACCTTGCGTAATTCAAAATTCCCTAGGAAGCTATCATGTGGACATGTGGGTCCGTTACTATCCCTTTAACTCCCTATTGTGATGTAATCTAAGAAAATCTTTGAAACTATCCTAGATTGATCATGTGGGCATGT
>JZKD02S1673092.1:943908-968502 GCA_000966675.3 Picea glauca
CTAGTCTCCTATATATACCAAGGAGACATTTTCATTTTGAATCATCTTGTACTTGAACATTTAAGTGGGGTAAAAGGAGGTTTCCCCCTCAAAGAGGCTTATTATTTGAAATTGTATCTTTTTCAAGGCATTGAGTACTTTTTCTGAGATTTTTCTATGCTATATTGGTATTTGGTTCTTAATAGGATAAGCACGTAGAGCCATTCTTTTGTAAAGAGTGTTGGCATGTTTTACAGGCAGCATATGCTTGTCATTGATGGCAAGTACAACAATGATGATGGCTTGAGTACAGGTATAATGTTCCAGGTAGGCACCAGAAGTATTTTTGGGAGATGCAGTAGAGAAAGCTCATGAAGACCAAAAGAGATAGTGCAGAGGTGCACACAGAGTGCAAGAGTGTGCTTGTTTATTTGATGGAAAATAGGCAGGCAAGGAAGATCAATAGAGATGATGGCATAGAAAGATCAGAAGCGTAAACTCCATTTTAGAGTTTTAGATACTGGGAGTTGGAGGATTCAAGAGTTGAGACTCTTCATCACAGGAGTCCCGAAGTTGCGAAATGAGAAACGTCGAAATCCCGAAACAGGGACATCAACAAAGACTCCATTTCAGAGTTTTGGATACCAGGAGTTGGAGGATTCAAGAGTCGAGACTCTTCATCATAGGAGTCCCGAAGTTGCACAATGCGAAATATCAAAACAGGAACATCAACAAAGACTCAATTTCGGAGTTTCAGTTACCGAGAGTTGGAGGAGTCAAGAGTCGAGACTCTTCATCACAGGAGTCCCGAAGTTGCAAAATGCGAAACGCTGAAATCTCGAATCAGGCACAATGAAGGCTCGTGAATTTGTGAAATAATCCTAGCCGTTAGATCGAGGTTTGATCTGGGCCATCAGATCTAGGAGGTGAATGTTGCAGACCATGTCAGAAAGGACAGGTGGAATACTACGTCAGTATTGACACGTGGCACGATCAGACAACGACAAGTGTCAAGTTGATTTGGCATTTCAGGCCAATGGAAATCACAATTTTGAGTGACATGTGGAAGCCGCTCAGGTCATGACACATCATCGAGTGATGCAAGAGTGACCTCACCCTGGGAGTTTGTCTTTGGGAGTTTTAGCTTCATCACTCCCCCAAAGTCCTGAAGGATGAAGTCCCGGGGCAGAGGATAGTCATTCGATCACCACAGATAGTGGACCATTGATCTGGAGAGAGAAGTGCTTGTTTGATTGGAGAGTGGTCATATCTCATAGTCACATTGTCGAGAGCTGGAGAGAAGAGCTATAGAATCCAAGCTCTATTTCAAAGCTCGTGACATGGAGAGTCGAGATGACTCATCATAGAATCCACGAAATGCGAAAGTGTGAAATACGTTTTTAAATAAGGTTGTGGTCACAGCCAGTGGTCACATATGCAGAAGATGGAGGAAGGAGCTAGTGCAACCAAGCTCCATTTTTGGGATCGCGACTTGGAGTGTCGAGACACTTCATCACAGGAATGCTGAAATGCAGAATGCTGAAATGCCAAAATGTCGAAATGTCGATGTATCCGGTGGTCACTGCCGGTGGTCACGCAAGTGGAAGGAGCTAGCATAGCTAGGCTCCATTTCAAGGTTCACACTGTAGCTGCTAGAAACCACTGATGGTTTCTTCCAGAGGACTCGAAGAGACTTTAGTATGATCGTGAGAGAAGATGAAGATTCTTGAGGCATCTTGCAATGAAATGAAGGGTGTTCATACAAACTATTGACAGATGGATGACCATTGGAGCCTGGAACCGCAACAGAGGGAATGAGCTCGAATTTGACAGAGAAGACGAAGACTCTCAACTACTGGAGAGGATAAGGAATCTTGTCATAACACTCAGTGAGGATGAACGTATGGGTTTAACTACCAGAGAAGCCGAAGAGTTGTGATGATGATTAGGCAGATCACTTGACACAAGGAGAGCATGCAGAAGCATTGCGAATAGAGGATGCAGAAGATGCACAAAGAGTATAAAAATTCTGAACAAAGAAGAGATGGGAAGGGTTGTTGAGAGTGATTCAGGTGTGTAGAATGAGGCAGAGTGTAGCAGTTGAAATGCATAGAAGAGGAATGGTGCATAGAAGGGACATGGAATGCAGAGCATAAAGCACAACATAAGCAAAGAACAAATATGCATAGTTGAGACAGTAAAATAAGGTTGAGGTGCACTTGTAGAGAAAAGAAAAATATTAAAAAGCACAACAAGATGCAGGTAGAGAGACACTGATACATGAGAGCAGAGAAACATAGTAGAACAGTGATAAGCCTGGTAAGCCAATTACAACTATTGAATCACTATAATAAGTTCTAGTAGAAAATATTTATATTCCAGGGTGGTAGGGAGGTGCTAGGGAGGACTGTTGTCCTCAGGTTCAATTGGGTGCTTGAACACAGGGAGTTGTATCTTCCATCTGGTTGTAGCCAGAGAAACCAGGGTGGTGTAAGGGAGAACTGTTGTTCTCTATTATACAATTTGGTGCCTGTGTAACTAGAAGTTGGTGCTTCCATCCAGTTGGTGCTGGAAAACTTAGGGAGTTGGTGCTTCCTTCGAGTGGGTGCTAGAGAAACCAGGGAGTTGGTGCTTCCTTCTAGTTGGTGCTAGAGAAAATAGAGAGTTGGTGCTCTTAGCAAGTTGCAACTTGAAAAACAGAGGTTGTAGCCTCAGAATGATTTGGATCTCATATGTATGATAATGTACAAAATGCTAAGATTACTTATCATACCAAGAAGAAGAGGTTTTTACTCTTTATGGGTTTCCTTAGGAAATATCTATCTCTATATATTTCATATGTGTGACTGATGTCGAATGTTCTATTTCTTACCTCCCTGCATTATTGTGATTTTCATTAAGTTCTCTGCAAAGAGTATAAAATAAGCATAATTGTTTAAGCACGGTAACAACTGATTCACCCCCCCCCCCTCTCAGTTGTCCAACAAATAGATATTTGGATCAGATTTCAAGGGAGATCAAGTTCTAGAGTAGGAAGGAATAGAGGAATATTAGGAATTTATTGAAGAGAGCTTAAGAGAGAGTTGAGACTCTATTGTAGTCCAACCTACACATATTGTAATCAGATTTTCATATTAATGAAAAAGACAACAATTTTTCCTGAATATGATTGTTTATGTGTTTATATGTTTCATGAATGCATATTGTAGGTGTATGATATGATTCATATACAGTAGGAAGATAAAATTATCTATCTTTCTTGAGTTTGAAATATCATTATGGATTCTTTAGGCTATGCAAGGAGTGCATAACAAAACATTAGAGGTTCTATAGCCAGCGCAAGGAGTGCGCATCTGAACTATGTGGTGTCAGAAAATAACATTCTAGGAGGGTGAAACAAAGTGATAACAACTCAAGGGAAACCTCAAGGTTGTTGAATACCTTAGAGGAGAAAATGTGCAGAGAAAGGACATAGAGATAGAGTCACTGAGAACCCTATAGAGATCTGCCAGGTGGGCATCAAGCAGGTGCAAGTGTGCACAAGGAGAACTCTATATCGAGTTCAAGGATAAGAGTATCAGATAAACACATTCGTAGAGTTACTGGATACTCAGGAGGAATACCTATGCAAGGAGTGGACCAGGCTAACACTTAGACAAGATATTGAAAGAAGTCGTTCAAAGGCTCAGTCGAGCGCAAGGAGTGCGCAGAGGTAAACTTATTCAAGTTTAAAATCTCAAGAGAGTGTTGAGTTTCCAAGAGGGCACCAGAGAAGTCCTTTGAAGGAAGAAGAAGGGTCGAGACCATTTAGAGTTCCAATCTTGTTTAAAGTTCAAGAGAGACAATGCAAGGAGTGTGTTCAGAAGTGAACTTATTCCAAGATTCACAAGCTCAGGAGGAGTAGTGAAACATTTCACGCAGAGTGAAAGTATGTGCCAGGGTCAAGGAAAATCTTCATTCTCAAATATTAGGAGGAAAAATAGAGTCAAGACCCTCTCAACCGGTATCATAGGAGGGGGTTCGAAAACCAAAACCTTTGAACACTTAGAAAATTTTCCAATTCTGGGAGAACAAAGAAGCTCAGGAGGAGGAGCGACAACAACCGTCAGATCAGATGTAGGAAGAGATATGGACCGTCATATCAGGGTCTAGGAATAAGGAGGAACACGTGAGGAGAAGAAATAGATCCTAGCCATAGGATCTAAGTGCAGAGGATTGACAGTCATCCGATCTAGGTAAATTGCACATGCCTTAACCTTTTGTGTGCATAGGAGAGTGGACTCGTTGAAGTCTCGAAGTTTCAAAATGAACAAGGACTATCCATCATCAAGGTTGACAGGTGGCATAAGATCCATAACTATGGATAAATAACACTTCATAAATTTTTAGACCAAGTGAGAGTGAAATCTCCAAAGATTCAAAATAGATCTCGGTCGTTGATCGCCAGGGGGGTACGTGTCAACAGATCTAAGGCTTTAGGAAAATTCACTTCTAAGATTTTAGATGAGATTTGAAACTCCCAAAATATGAAGTCTGAAGTGAATCAGGACCATTAGATCCAAAGGGACATGTGGTGACGAATCATGAGCTTTAGGAGGAAGCAAAGGTGGAGTGTTGAAACTTTCGAAGCCTGAATAGCCAAAGTAGCTTGGGAACTTCGATATGTAGGAGGACACATGTCAACAGATTGTGTACTCCAGGTAAAATTATCCATGAAAAAGTGAGTGTGGAGAAGTTGAGAGTTGAGATTTCCAAATTCCGAAGTCCCAAAGTGGGCTAGGGCCATCAATTTGAGGAGGACATGTGGCAAGAGATCTGTCATTGCAGAGAAAGTTACTCCGGAAAAAGTTGGAGGGTGTTGAACAAGAATTCATGAAGGAGGAGAGCAAGAGTTCATTTGAGTCGTCTGTTCTCTAAGGAAATATGTCACTAGATATTCCACTTCAGAAGATATCCATTGTGAAGGAAGCAAGGTTTGAGAGTTGAAAAATCTGAAAACCTGAATTATGAAGAAAATCATGATTGTTGATTTGAAAGGGACACACGTCGATAGATCGTAAGGATATGAGAACATGTGATCCATAGAGAAGGAAGGAAAGAAGAGGCAAATTGTAGCCATTGATCAAGAGGCATCTCCCGAGATTGAATATCAATGGTCACGCTTGATTGCGGGGCTAGAAAGTGCTCTGACGTTAAAAAATTGAGAGTGGGCCACAATTGAAACCACGATATTGGTAAAGGGATACATGGCAGCTGAAGGTGAATTGAGTGAAGAAAAGCGGTGTGGCCTCAAACTAATTTTGGCCACTCCACAATCGTGTGTTTACTTGAGGTCATAGCTTGAGGTCACATGTAGGAAGGGGCCTAACAGAAGCAGCTAGTGCCCGTGAATTGAAAAGTGCCAAGAGAAATAGAGAAATGCCTCGTGGATTTCACAAGACCTGTGCCTTAGAAGAAAACGGGGCTTGTACAAGTTATTTTCGGTTCAAGAAGGATCCCGAAGAGTTGATACGATTCCTTGATGTGAATGATCATGGACCAGGAGGTCGCACAGCCCCGAGGAGAGAAGGGGGGTCTTCATCAACTGTCCTTATGTTCCCTTTATCATCCCAAGAAGTAAATGCCTTATTATAACAATCTAGGATATCATGTTGTTGGTCCAACCAATACATACCAATTAGACATTCATAGGAACCTAAATGTAATATTTTCAAATATGCTCTGGTGCTTAGTCCATTCATGTCCATTGGACATGCCTTAACCATCACATTAATTTTTGTTCTAGCTCTTGTAGACAACTGAACCAACCAATATTTTCCATTCTTTCTTCTTGGAAAATACAATATTTCCACCATCTTAGGATATATATAACTATGAATAGATCATGAATCAATTAAAATAGAAATGGTTTGGTTGTTGATATTACCTTCCACTTGAATTATATGTGACTAGAACTCAACTTTCTTGTTGTCCAGGGATGCATAGATCCAAGGTACATTTCTTCCCATGTCCTCCACTATATCAAATTGTTGCACATTGTGAACAATCCTCACTTTTTCATGTCTACAAGGACAATATCTATATATATGATATCCCCCACAACCCCAACACTAAATATGTGGTTGCCTTGTTCTTTTCCCCAAAGTCTCAATCATTCTGGGTTCTCTAGGAGTTGGTTGTCCCTGAGGATTATTTCTGAAGAATGGTGGCTTAGTCCCCTTCTTCCTCTATTCCATCTTTTTTTTCTTCTTGTCTTCCCATGTTTTTTGAAAAATTGGCCTTCCTTTATGTTGATCACAAAGGAATTTATCTCACCTTATGGTCTCCTCCAATGTTTTTGGATCATCATATTATATATTATCAATGATGATTGATGGTAGTCCACTCAAGTACCTAAGAATATTAACTGGCTCTTCCTTGATGAAAGAAACATACTTTAGCAGTTCTAAAAACCTTCTTTCATATTCATCTATGGTAATTCTCCCAAGCTTGAGTTTGAATAAGTCCTTCATTTTCTTCTCATAGTATCTCTTAGTCAAGTATTTATTTTGAAAATACTTCTTGAATTATTTCCAAGTAACATTGTTCTAATTAATTTGCACATGGACAAATTGGTCCCACCACATGGATGCCTTTCCCTTGAGCTGATAGATGGAAATTCTTCCCTCTACATGTGAATATTAATTATATAATTGAAAATACTTCTTCATGACTAGAAGCCATGTTTCAGCATCTTCATCCTTCTTGTGCTCACCATCAAATGTAGGAGGATTGATTTTGTTCACTTCTCCTTGTAGCTCATCCACCCTAGACCTCCTCTTATGCTTCCTGATAGGGGATGGAATTGAGATACTATATGATCTCCTAGTGGAATTCCCTAGGGAGTGATGGTGATGTATTCCAACACTTATTTCTCCTTATCCATCTTCTTTTGTATTCTATCCAAGATCTGCATTAACTTTATGTTGAAGTCTTGCTGCTACTCCTTGGATTTCATAAGGCTCTCATTATCAACTTTATAACTTTGGACATCCTTCTACAAAATTTTAAAGGTCTCCACCAAGATCATGATTTCTTCATTTCCTTCTCCATGACCATTTGAGTTTGTAACTTCATTACCCATATTGACATACATCCCTCTAATATCATCATCTTGGCTATAATACTGCTATGTATATTCCATCCCTATGAACTCTGTGTTGATCTTGTTATGATCTAAATGTTGTTAACTCTACAAAATGTGCAACCAACAAAACTTGCTAGGATAATTGATTTATCAACTGCATGAAATTATGAACAATTCTGATTCGATATTGCATCATAATTATTTCTTCTAATTTCCTTAGAAAAAGACTGTCCAGATCAATTTTCTGTGTGAACAATTTTATTATACTGTTCAATACCTTTTCAATGCCTTCTTCCATGCTCAATTCTGAGTTTTGAGATGAAGGTTATAGTTATCTGAAAAATTGACCATTTTGTGAGGGCATTCCTTGTACAGGTGATCTTCTTCGGGAGTTGAATTTTCTCTTAGACCTTTGTTGGATCCTCTCTTAAGGTTCACAAGAATTTTTTATTTTCCCTCAAATGCAGGTCCGTATAATTCAAAAACTCGCGGTCTCCTTCTTTAATCCAATTTCTATCTTAAAAATCAAATTTTCGGGCACTACCTCTTTACTTCGGCCCAAAATTCATGTGACCATGGGATAGAACTATGTGCTTACCAAAATGGATTGTATCTAGAGCTTCGGGAATCCATATCTCCAGAACTTTGGGCTTCATAGGTTTCTCCTTCTACACACTCTCAATCCCCTAAATGATGAAGTGGAAAATCCCTGAATGAGTGCTTCTCCGGAGCTTCGAGGCTCCGATGCTCCAGAGCGTCAAGACTCCGATGCTATAGAGATTCAAGATTCGATATATTTTCCAACACAACACAATAGTCTCCCTGAACACTGAAGTGGTGAATCTCCTGAATTGACACTTCTCTGGAGCTTTGGGGCTCCGACGCTTCAGAGCTTCAGGCTTCAGAATATTTTCCAACACAAAACAACATTCCCCCCGAACACCGAAGTGGTGAACCCTCGAATGGAAAATTGTCCAAAGATTCATTAATTCGATACTCTGGAGCTTTGGGCTTCAGAATATTTCTCAAAACAACACCATAATTCACTTGAAAACCAAATTGGCAAACTACTCCAATGCTCTACGACTCCGGAGCTTCAGGCTTCGGAGGATTTCTCAACACAACACTCAACTTCCTCCGAACGCCAAAGTGGAAAATCTCTGAAGGGTTCAAGAATCAAGGGTCATGCTTCCTGTTGAGATCTGTGGTCAATAGGAGCTCTGGGACTTTGGGCTTTAGGAGTTCCTGTGACTCCAATGTACAATACCTCCAAACCGCTGAATGTTGAATTTGATATCGATGACTCTCACTCCTCCTGCAGCCAATGACTGGGATGCCCTCTAGAACTCTGGGCTTCAGGAGTTCTGAGGCCTTAATGCATGTTGCCTCCCGAATTTATGAATGTTGAACTGGCGATGGGATGATATCTACAGATCTTGTTTCCCTATCAATGGATGACTTGGATTGATTTCAGGCTTTGAGATGTTTCATGCCAAAACACCTTCCACCCTCAATCCTATGGAGAGACAAAATTTTGAAGTAATTAAAATTTGCTAACACGTGTCCCTGATGACCAACTGTCTAGATTTACTCTGGAGTTAGGGACTTCATCATATTTTCCTCCTGGAAACATAAGAACCGATTTCTCTCGGAGTTCCAAACCTCTGAACTTTCGTGATATCTACGACTCACACTCGCCTCTGCACAGATCTGACGATTGGGATCTGATATTCTTCACAATTCTTCTCCTCCTAGTCTTGGTTTGATCCGACAACCTAGATTTATCCTTTCCCAATCCAATGGCTGACACTTCTCCCTATCATCTATGAAATATATTCACTCTGGGACTTTAGAGCTTCAAGTATTTTTCCTCTTTCATGGAAAATGACTTAAAACAACCGAAGCGACAAAGTTCGAAGCATTTTGAGGTTAAACATATGCAATTCTTACCTTGATCCAATGGTTTTGCAGGGTCTAGAATTCTCTCGAACAGATCAAATGACCAAGATCTAATCTTATGGCCCAAATCAATGGTTGTTGTGGTTTCTTTCCTTTGTTGTCTTTCTTGAACCGCTACGCCTCCTGATATTTTGAACACAGTCCAATTATTCTCTTAGCTCCCTCTTGTCACCCATGGACGCAATGTAACTTCAATTTTCTGTGAAATTTCTCTTCAATTTAAACTTGCTCAGCCCTTCCAGGATCAATGTTGAAAACTAGAGCTCTAATACCATATTGTAGCATCCCCAACCACCCCACCGTTGGGCTATTCCATGTGAAATAAAATTTGAATTGTGTACAATATTTTAAAGCATACAGAAACTATGTACATACGTAATTTTATACAGGATAATAATAGAAATACACATGTAACATACACAGAAAAAACCCATAAGAAAAAATGCATAAATAAAGTTGCAACATGTCATTTAACACACAATTGACACTTATCTTGGATATAAATACCACCAATTGTGTCCAGACCTTCCACTATCCTCCTAGCCTTAGACCATGTTGCTCACTAGTCTTAGCATTGGGTCACCCCTAATATGGGACTAAAATCCACTTGGGAAAAGGAATTATTAACTAGGATGATGTATCTCAAACAACAGGAAAAACTCTCCCACAAGTGCCAACTCAATTTGATAAACTGTAATCTCTCATTCCCCACATGCATGTCCCACCCCAAGAAATATGCCCCTTATCTTCTCAACAATCCTTTGGCTTCCCCATTTCCTTTCCAAGGATTCAACAATAGGATAGATAGAAAGTCTCAGAGCCCTGTAGCTATAGTTTGGCACCTTCGGGAAAAAAATTCACAACAATTCTCTCACCGAGAGAGAATTGTTCACGGTCCTAAAAACCCACCTCTTTAGTATCCCACAAGCCTAATAGCTTGGTTCTTTAGTCCATCTCCTAAGCTAACTAGGTACAGGTACAGTGTTCGCTTGGGTAAGGTACAGGTGCATTGTTCATGACAAAGAGGTACGATGGACAAATGAAAATCTGTGAGCCCTAGAGAAATGGAGAAATGATGGAATGAATGGAAAATTCACTAATTCCAAGATTTTTGTATGCATGTTCCCAATTTGAGACTTGTCCTATTGAGAGAAACTTTGGCCCACTTGTCCCCATCCTTAGAACTTAGGATAAAATAATTATCCATATTTTATACTTTGAGGAATATTAATATAATATTCCTTTTTAGATTAAGCTCCCTATCTTAGCCCCTTATCCTGAAAATTTAGCTCCCCTTTCCCTAACTATTGGATTTCAATACCCCATACTCTTTTACATGTTTGGTCTACACGCAACGATGTATTTTTCATTAATATTTTCATGTGAATACATTTACATTTATATCCCAGATATACTTTTCCTTTCTGCATCCTGGCTCACCATCCTATGTACAATTGTATTTACATTTACAGTTGGGGTTCGAACTAGGGGTATTACACTGGTACTATAACAGTGCATGTACATTTTGGAAAATCCATGAAATTTTGAGTTGTTGAAGATACTAGGTTCTCAAAGTATGAAAGAAACCTCCCAGGAAGGTTTGCAGTGATCATGTACATTAGATGAATCTACTGGTTCAAAAGGTATGCCTTATTTTTATGAGAATTTGGATATTTTTGTCTACATGAGATATGGTTGTGGGGGTTTGAGGATTTTCCCTAGGGAGGCTATTTGTTGTATGGAACTTACTGTATAATTCATATCTACATAAATACTATGCTGGTATATCTGATATTTATCATTGGTACATCTTGTTAGTGTTGAGGCATATATTGCATTTCTTGCTACATGGTTGAGGGATTTTGTGGTACATGGTTGAGGTATTTTTTTTATGAAGGGGTTGTGAAGTTGTTTGTGAAGTTTGAGGCTGCCTAGAAATGAGGGTTTGATGTCTAGCTCATGTGAGGGTTATTACACTTGATCATGATTGTACACACATGCATGGCACATGACTAGAGAGATACATATGCACTTGGTTAAGATATATATAAGATGATGTATGCATAGGGCACAACTACATATAATACATAATGAGAGGTTGCAAGTTGATGTGGTAGAGGCAACAAAGTGTTTTAAGTTTCATAAAAGGTGAAAACACTATCTTTTAAGAGGTTTACACATGATGCAGTATAGACATGCCCCATACATATGCAGGCTACAGTATAGACAAGGCACGTACAAATGCGAGTTGCAGTATATACAGGTTGTGTACCTGTTGGTGTTTGTTGGTATAGGTTGAATTCTGGTACAACATTGATTACAGTCTATTGGTACAAGTTGGTGACAGGTTTTTGGCACAAATTGATATAGGTTTACAATGGTATATCTCGTAGTGACATTGTGGCAGTGGTTTCATCATTTCACTTGTATTTCAGGGTGGTTGGATGGGGAAAGGATAGGTCATTTTAGCCACCTTTCAGTTGTATATAGAGAACGTAGGGGGTTGTATCCTCCTTCTGGTTGTAGCTAGAGAATTAGGGAGTTACAACTTCCCTCAAGTTGTAGCCTGAAAATATAGGGGGTCGAAGCCTCCTTCCAGTTGTAGCTAGAGAACAAAAGAAGTTTGTGCTTCCAATGAATGTAACTCTTAAAGAAATATAAGAAAAAGCATTATGTGGTTTTATCCTTCATTGGGTTTCCATGTGAAAATATAGGTGTATTGTGTATGTCTGTGATTTTTCATTGTTCATGGTTTATTTACTCTGCACTTGTTTAATGATAATGGTATATTGATCATAAAGATAAATAACACTTGCATATTGTGGTTAAACGGATTCAATTGATCTATTAATAATTCAATCCCCCTCTTAGTAATCCAACAATTGGTATCAGAGTAGGTTCCTTTAGGAATTAGTTTAACCACTAGAAGGTAGATCATGGAGAGAAACAATATGTATAAAAATGGAATACCATAGTTTGATGGACACAATTATGCATTCTGAAGTAGAAGGATGAGACCATATATACATGCATAGGGATTAAAGGTTTGGAAATAATTAGTAGATGGATACAAAGAACTTGTCATTCGTCCAACCAATGAAAATGGAACGAAGATCAGTTTAAATATTTGGAAAGCCAAAAATGTTATCCTAAATGGTTTGGTTGATTCTGTATATGTCAAAGTTATGCATCACAACTCAACAAAGGAGATTTGAGACAAATTTCATAATTTTTATGAAGGAGACACAAAATTCAAGGAAACAAAGCTTCAAACTTACAGAGGTCAATTTGAACAGCGGAAGATGAAAAAAGATGAAAATATTGCAACCTACTTTTTATGAGATGATGAAATAGTGAATACAATCACAGGTTTGGGAGAAGAAGTTAAGGAATATATAATTGTTCAAAAAGTGATAAGATCTCTTCCAATGATATTTGATCACAATATCTCATCATTAGAATAAATAATGGATATGGACTTGATAAGCATAGATGAGATACATGGAATATTCACAACCTATGAAATGAGAACCGAACAAGAGAATCTAGTCAAAAAAATCAACATTCAAAACATCAAAGAAGTCAAAACAAAAGGTAAAGGAAAACGTAAATTCAAAGAGAAGCAACCATGACATCTTAGAAGATGATGAAGAAGTATCCAACTTTGTCGGAAGGATGAAAAAGGGAACCAAAAACTAATACAGAGGTAAGATTCCATTGATTTTTTTTAATTGTGATGGTATTGGTCATTTTTCTAACAACTATCCCCATAAGAAAAATAAAATAAATTAAGAAGATGATTCAAATAGAAAACAAATGTACAAAGGAAAAAGAACCAAAAATATTTTTTTCAATAAAAGCCTTTGCACAAAATAAGAAAAACCCTCATCAAATGAAGATGAAGACAGTGAAATCGAGAAATAAATGGTTATATTCATGGAAATAGAAAATTATGATGAAGAAGGCATCAAAGAAGAATATGAAGAGGCAAAAGTTGACTACAGAGAATAGCTATTGAGTTCTATGGAATTTATAAAAAGAGAAAACAAGAAAAACAAGTCACTGTAGGCAGAACTAAAAAGAAAAGAGGAAACTCAAAATTCCAACTCCGAGGAACTAGAGCAGATGATCACTAAATTAAAAATTCAAGTTGAATAAGAAAAACGAATTGAATAAGGACTCAAATAACGGTTAGAATAAAGAGATAATATCATTGAAAATTTGGAAGTGGATATTGTCACATTGAAAAAATATGTTCAAAAGAAAAACATGCATAACAATTCAAAAATTTTGGACGATATTATTAGCAGTCAAAGGACAAATCATGACAAGTTAGGTCCTAGATAAAATAATACATAAAATGGATCAATCTCCAAAACAACAGATTAAGAAACACAACCAAGGAGCTATGCAGAGACAGTAAGAGGAGACAATAAGTTTTACAAGGAAGATCACATAGACACTCCTCCACCTAGAAGATTCATATTTCAGAATCAATGATAGTTAGAAATAAGAAGGCCTCAAGAAGTAGAAGGATTCATAAGAGTAAATCATTTTAGAATATCTTCAACTCCCAGGTATCAAAATATATTCTTTGGTTTATTTTATTCATGTAACAATTTTGGACATAAAGATGTGAATAGCAGAGAAAATAGCAGAAACAGAAACAAAAACACCAATGAAAGTCATGCACAAACATGGTTATCCAATAAGGCCTAGTGAAACACAAAGAATAAGATAAAACATGTTTTAATCCTTGAGCAGTGAAGTGGAATGATACAAGTGAAAAAACTTTGGACACATGGCCAAATATTGTATAATGACAAAACCTCCTAGAGAATCACAACATGATAACAACAGTCACAAACAAGAACCTCAACAAAGAATATGGATAAGAAAGTAGAATCAATATAAAAATGAAGAATGCACACTCTCTCTATAAGATAAACAAAAGAAACATGGTTGGTATGTTGATAGTGGCTGCTCAAAGAACATGACAGGTGATGAAGACAATTTTCTAACCTTAAGAAAGGAAACAGATGGATCGGTCTACTTTGGAAATGATGACTCAACTAGAATCATTGGAAGAGGCACAATCATAATTGGAAAGAAGGATACCAAGGCAGAAAATGTTCTACTAGTGGAAGATATGAAACATAATATTCTAATTGTAATTCAAATGTGTGACTAAGGTAAAAAACTTGTGTTTGATTCACAAAAGTGTGATATAATAAAATAAGGTTCAAGACGATTAGTTGCAAAAACTGTAAGAACTTCAAGAAACATATATGTATTAAGTGAAATTGGAAATGAAAAGTGTTTTCTAGGAAAGGAAGATGAAGTTTGGATATGGAAAAGAAGGATGGGTCACATAAAATTTGACAACCTTGTCAAAGTCGGCAAAAAGGAAGCAGTCAGAGAAATTCCCCAGATCACGAAGCCAACCAACACCTTATGAAAGAATTGTCACCAAGCAAAGAAAACAATGACCAAATTCAAATCAAAGGAATACTCCACAACAAGACCGCTGGAAATTATGCATAATGATCTATTTGGACCAACTAGAACAAAGGGTTTAAAAGGTGAGAAATATTTTATGTTATTAGTTGATGATTATACAAGGATGACTGTAGTTTGTTTTCTCAGGAAGAAGTCAAAAGCATTCGATAACTTCAAGGTATACAAGGAAATGGTTGAGAATGAAATGGATTAAAAAATCAAATGTTTGAGATCTGATAATGGAGGAGAGTTTACTTCAAAGGAATTTATGGACTTCTACAACAAGCATGGAATAAAAATGCAATTCTCCATTTCTAGTACACTTCAAAAAAATGGAGTTGTCGAAATGAAGAACATGACAGTACATGAAATGGATCAGACTACGTTAATGTATTCCAGGTTGACAGATGTTTTTTGGGAACATGAAGTGCATACAACAATTCATATTCAAAATAGAGTAATGATCAGAAAAAACAGTGATAAAACTCCCTACAAGCTATGGAAATGAATACCAATGAATGTGAGACACTTCATAGTTTTTGGAAGCAAATGCTACATCAAGAGAAAATATGGCAGAATGGGAAAGTTTGATTCTTGTGTGGACAAAGACATACTTGTTGGGTACTCGAGCACAATGAAAGCATACAAATGTTTCAATTTGAGGCTCAACAAAGTTGAGGAAAGTATTAATGTGATGGTTGATGAGACAGGTGGATGAAAAATAAAGGAATAAGAAAAGGAGTCAATGGAACATGTTCACGAAGAATAGGCAAAGGAAGAAGAAGTAGAAGAAAGGGGAAGATGAAGAAGAGAAAATAGAAGTAGAAGGGAAAGAACAACAAGTACCTCCAAATACACCTAGCAAACAAATACAAAAGAATCATCCATCATATCATATTATCGAGAACAAAGATGTAGGAATTGAGTCTACAAGACGAATTTGTTCACCAAAACAACTGCACCTAGAACTCTTACCCTCAGTTGAGCCAAGAATATTTGAAGAATCCATCAATGATGAATTCTAGATAAAATCCATGGATGAAGAGTTGGATTAGATAAAGAAGAATGAAACTTTCAGAACTGCATTTGTACCCAAAATCTGATGGCTAATTTGATTGAAATTTGATAGTTACGTGACTAAAATTTGGCGAAATTATTTTTGTTTAAGTATCGATGGGACATGGTCGGTTAGTCGACACATAATAATAGAAGTTGGTTATCTGACTTCCATAGCCATCAAATCATAGGATGCGTCGTCGATCATCCTTCCCCTATAGCTATCATATATCTGACTTTTGCAACCGTTGGACCAATGGCTGGGTCGTCGATCATCCTGATCCATAGGGGTAGTATATAAGAATCCATAGGGGTGTCAGACCTATGGTGTGGCCATCGAAAAAAAACTCATGGAGTCAGACCAACCTTTCCCTTGAGTCGTCGGATATCTAAATCCATAGGGCATCGGACCTATGGTGTTTCCATTAGACACAAACTTTATGGGGTTGGATATCTAACGACACTATATTGTTTTAAAAAAAATAAATAGAAACAAATTTGGACTCCCCACAAATTTCTATCAAGTCTCCTATCATCATTTATACCATTCACTATGTAATTACCCTAGTATGTAACTACATGAGTAATACTTGGATGATGTCAAGATGAGGACAATATGTGATAATTAAGGAAACACAAATGATAAAAAGAGATGGAAGGAAAATAGTTTCTATTAATCATGAGATAATGGATTCATAAGGCATTGGATAAATGAAAGAGTGTGTCAGAAACAACTACTTTGAAGAAGTTCATATGCTAGAAGAGAATTTTTTGCCGTCTTCTACAAATTAGTAAATAAAGTAACTATTTGATACATTCATATTTACGCTATGCACTTAAGGTAGAAAGGTCATAATTTGATACATTTGAACCTTAAGTATTTGCTGGAAATATGTTGTAGAAAACTAGTCTTGGGGGCTAAGATTGCCACTCATAAATAAAATTATAAAGGTATTGTTTTATGGTTGTAATGTGCTTCCAAATATGCAACTTAGTTGATAGAAAAAAGGACATAGGCGTAAATAAGACAAAAAATATAGAAAAAAGGGAGAGCCTCCTCAAAATGCTTTACTCCTAGATGAATAAATTCATTACTAATGTTTTATAAAATAATGACAACAACAAAAATATACAACAACATGAGCAACAAATTGAAAGGCAGAAATAAATCGTCCATCAAAGTGGATCAATACCTCAATATTCCATTAATATTCAAGAATGGTTTTTCAAAGGAGTTCCACCAAGCTTCAATTCGTAAGCTTGATACTCCATCACTTCTCTAACTCCTAAATCTCCAAGTGCCAAATCTGTCATGAAAACGAGAGAAGCTCCTCTTTATATAGAGAAAAATTCATCATTGTTACAATAAAATACAATATTTGCTAACTAAATCCATGACATTTCAAATAATAATAAAATAATGGTGTATTTAAGAAACATCCTCTAAAAATAACACATGAAGGTGAGGTGTCTCCTATAAATGAGTGGTTGACCATGTCAAGTGCTCCATCAAATAGTAAAATAATGCCTCAATAGTGTTCCCCCAAAGATGCTTGCATACAAATAGAATAAAATATTCTTGACATGGAGAGTGCTCCATAACCCAAAATAGCAAGTGGTCCACAAGATTCATGATCAAGTGTGCAATATACCAACTATATGATTTCTCTAGATTAAAAGATTGTTCAAGTATCCAACAAATTGCTCAAAATAACAAGATTCATCCTCTAAATTGTTAGGTTGTCAATTTTTAAATTTACAAATTTTGAATTTTGAATTTTGAACATGTAAGAAAAATATGAAAATCAAGTTAGAAGCTATGAATATCTTGAAGCCTTTGCAATGTCACATTCTATATATAAAATCTCCTATTGATTTGAATTTATTCACACTCCAAAATATCTACAACATTTATGAAAAAATTGAAAATAAAGTTTCGGCCATGGCACAAACTATTCATCACCATGTACCTGGGAGCTTCTATCTTCTAGTACAACTGAAACTTTCTACCATCATATCTATGTGGTGAAGAAATGATCATGTGTACCCATTTCATGAACCCATTTTATGAGATCGATTTGGTAAAATTATTGAACCCTAGTCCCATCATACTAAATTTAGGATTGAGGAGGCATTATAATAGGCGGATGAGGACCACTATAGTCCTATAAAGGTAAAATGGCATGAGTAATGCAATATAAAGGAAATATTGAACATAAGTACCATGCAAGTGAACAAGATTAGATTGATCGAATATGAAATACATGTACTATGCATGTCATTACTCAAAACCTATGCAATTCAATGATCGAATCACTGCATGATTACTTCCATAGCTGGAAATCCATTGGAAATTTGAAATATATATAAATGTATTATTTATATATATGGTTATAATAATATTTTACAATTATTATTTATATATAAGTTTTATAGTATCCATTCTTGGATAAAACCAATTTTATGCTAAAATGTCAAATTGTACATTTAGTAGAGAAGAAGTTGAATATGCAGGCCACATAATTCCGAAGGAGAGAATCAAAGCTGATCCAAATAGAGTCAATGCAATCACATGGTGGATAAAATTAAAAAATATCTCTAAAGAGTATTTTTGGGCTTAATGGCATATTATTAAAGGTTTGTAAAAATGAATGCCCACCTAGTAGCATTGCTTTGGAACATGTTATAGTAAAACTCCTTTTAAATGGACAATGACAAAAAGAGACAAGTAGTTGAGGTGGATAAAAGAGGTGTTGTGTGTAATTTGGTGCAAGGGTGTATTAAATGTACTTAGTCAATAGGTCGGAATTGTTGGCGCATACAAAAAATAAAAAGTACAAAATATGTGAGTGAGCAAAGCTAAATCAATTACATCCTTTAACATGAAATCAATGAAAATTTAAAGAGAAGGGAAAATAAAACCTTTTAATAATCTTCTCAGTGAACTGCCACTTGATGTGGAGCTAGTGATGGTGGATTTAAGTAAAGGAAGCCTCTTTTGTGATCCTGCACACACAAATAACCAAAAAACCAACACTACTAAGCATTTCCAGGTTGGAATATTATATGGAAGCAATGTGGCACTTGTGATATTGCAAAATGTATCGTGTTTATGTCATATAGGAACCTTGTGAAAGTATTGAAGGATTATGCACACAATCTTCATAACCCATGAATTGATGTGTCAAATAGTCATATATTTGGTCATTTTAATGATTTTAGTTAGATAACTTAGGAATTTCTCATTATTTTATGATACATGTGATTCATTTTGTTTGTATAAGTTGATTAGTGATGTATTTAGTGCAAACACCTTGATTTGTGAAAGTGGACGAAGATAGTGGAACCAAAAATATTCTAAATCATGGATAGGGAATATGACAACAAATGGGGGTCTCTACCAAGGGTTCATCTCCTTGGATGGGGTGAATGATGGAGAATTGATTGTAGATGGATCTTTAACATGGAAATGTGGTGAAACAATGGTTCATCATCCCGATTCCAAAGGAGGGACTTAAACCAAAGTGTAACTATTTGAGAGTCAATTGGAAAAATATTAACTATTAAGAGAAAGGTATGAGGCTCATTATGAAACCATAGACTACAAGGAATCCCACATTTATGTGGAAAAATGACATGGGTGCCAACATGCAAAGCATGCTAAACTAGGGAAACCCATGTAAGGAGCTTCATTACCATTCAATTAGGGAGAAAAAAGGAGCTTATAGGGGTAAATATAGTCACCAAAACATGGTTGAACTTGAAACATATTCAAAGGACTAAAATAGGTAAGTTGGATCATCTAATTTGATTTCACATGTGCTAGGTTAGTGAATTTCTCTTGATCTACAATTTTGTGTATTCAATTTTCAATTTTGATGGATTTTGGGCCTATAAAACTACATGTTGGGGGTCCTAATGAACCACATAAGTATTAAGTCATTAATTGTGCATACATGCATGAAAATAGATTCAAACATTTTGAAGTGGCAAGAGATATTAGGGTTAGGGGTGAACAATTGCAAAATCATTCCAAATATGTGTGGATCTCTCATGTATTGGTGGTAATTGCATAGGTCATATCTTTTGAGGTTTCTCACCATCATAAAATTACATGGAATTTAAGTTGGATGGTCACACAATGTTGAAAAGTTTTGTTATTTTGATGTTTATAGATTTTATTTCTTATAAGTGGTGAGAGCAGGAGAATGAGGTCTTATGGTAGTTAGTTTCTATTGATGTAGATGAGGCACATAATTTATTTTTTTGATGAAAATTCCTAAATTTATTTTAGATCCCATAGATTCAAACTAACCTTAGATTCTAGAAAAAATCATAGGGATGTGGAGTATTGACAACTATTTTTATGTTGAAGGGTAGCGTTTGGAGATAAAAATACAAGAAATCTATTTTATGGTTGGGTTGTCGGTATAGAGAGAAGTAGTATAACCGAAGATGACTATTTAGGGGCAGGGGGCCTTAAATATTTTGATGGACCAAGTCTAAAGTCCAAGGACATACAAGGTAGAGGGATAATGTATGACTAAGAGGATTGAGTTGGTGGGTGGATGATGCATTATACTTTGTATTTTTAGGAAGGATAGGGGGGGTCACTTGTGACTCATTGAGTAGTAGGAGAGTTTATAACACTAATGGATAGATTCATGGATGGATATATTTTTGAATATTCCTTGAAAATTTTACAACACTAGGTGCCCTTTGACCCAAGACAAATCTAGTGAC
Organism: Picea glauca; assembly: GCA_000966675.3. Lineage (NCBI taxonomy): Eukaryota > Viridiplantae > Streptophyta > Pinopsida > Pinales > Pinaceae > Picea > Picea glauca. The sequence goes on from JZKD02S1673092.1 coordinate 964,271, forward strand.
AAGGACATAGTCGTTTCTCTTTCACGGGTCTAATTATATCCTTTTTGAGATGGTTTTGTTGATTCACTTGCATGTGGAGATGAGGGTAGGTGGAATTAAGAGCCATGGATGGTGTGTGGGGGGATTTAAGGTATTTCCTTGGTGGAGGTGATATGGAAATACAAGGTATAGGGGGGAATTCATTGGGAAATGGAAAGGTATTGATGTCCCTTCTATGAACGTTTAATACATGGGAGAATGAGGGAAATTTATCTCTTAAAAAATGATCATCAAGTTGTACATCATCATATACCATTTCTCATAGGTGCATGAGAGGCATTGGAATATCCTTGTGGGGTTGAACCTGAAGAAGCCTCTTCTTCAAATGAAGAAGAATGTTCACCCAAATCAAAATGTCAAAGTAGTGTCCAAGTCAGGATTATTATGATCCACAACCCAATCCTTCAAAGGCCCTAAATGATACTCTCCTTACATTATGGATATAAAGTGGAGATTCAAATGTATGTACGTGAGATATTTAGTTTTCTTTGAACCCAACCTATCATGTTTTATTGATAAGATAATGCCATATCCCCTTGTGACATGAGATATTTAGTTTTATTTTTATCTAACTTATCGAGTTTTATTGAGTAGATAATTCCATAGCCCCTTGTGAAGTAGCATAAAATATTAGCGCCAACAACTCTTTTGGCCCTTTTCTATGAATGGTTCACCACTCCAAGGTGCCAAATTATTTTTATCACTAAAGGATGTAACGTAAAAAAGGTTCCCTAATCTATAAACAAAGTGTTATTTCTTTGAATCACTTATAGTATAGGAATTTTGTGGTTAAAAATGGGTTTCAAAACAAAAAATATGCCAACAATATTGGTTCCATGTAAGCTTCCCTATTGGCATGAAATGGTACACACCATCAATGATGCCCATGGGGTATAATATACTACATAGTTAATTTAGGTTTAGTTAGAATAAGGGTAGGCTAGGTTAGGTTGAGTTGGTAGGGTAAGAAAAGATAGGGTATGTAAGATGATCATGATAAGTTATGTCAAGTTAGGGTTGGAAGGTGAAAGAAAGGTAAGGTTGGAGTTGGTAGGGTAAATTGAGAATTAGGTTTGTTCCGGTAAATATTCATACAATCATGAATGAATGAAATAAACTATGTATAATAAATGAAGTAAAGAACTACAATGCACATGAAAGATAAATAACTAAAACAACATATAAAAAGACAGATCCATGAGTATTAATTTTGTAACTTTTTGTACAATTCATGCAGCCTCTCCACATAGGCTAGTGATCAGTGGCAATTCCTAGTGCGAAGTCCCGTATAAATAAATGAACCATGAAATGTTAAATTTATGATAAATAATTTAAGAAATAGACATGCATTTCAAAAATTATAGGAATATATAATACATAATAATAAAGAGCATTACCTTATTGAGCTTCTCTTTGTTTTGAGAATATTTTAATATTATCTATTGAACATGTCCAACCACGTGAAGGTGGAAGATCATATGGCCCCTCCCCCCTCTCACATCACTCTCAATTCCACATACCTAATTCATGTACCTGAAAATTAATGAATTTATGTGAAAATATGTGTTTTTCGTCATAAATAAACATTCAACATTCATTCATTAAGTACTTATAACATTCATTCATTCTAGGAAAAACATATTTCATGACATTAGCTTATATTATAAAAAATAATATTTCATAATGTTATTACAATAACTTTTTTTTGGGATTTTTTATTTTCACAAATTTAGAAATCAACTGATCATCTTCTACAACATCTTTATCAGTTATTTTGGTCGCCTCTTCAAATTGTCTTATTGTTTGTTGGGTCATGTACTCACAACGTGGATGTTGTTGTAAGGTGTCATGATCTACAACAATAATGAATAAATGCTAAATTGATATGTTTTGTTTATATCATTACAAGTATTTCATTAAAAAAAATAACATTAGAGTGGCAATCTTTACCTGATGGGGCCACATCATGTACTTCATCTCCCTGTCTAGTTGCCTCATCTTGTACATGATGAACCTTTGCATGATATGGAGTTGAAACATCAAAGATTAAAATTAATAAACTATTTGCAATTAAATATTTTCAGCTATAATTCATACTAAGAATTTTGTAGCACATGAATACATCCATTACCAGGATCCACAACATGAACTTCAATGGTTGGTCATTATCCATCTTGGGAATTATGTGTATTGTGGCTTTCATGATTAAAACAAAGAGGCTCAATATTTATGGCCCAAATTAATAATGAATAGACTGCACAAGTAATTAATGTTAAATAAAATTTGTTGATTTTATTTACCTGTGTGTAGGGGGTATCACTGGAAGACTGTGTTGGCCCAATGCCCACGATTTTTCGGTGTTAAAAAATAATGGAAAATTCATGTTGAAATCCAAGCCTCAAGTCATCCTCCATTTTCACTTCATTGAATTGATCAACTTGCAATTTTGCATAAGATCATCAATTTATCTTTTATCGTGAAATAAAAAAATAAATATGCAATTTATTATTTGGATACAATATTTGAGTTATTGATACTTACAATTCATGCCAACAAATTCAAATAACCATGAGGCCCAAGCTTGTGCTAGCCATGCTTTTATAGTATGGCCTTTGTTTCCTTTGATGTTTATGGAAGCCTATGAGAAGTTTGAAATGCGTTAGATGTTGCAAATTTCATGTAAAAATAAATATTAATAAACATATAATTACATTATTAAAAGTATTGCATTCCTTCCTATGCTCGGTGGTAGATTTCCCTGTTTTTTTAAATCCCTTTCCCTTCTATCATCCAAAAAGTCTTTTCACTCCCTTACTGCAATCATTGGAGGGTGCTCATACCTAGGGTTCATTTCTAGATGAAACCTATATTGACCCCTCACAATATTTATATGTTGGCCGACTTTCTTGAGGACCTCCACTCGGTTGAAGGTCTCAGCACCAAACAACCCAATCCAACGACTAATGATCTCATATTTTAATTTTTTTCTTTGTTTATCCTACCCTATGAAAATCGTGGGTCCAAATATCTCCAGTGACCAATCATTTAGATGTTTAAAACAAAACATCATTTCCTGCAAAATGATCATGTCATCATTAGTTTAAAAAGCATGATCTATGAGTAAATTTCAATAAGATTATATATAATAGTTAAAAAAAAAATTAAATACCTGGGATATTCTCTATCTTTATGGGAATGATATTTTCGTCCACCAAAAATGTGGTCTGTATTGTTCCCACACTAATAACATGAGAATATCCAGGAAATGCTTCTTGAGAAATATCAATACTACTCTCTGATGCATCGACCCCCTGGCCTTGTTCTTCATGATTTGTCTTGCACCGAGCAATAGAGGGTGCACACACACCTTCCCTCTGGGGTGTCCTTGTATGTGTTTTTGAAAGTTCAGTCGACAAAAATGACACATTTTCAGATTCACGTGGGGTTAGATGCTCATGATGTGAAGAAGCATCATTAGCATCAATAGTAGTATCAAGCCTCTCACTAGGATTATGTGGATGCAAATATGCCTGCAAAAAAAAACCATATTTTAGTTCATGACATATACGAGTAGAAAATATAAAACCATAAATGAAATTATCTTATAATTAAATATCTCATAGATTACATTCAATGACTGAGCTCTAATTGTCAAACAATCAATATTTTCTTTAATCTCCTCTATTTACATCTTAATGAATACCAAACAAAGGATTTCCACATTTTTTTTATGGACTTCTTTAACATCTGAAAGGGGTTAAGCGATGATGTGATGTCATCATCACACATTATCTCATCCACATCCATTTCTATCGATTTCTCTGTTAATGGATACGTAACCTGCAACACAAATCTAGAAAACATTAATATCAAAATGAAACCGATAGACTCATCATAAAAACATAATAATACAACATACTTAATTTGTACATTTACTATGGGTTATACTGGATGGCACGAGGATGGTGTCCTTTGATCTATAGCAGACTTGACCTGATTAGGCGCAGACTACAAAAAAAATATTGAAAACATTAATATCAAAATGAAACCAATAGAATCATCAAAAAAACCTAAAATACAACTGTTAAGAACCAAACATCAATATAGCATAGAAAAACCTCAGGAAAAGTACTCAACGCCTTGAAAAAGAGATAATTTCAGATAATAAGCCTCTTCGAGGGGGAAACCTCCTT
>JZKD02S1673092.1:990759-1009958 GCA_000966675.3 Picea glauca
TTAATGTAAAATACAAACACGTGTATGCTCCAAAATATTAGTAAAATGTATCACTGTAAATGAAGGTGAATTGATACTCCCAACATGAAAACAAGGGAATTAAACGCATAATGGACAACATGTGTCTGTAGGACGAATTATTCAATGTTAAACAAAGTATCCACACCGATTTTTAGTCACAGGGGAGTGTGGGTAGCACTGTGGGGTATATCAATGATTGTAGCCAACCAATAGAGGGTTGTTAATTTGGTGTACATAGCCTACTCCAGATTTAGCATACTCTGATTGAACACCATTAATAAATATTTGTAGAAATAAGTACACTAATTTGTGGTTGTGACATTTAGAGATTGAACACCATTAATACAAATTAATAAATATTTTTAGAAATATGTACACTAATCTATGGTTGTGTCATGATTACATTTACAGATTGAACACCATTAATAAATATTTGTATAAATACATACACTAATTTGTGGTTGTGTAGGTTTACGTTTAATAACCCTTCTAGTAGTACGCTAAAGTAGACACTATCGTATAGGAGTAAACTTGCAATTAAGACATCGACACCAACTTCAGGCCACGACAATAATGGTCACAACTCAGCAAGGCACAACGTGAAGGCTTATGAAGCTCTCTATGGATTAAATCAATTATTTTATTTTGCATTGCCTTGGATTTTTCCTCTACTGAGTTAATTGTTGTTACAAATGCAACTTTGAAATGTTTAGATTGGTTTTGCTATTAAGATGTCCAATTGAAATTATGAAAAGTTGTCTCTATTCAAAAATAAAAGATGTTTAGATTAGTTTTGCAATAAAGTCATCGACACCAACTCCAAGCCACGACAATAATGGATCCATTCAGAAATGGAAATATTCAGATTGTTTTTGCAATTAAGACGTTGACAACAACTCCAATTTTAATTCTGAAAAGTTGGCTCAGTTCAGAAATGAAATATGTTTAGATTGGTTTTCCAATTTTCCAATGCAAATCGGAAACGAGTTCTACACAGACTTTTGAAGTAGTTGTTTTGTAATCCTTGAAGGCATTTTTGTACTAGCTATTAAGCAACCTAGGTCTATCAATTCTAGAAGCTACTACTTTACGATGGTTTTTGGCCAATGTTTTTCATATAAAATGTTCTGAATGTACATATTTTGCTAAATTCATAGTTAAGGAATTGGAGCTTACCGAGTAAGAAAACACTATATCAGGAATTGGAGATTACCGAGTAAGAAAACACAAGCATTTCACATGTTGATGATTCATGAACACAATAAAATTCAGCAATTGTTCATCCATGAAATTTTAAGGAGAAAGGCATTTATATAATTGTCACATGAGACAATTCTTTTGTCATACTTTAGAGCATCTTCACGAGCAGCATCTCTAACTTCTGTCTTCTAGGTTCTCTTTTTATGGATAACTTCCAAAGAAGCACCGACAATAGATCTAGAATAAGGTGTGTTTCTTGTATGTCTCCTCTTCTTTACTTGCTCGGCATGAATGTCCGAGTGATGGGAATAACAAGCGGTGAGTGCACATGCATAACCCACTACACAAAATATGCAACATATAGCCATAAAAATTGACCAGTTGACCTTCTTGTGTTGTTTCTAGTGCATTGCAGTCCAGGTATGCTTGGATGACTTTAGGCGATTGCAGAAATACCTCTTACATTTGGAATTGACAAGCAAGAATATCTGTGAATTTCCAAGGAAAAATAATTGAGAATTGAAACTATTAAATGTTTCACCAGAAAAGCATAATAATCCATGTGGTCAACAAATATGGATGCATAATCCATAGTATATAATAATGTTACCTTCAATGGTGATGCTAATTCAAGATGGGGACCGTCTTTGTACACATAGGAGTCCTTGGTACATCATGATTTGGGAACACAACCGTTCAACCAACAACCAAGACTTGTTCACAGAGAATCAACTTAATTTTTTTGGACTTCCTTGTATATTAGTGACCCACTGAAGATTTTTCTATGAAATTCATCAACTATGACTATAACACAGAAAATGTTTGGGACACTTGCAGATCATATGGTCTCTAATATCTATATCGGTTCCAAAGAAATGGTAGTTCTCTACTGCAGCTTTTGACTATAATGAATTTTAGTCATTATGACAGTATCTTTAGCTTCAATTTTTAGTCAATGCACTTTGTGGTCTCAACAAGTAGGCCAATTTGTTTAACTGTTTTAACTTTTAGGATTGAATTCCCCTGGAAAGAACAATTTTTTAGCAAACCTTCCATAAACTCCTTTCATGAAGAATTTTGTGAATGAAATGACATCCAAGTTTCCTCTTGTTTCTCTAAGTTAGTTCATGTGGGCATTTTCCAAGGGTTTTTTATAAGTTCCATTCTTAATTTGGACCCATTCTAAACTATTTTCATTGTGCTTCAGAAGGCTTGTAGGTGTAATCAAAGAAAGGGATACTAACATCAATTATAGCAAATTGGCATTATCTTCATTGTTAAAGGGCTGAGTAGGCCGGGATTATGGATGAAGTGACGACCATATTTTGACAAGATTTCAAGATAGGACTTCAATATGAATTTCTAAAACATGGATTTGTTTATGGACATCATCACCACTTTGTCGAATCAATGGAATTTATAAGGAAATGGGATGTAGAAGGACTACCAAAATTGAGAAGGGGTGGTAACTTTTGAAGATTGGGGTTAATTCCAGTCCTCGAGATAGATAAGATAAGATAATTTTATTAATTTCCACCGAATAACCACAAAAGTGGGTCAATGGGACTGAAGACGACAACATGTATGAGTACAATGTGGGAGTGCAAACGTAACTCCTAGATAATGCCGAAAATTTCATAAAGAAAGAAAAAAAACTGCAGTACAACTTCACGATGTATATGGTCGTAATAAAAAGGTAATTTGGATGAAAAATATGTGTTCCAAATTTTGGCCTGGAGTGGAAGATTGTTGAGGGTGACTTGCTATGCATATTGAAGAAAAGGAGGTGGAACACTGTAGTCAGTTTCATTTGAAACAAGAAAGGGATGTTTATTGAGAAGAGGATAGGCTATGAGTGCTAATAAAAAGAGTAGGTAGATCTCATTGGAGGTTTATTGTGGGTAAATAAGTCAATATGAGTAAGGAGTTGGGTAGGCTTTTGAATCAAGGGATCCCATATAGGTTCGATTTTCCTTCCCATTATATTATTGTTCACACGGGATTCCAAGCAGATCGACATTTACCTTTCTGATTTGTCTTTCCATCCACCAGTCACCTTTGATCTTAAATGGGCTATCTCATTCTTATACATTGGATTGGAAGTGGCCCAACCCAACTAGAAAATAAATAGAAGTGGTCACCCACCCGATCCCCTGTCACATGTAGAAAGTGATCTATGTGCTCATTAGGGAACAAAAAAATCACCGATGAATCAATAGATGAACCCAATTCAGCATGCTTGAAGTGGACGCGTAAAAGAAGGAATAATAGGAGTACAATTGACGGAAATGGTAAAGATGTTTTGGTTTTGCTACCTCACAAGTGATCACTATGATCAAATAAGAAATTGCCCAAAGTCTCCATATCAAAGAGAAGACTAAAATCAATGGCATTACCACAAAAAGGATCTATAGGAGGATGTCAACGAAATGAAGATGAGGGTAGAGAAATATAAGAAGAGATATAAAAATGTCATTGACAGGTACTAAAGATTTACCTCTTCTTGCATTCTATCTCGTGTGAAGACCAACATAGTGTCACAATATGCTGCAATACAATAGAAGTCAAGTGCTGCCTCTTTGCGGTTCAGATCAGACCCCTATACACCCGATACTGCTCTTAAATATGCCCCGGTGCAACAATTCGAATAGGAAAGACTAATATGCCATTGTGAGAATCCGAATGGTTTCAGTTTGCTCTGCCTTCGTTCACTTTAGCTCAGTCGACTCTCTAGAGTGGCGCTATCGAAAATCATTTTCCCTCTACAAAATTTGATTTTGAATATTGAAAATTTTTCCCTCTCAATTGAATTTTGAAAAAGTGGTGTGTTCAAATGTTAAATGGGGTGAGATGGGGTGTTGTCATGGTAATATAGAAAGTGAATCCGATATGGAAAGTATGGATATTTTAGTTTGACTTTCTTCCCTTTGGAGTCATTTTTTTTGTTTCTCCATGTTCTCAAAATAATTTATATATGTTTAAAAAAATAAATTAGTTTAAATGAGCATTAATGGATTTTTTTTTTAATTTGACAAAATTTATAGAGAATATTAATTTAATAAAAATAAATATTATATAGGGAAAAGTTTGTAAAGTAAATTTTTTGAGGATTGTTTCTTTATAATTAAATTGATTGTGTTAAGGGTTATATATTTTAAAGTTGTTTTTACAAGATAAAAACCAAAACCAACTTATTTTGGAGAGAGTTTCATTTTAAGGTGTTTTTCTTTAGGATAAGTATGATATATTATTAGCCATAAGGATTAGTTCAAGTAATCATGAGTGAAATGAGAGATATTAGATCTCTCCCCCAAAGTTGGGGAGGTCATGGATTTGTCTATGTTGATCCCCTTGAGGTTAGGTGCTTGGAACTCACGCACTAATATTCCACCATGTTTACCAACATTCTACCATGTGGACTTTTACACGATGCAAAAGTTTGATGGTAAAAATATAATTTAAAATTTTAAATCAAGAATATTCTAGTGGTAAAAAAATGTGATGCATTTTCTCTTGAATGTCATCGTACCGAAAGTTCACTTGAGATGAGTTCGAGCTCGGGTGCATTTCTCTACAACTAAGGTTTTCCCTAACCGCCACCCTCATCCTTGATAATATTTTTGTTCATGTTGCATTTGTTTGGAGAACTGGTGGCAGTGATCCTGGCTTTGGATCTATTGATGGTCACAGTCGACATTTGTACTTGTTGAACCTGCAATCTATGAACTATGCCATCATTTGTTGTGGGTCGTGTGTGCAATTTGGAGTTGGTTGAATCTATTCATTGGCCTCTTCTTCATGGGTGGGCCTTCCTTGTCTATTGGCTAGAGGAGATTTGCCAAAAGGGTTGATTCCATCCCCATTCTCGACTTGGGGAACTCTGTGGCAAAAACAAACTCTATCATTCTAACAAAGCGAAGTTTAGTCAGTAAGTTTTTAGGCCTTTGGCCCAATCCTAGGATTGTACTATAATGGATTTCCAAGAATTGGATTGAGCAGGACTCTACTACTGTGTTTTATTGTGGAAAAGGTTTTTATGTATTTATTTTTTAAACCAAAGAAGATCGGGACCTAATCTTGGCCTTAATTAATGTCTCTAACGACTCATCCAATTCCTCTACCCCATGTTCAATATCGTTCCAGATGCATTAGGAGACGAAGATGATCTTGACATTGAGAGTGATAGACCGAGTCCCAGATCCAGTGGTGTTCATGCTTCTAGTGGTTTCACCGACTTGAGTGCTCTTGATGATATAAGTTTTTTTAATGTAACAAGTAGACCATGGGAACATCAAGAATAAAGAGGTTTTGTGCACACTCTAATGGCGCGAATGGTTACCTTGAACATTGTTTAACATAACTTCAACATGGTTTAACATTCATATGACATTGAGAAACATTTAAAACCCCTCCTATGACATTTAAAACATTTAAAAGTCAAAATGTATGAGGATAAGAATGCATTAAACTTAATATTTATTTATTTATTTATGATAAATCTTTAAATATGGTTTTTCTTAATCCTATTGAATATGAAACTTAAAAAGAAGAAGCCAAATCAAGGAAGAATCCAAATCACAAGATGACTTCCTTATTGAGAAAGGAAGAGATTTTACCATAAAAGCTACTTGTGGGAGGAGCATTTTACTTTGCACAGTAGTAGTAGGACCGTCAATCATAAAATCTTGTAGAGTGGGAGGAGCATTTTACTTTTTTGCGCAACAGTAGCAGTAGAAGAACCTATCATGTGATTGAAGTGGATTCCAATATTTAATAAATCACACATATAACACGTAGCAAGGAATAAAGTCCATAGTGGCCGAAATTGAATTGAAAAAGTGCCCTCACATAAATCAAATCTCAAATAATTTTTAGTAACCCATAAGACACAATACCATGAGCCCCCGCTATACACACCTTACAGACCGACTCAACAGTCCAACGAGGTTCTATTTTATTAATAAATCTTTCTTTACTATGAATAGCCAGAGACACACACTTTGATTTATGAGGGAATAAACCAAGGTTAATAAGACTGTTACCCTTACTACAAAAGAGACAAGGTAGCATCTCTTCTATACAAGAGGAGGTTTGATGAGAAATTTTCTCCTCTAGAGTGGCTTAGGATTTAAGATTCTGGAGTGAGGCCCTTGGTCGCCCAACCTTGACCATGCTCTTCGTGCATTTCATTACGGCTCTTCATGCATTTAATTAACCAACATAATTAATAATTCAGCCAACATAATTAAAAATTATTTAAAGAGAATAATAATTCATACAAATTAAAATATCTAGTTATGTACCTCATCGACCCACGCAACATTTTTATCATCCCTCTTCTGTATGTTCTTCTTGATCATCCAACTCAATATCTGTATCAGCATCTAGTTCAAAAACACTGTTGAAAGGATTGATGATATCATCATCATCATCAATGTCATTTTCAAGAATATCTTCATCGATATCATCATCAATAACCGGTGCAATGTCTCCTATGCCTGGTTCATCTTCTCCATATTCTTCATTTGTCGACCCATATTCTTCCTGCTCTAGCTCTACATCATATTCTTCTTCAATATCATCTTCCTCATCTACAATATACTTTATTGTCCTTCCTCTTGGATCATATCTAAAAACAAATGACCAATCCTTTTTACCTGGAACCTTTGAGTAAAAGACTTGTTTACATTGACTTGGAAAAACATAACGGTCATTTATTTTTTCAAACACCATTTTTTTAATCATCAGAAATCCGTTGGCATCTTGAATAACGGTTCATTCCTAATCATGTTCATGTATTCATAACCTTTACCATTTGACATCGAACAAAACTAATTTGAAGGAATTAAAGTCACACTCAATTATATCATTCAAAAACCTATAGTATCAATGATTAAAGGAGATGGTGGTTAATTATTCGAAGTCCAAATGAACTTTGGATCAATGGTAAGGTTGTTAAAGGGATATAATTAGGTATAGAAAACGAGTACTAGGTATTTTGAAAGAGTAGTGGAATAAACTCTTTCTTGCTCTCAATCAATTTGTCACTTTGTCTCGAATAAAGAAATCCTTCATTCTCCTCGAGGGGTTGTGTAAAGAAATCTAGTACATGTGAAATGAAGCATAGGATAGTGTTTCCCCCCTCCCCGTGTGGATTGGAGGAGATGGTAGTTGATGATTCAAACTTCAAATGACTTTGGTCCAAGAGAAATGGAGCTTAAGGGGTATAATTAGGTCTAGATAACATGATTTTGGTATTTTCAAAGAGTGGTGAACTAACCTCTTCCATATAATGAGTGAATTTTTTTCTTTTAGAAGAACTCCCAAATAGGGAAATCCCTCATTCTCGTTAAGGGACTGAGTAAACAAAGCTAGTACATGTGAGATGAAGCATAGGGTAGCATACGCCCCCTCTTCATGTGGTACCAGAGGAGATGGTGGTTAATGATTCAAACTCCGTGTTTGACTTTCATCCTAAGAGGAAGGGTGATTAAAGGATATAATTAGATCTAGATAGTGAGAGCTAAGGTTTTTGAAAAAGGAATGAAATAACATCCTCCATGCAGTGAATTGAATTTTTATTTTAGAATACATACAAATAGGGAAATTCATGCTCAGACCCATTTTTTTGCCTGAAAAGCGGTTTGTTTGCTCCAGAGTTAGCCTACTCCGATTGAACACCATTAATAAATATTTTTAGAAATAAGTACACTAATATGTGGTTGTGACATTTACAAATTGAACACCATTAATACAAATTAATAAATATTTGTAGAAATACGTACACTAATCTGTGGTTGTGTCATGATGTCATATAGAAACATTTTGAAAAAATTTCAACGTTGGCCCCATTCACAAGTCATCGTTGTCCATCATGTACTCTAGCCCTAGTACAATGTCTTTTAATAGTTGTTTCCTTTAAAATATGACCGATCAGAAAATTAAAATGAAGCGCGGACAAGATGAGATGATATATAGAGTGGTTCTGTGAGTGATATTTGAGTATAAGGGAAAATATATCTTCCATGTCATACACAATACAAGGGAAAATGAATACCGAGTGAACAATTGTTTAACATGTGGAGACCATTATCTCAAACATTGACTCAATTCCTCCATTGATCCAGTTGATGTATTGGACCTCACTCAACATTGAATACTACCTAAGTATTCATCATGTTATTTGGTATCCCTTTGGAAAAGTATTAATAAGCCCCTCATTGGGTGCCCTCATATCAATATTGACACTTTACACACCAATAATCAACCTCCATTCCTCTAACAAACTCTACAAATATTTGTAATGAAAAATTTCATAATACATGTTGTGGTTTAACCATCTCACATTGCCTTGGAATATTCGCAAGAATGCACAATTTCTCACACCCTCATACATGGATCAAGATATTATCAATGATAAATTGGGTCCGGTCATATTTATTCCTCTCAATGAACTTCCTCTATGTTTTACGTTGGTGTTCATTAGACAATGAATTCAACCCAACATAAAAAAAAAATGATTAAAACAGATTTGACCATGAGTAATATTATCAATAGCAATAGACTCCCTTGCAATCCTCAACCTAATGAACAATTGTTTAACATGTGGAGACCATTATCTCAAACATTGGTTCAATCTCTCCATTGAGCCACCCGATGTATTGGATGTCACTCAACATTGAATAATTCCCAATTATGGAGCATGTTATTTGGTATCCCTCTAAAAAAATATCAATAATCCCCTCATTGGGTGCTCCCATATCAACATTGACACTCAATCCACCCTTTGTAATGGCCCTTGGGAAAACAATTACATGTAAACATTTGTGGGCACCACACATGCTTGAGCATCGAGTTTCATAGATGCATGTTTTGCACGCAACCCAGCCTTATCCCAAAATTCAAAACTAGTATTTTCGACATGTTCTTGAGCCCATTCAACATCAACATTTATTCACATGATTTGCATATGAAACTCTGTCCACGGGCCTATGGGAAGAGTTGTAGCATCCAAAGTAGAGTAGTAGAGAGTGAGATCTACTCCGAGGCATGAAGAATACTTAACCCCAAATTCAAAGACCTTCTCTGATGATAAGATGTCCCATAGAAGAAGATCTATGGGAAAAAGGAAGTAGGTATTTCATGGATTAATGGACCTATCTCTCCTACTATATGAGGTTGAATGAAGAAAAGTGAGTATATTTGGTTGTCTCGAGGGGGAATTGGTGGGGTTCCCAGATTTTCCACTGCGTCGTTGACTGGTAGAGGTAGTGTATCGATGGGTAAAATTAGAAAAAATACTCCCATTTCCAAAACTAATTCAATAAATGACTAAAATGTACTCTCATTTCCAAAACTAACTAAACCAAATCTAGAGTATGATAAACTATTTTGATATACTTTGCCATAATGTGATGTAAATTTCTAAAACTTGCAACAACTACATTAACTTATCGAGTTAATGTTCCATATCTAGGGCCCCATAATATTTAACCCATGAATGAAATGCGGTTATCATTTCAAGGATTGGTACACCGTGAATGGTTGTTAGGCCTATTCCATGGTCGAAGGCTAAAATCCAAGGAATTGAGCAATAAAATTTACTTTATATTCTTAAAAAAAGTCATGAATTAGGATTTGGGCCATCACACAAGTCCCACATTCCTTTCTATGTGCCTAAATGACCACCATATATGAGTATTGTTCCTCTCTATTATTACTATTTTCATTCACCCACCACAAATTTCATCTTGCACCGACCCCGCATAGTGAGCAGTGAATGGAGACAACGTTGAAATTTCTTCAAACTGTGCATGTATGCATCGAAATTTGACATGGTTAGACTAGACACATGGATTGACGGTATGGGATGGTTTCAATACTAAAGGATGTATGATGTCCCCACATAATATTTGATATCCTCCACATTTGCATCAACATTCATCATGCTACACCTATCATTGTCATCATTCATCATTCCCTTCTATAGAATTGTTGTCGGAACTATCTTGAAATTTGTCATGGAACTTCAAATACACCCATCACAAATTTATTCCACCGACCCCAAATAATATTTGAGATCATCCATGTTTGCATCAATGCTCAATATAATGGATGTCTCATAGTGAGCATAGTGAATGGGGTCTTCCTTGAAGGTGAATGAGCATAGTGAAATTTCTTCCACTGACCCCACATAGTAAGCAGTGAATGGGGCCAAGGTCGAAATTTATTCAATCTGTGCATGTATGCGTTGAAATTCGACATGGATAGACTAGACACATGCCTTGACGGTATGGGACTAGGGTTTCAAGACTCAAGGAATATGTCTGCTGTCCCAACCACATAATTTTTTAGATCATCCATGTTTGCAACAATGTTCATAATGGGACGTCTCATATTTGTCAAATGTCATTGTTTCCATCCGTAGAATCTTTGTTGGAACTCTCTTGAAATGTCATGGAACTTCCAATTCAACCACCACAAATGTCATGCACTGACCCCACATAGTGAACACTAATGAATGGGGCCAATGTTGAAATTTCTTTAATATGTGCATGTATGCATCGAAATTTGACATGGTTAGAATAGACACATGCCTTGATGGTATGGGAGGGTTTCAAGACTCGAGGATGTTTGATGTCCCGACCACATAATCTTTGAGATTGTCCATGTTTGCAACAATGTTCATAATGGAGTGTATCATATTTGTCAAATGTTGTTTTTTCCGTCCATAGAATCTTTGTTGGAACTCTCTTTAAGTGTCATGGAACTTCCAATTCAACCACCACAAATGTTATGCACCGACCCCGCATAGTGAGCACTAGTGAATGGGGCCAACATTGAAATTTCTTCAATATGTGCTTGTATGCACCAAAATTTGGCATGGTTAGACTAGACACATGCCTTGACGGTATGGGAGGGTTTCAAGACTCAAGGATGTATGATGTCCCGACCACATCATCTTTGAGATCATCCATGTTTGCAACAATGTTCATAATGGGAGTCTCATTGTCAAATGTCGTTGTTTCCATCTGTAGAATCTTTGTTGGAAATCTCTTGAAATGTCATGGAACTTCCAATTGAAGCACCAAAAATTCCATGCACCGACCCTGCATAGTGAGTAGTGAATGGGGCCAACGTTGAAATTTCTTCAACATGTGCCTGTATGCATCGAAATTTGACATGGTTAGACTAGACACATGCCTTGAAGGTATTGGATGGTTTTAATACTCAAGGATGTATGATGTCATACAAAAACATTTTGAAAAAATTTCAACATTGGCTCCATTCATAGGTCATCATTGCCCATCATGTGCTCTAGCCCTAGTACAATGTCTTTTAATAGTTGTTTCCTTTAAAATTCGACCGATCAGAAAATTAAAATGAAAGGAGAAGAGCCCTAGTACAATGTCTTTTAATAGTTGTACTCTAGACGAGAAGACCTGCAAACCCTTTTTGTAGTGTCATTATTATAGAAAACTTGTTCCAACATCTGTAAAATGTAACATATTTATAGATTTTATAACATCGCAATTCCGACGATCATTGACCAAATCAAAGTTGACTTGGTCAAAATACTAGGTGACTGTTGGAGGGGGAAAACCTAGTTTCCACAACGTTGCAATTGTGACCATTATCTTCACAAACATGGCAAGAGAGACGAATATGTCACAAACGTGGCAAGAGAGACAAAGATGTATGAAAACGTGGCAAGAGAGATGACAATGTGGCAAGAGAGACGAAAACGTGGCAAGATCGATGTCAATGTGGAAATAGCGACGTTATCAGGCAATATGGATTTTGTTTTTTTAAATTTCCTCTATTTTTCGACAGTATGGCCAATTTTGTCCATAACGACGCAAATAGAACGTCGGAATTTTTATAATATGTACTAGTGAGCACAACATCAGTATTGATCCTACTTATTCTTCGTCTTCTCATGGACATGCACTTTCTTCTTCTGGTTTCTCCTTCAATACACCTTCTACTTCTACTTTTGATAAGTGGCTTATTGATTCTGGAGAATCTTATCATATGGATAAGGATAGAGACATATTTTCTACTCTAAATGAATGTAACACCAAGAAAATATTTGTTGGTGATGATAGATCTCTTAGTGTTGAAGGATCTAGAACAATACAAGTAGAAAATGGTCATTTCAATGATGTATTATGTGTTCCAAGTCTTTCTTGTAACATTCTATCAGTATATAAAATCACTCATTCAGTTGAAGGTAAAACCGTAGATTTTTCACCTCACCAATTTGTAATCGAGGATCTAAAAGATCCTAATCATGTTCTTGCAACTAGAATTGCTGATGATATTACCAGGTTGTACAAGTTTGACAACTTTTGGTCATCATCTTTTTAATCAATTTTTATTGCTCATGACGATGACTTGAGCAAACTTTGGCATGAGCAGTTTGGTCATCTAAACTATCACTCATTGTAGCAACTATGTAATCAATGAATGGTTATTGGTCTTCCTCTTGTTTCATGCAGAGATGGTTTTTGTGTCGTTTGTGTTCTTGGCAAACATCATCAGGACAGTTTTGAAAAACGTGCCTCTTGGCACACCTCGGGTCCTTTGCAACTTGTTCACAGTGATTTGTGTGGTCCACTTTCTTCTCCTTCTTTTTCTGGGTGCAATTATTTCTCAACTTTCATTGATGACTTTTCCAGACGTACTTTGTTTTACTTCTTAAAACTTAAGAGCTAAGTTTTTGACAATTTTTTGGCCTACAAGGCCCTTGTGGAAAAGAAATTTGGACATCAAATTCAAAGTTAAAGAACAAATAATGGAGGGGAATATGTGAACAATAATTTTACAAATTACTGCACTACACAGGGAATCCAAATGCAACACATTGTTCCATATACACCAAAACCAAATGGTTTTGATAAGAGAAAGAACCGCACATTAAAAGAAATGGCTAATTGTATGATCCAATCTAAGGGATTAAGTCTAAAGTATTGGGTGGAAGCCATCAATCGTGCAAATTACATAGTAAATCGCACTCCCACAAAGTCTCTTAAAAATATAACACCGGAAGAATCTTGGACTAAAATTAAACCATATGTAAGTCACTTCCGTGTATTTGGCAGCATAGCATGGGATCACATTCCTGATGA
Organism: Picea glauca; assembly: GCA_000966675.3. Lineage (NCBI taxonomy): Eukaryota > Viridiplantae > Streptophyta > Pinopsida > Pinales > Pinaceae > Picea > Picea glauca. The sequence continues at coordinate 1,004,112 of JZKD02S1673092.1, forward strand.
GAAAAGGAAATCATTGCAGCCTAAAAGTGAGAAGTGTAAATTTGTTGGTTATTATGAATATGTCAAAGGTTACAGACTTCTTCAATCACATTGTAATGAAATTATTATTAGAAGAGATGTTAAATTTGATGAAAATCGCTTGGCCTGTGAGCCTAATTCAGTGTTTCTGCCTTCTTTGGCCTGTGAGCCTAATTCGACGGTTGTGCCTTCTTCAGCCTGCGAGCCATGTTCGATGTTTGTGCCTTATTCTGATCTAGTTTCTTATTCAGATGATGATAGTGAGGATGAAAATCCACCTCTGCCTACTCACCCTCCTCCAGATGAGTCCTTTGAACCTGAACCAACACTAGCTCCATTGCTTCCTAGATGGGTCCGCTCAACATGAGAAAAAACTGGTGATCTTGTCGATGATCCTTCAGATAAGTGTCAGACACGTTCATAGTTCCAACAAGCCTCTTCTCTTTTTTCTCAAGTTTCAGAAACTCATGATCCAAAGACATTTGCAAAAGCTTCAGATCGTCCAGATTGGGATACAACAATGAATGAAGAGTATCATTCTTTAATGGAAAACAATACTTGGGATCTTGTACCTCTTCCAAAAGGAAGAAAAATTGTGAGATGTAAATGGGTCTACAGAACTATGTATGTATCAGATGGAAGTGTTTAAAGACACAAGGCTCATTTAGTTGCCAAAGGATTTTCCCAAGTTGAAGGAATTGACTATCATGAAACCTTTTCCCCTGTATCCAAAATGAATTCCATCTGCCTTGTTCTTGCCCTTGATGCCGCACATAAATGGGAGGTCCATCAGATGGATGTTAAGTACGCCTTCTTGCATGGAGATTTGAAAGAAGAAATATACATGGAACAACCTCTTGGCTATGTCCAGAATGACTCTAGCCTTGTTTGTCACCTTAATAAATCTCTTTATGGTCTCAAGAAAGATCCATGAGCTTGTTATGCCAAAATGGACACCTTTCTTATGGCCACTGGATTCTCTAGATTCCATCATGATCCTAATGTCTATACAAAGAAATTATGAAGCCATCTCATAATCCTTTTCCTTTATGTTGATGACCTTATCCTTACTGGTAGTGACTCAAAACTTTTAAACCATGTGAAAACTAGCCTTAAGAAGAAATTTGAAATGAAAGACTTAGGCTTTTTGCACTATTTCCTTGGCCTCCAAGTTTTGCAAACCAATGAAGGAATTTTTCTTTCCCAGTCTATCTATGCTTGTGACCTTCTTTTTCACTTTCAAATGGATGATTGTAAACCAACCACTTCTCCCTTCCAGTCTGGAGTCAAGCTTACTACCACCTATACTTCTCCTGAATTTGATGCCACCCTATACCGTCAGTTAGTTGGTAGCCTCTTATACTTGAATCATACCTATCCTGATCTTTCCTTTGTTGTTGGTCTTGTTTCTTGGTATATGCAAATGCCCCATGAAATCCATTGGAAAGCAACTAAAAGTATACTTTGCTATGTTCGTGGTATAGTTTAGTTTGAGATACATTACAATTCAGTGGGGACTCCTTTATTGTTTGGTTTCACTAATTCATATTGGGTCGGTGACCCTGATGATCGGATGTCTACTACAGGTTATCTTTTCATCCTTGGTTCAGGACTTGTCAGTTGGGCCTGTAAGAAACAACAATCTATTTCACTTTCTTCAGCAGAAGCAAAGTACCGAGCAACAGTAAATGCAAGTCAGGAAGCCTTGTGGCTTTGACAACTCCTTTCAGAGTTTGGATTCCAGCACCAACATCTGACCAGCCTTTGGTGTGACAATCAGAGTGCCATCAAGCTTGCCAAAGACCCAGTTCAACATCAGCTTAGAAAACACATCGAGCTACACATTCACTTCATCAAAAATCTCATTCATGATCAAGTTATTGAAGTGCTCTTTTTCCCTACAGAAGATCAAGTTGCAGACATTTTCACAAAGTATCTTATAGAAGCGAAATTTTCCAAACTTTGATTTATGTTAGGAGTTCACGAAGTTTTCATTAAGGGGGGATAGGCTCTAATGCCTCCTTCCTTCTCCTACCGTCTCACGATTGTAAATCCTTCAATATTATCCCAAGTTGTTCTTAAGGGGGCATGTTAGGATATTTAGACACTTAGGAGTTAGTTAAGATCTACTTGGTCTATTGTGTCTTTAGGTAAAAGTGTGTTTTCTAGTGTTTTTCTTTAGTATGCATTAGTATGTATTTGTAGTTAGGAAATCCGATGGTCACGATATGTTCTCAACATAGAGTGATCCGACGGTTCATACTCTCCTCAATCTTAACGACCATTGATCCATGGCTTAACACATGATTGGTCCATGATCTTTGTTTTAAGAGCATGGAGGGTCATTTTTTGATGATCGTTTGTGAGAAACTCTCTTGTAAAATCTCTCTGTAATATTTTTCTTTGCATTAATAAACTTCTCCAAGTGGTCGCGTTGGTTGGGGTTGTGGATGTTTCCCCGTAGTGGTTTTACCATGTGAAAAAATCACTGTGTTGATCTTTGATTTGGTTATGTGAGTGGTTACTGAAGGTGTTCATCCTCTGTTGGAATACATGTGTTGTCGAACAAAATATCAACAAACCATAACATCAAAATTGTTAATGAAGTTAGACAAGAGTTCTTACGTCTCAGGGCCTTTGTCTCAGTGGGTGAGGATTTATTATTTCTCTTCAATGCTTCAAAGTACATCAAAAAAATATCAATAGGATTACAAATTGTTCTGGTTGTGTTTTGATCGATCTCAAGAATCCAAGACAACCGACGATAGTGAAAAATACTGAGTGTAGCTCCCAGAATTGGCCTGCAAATTTCCCCTCCTCAATGGCTTCCCTGCATAAAAATGGATTTGGCTTTCAAATTCCTAATAATATTTTCTATTTGTAACCTCTCTCAATGCTACTAAGAACCCATGGTTTATATTTATTTGGAGTTGGCATCAACCACCCAACTTCCTCCGAAGATCTGGCCTCAAATCGGACTCCATATATCCCAATATTGGCTAAAATCCATTAAAATCAGTTGAAAGTAACCCCAAAAAACATAATATAAGGTGAAAAAACTCACAAATGGAAAAATGCAAGGTGCAACCTCCTATTCCCAGGATCCTGGTGTTGGCACAAGGGTATACCTAGGTTTCAATGCTTCAACAATGCACCAACAAAACCCTAATTACCAACCCTTTCGGAAACACCTGTGAAGCAGATGAACTCTCACCCGAGGTAGAGGCAAGGGGGGTTGCAGGACTCAAGTGTATACAACCTAGCTGGGACACAGATCTCTGATCACAATACTTAACGAAGCACTTGGCAATTAACATTCATTATTCTTTACTCTTATTCGTATTGCAGGTTAGAACCCTAATTACAGAACAACACAATATTCATAAAGATCTAATCGCATCTAACCATTCAACACATAGAATCAAAATAGATCTAACCTTCATTCATATTATTAAGCACTAAGCTACCACATAAGATGCATCTAACATACATAAATATTACAACACTAAGAATAAATCACATCAATAACATATCAACCATATTGCACAAAGAAAGCACAACACAAGATATACGTGGTTCACCACAGAGTGGGGCTACGTCCACCAAATCTTCTTCTTCTTTATTATCTTCTTCCAATCTTATTACATGCACAGAGCCACAAAGCCAATGATCTAAAAATCAAGAAGACTTGAAATCTTGAAAATATTTGCAAGTAAAGTTTATGTGTTAAAAGCAAATGGATCAACTTTGCAACACATCATTTAATAGGATTTACTCATTTAAGACACAATAAACAACAGCATAATCAATGAACATAAGTGCATAAACACAACAAGTGATAAAGGAGTTCACCGCTCTCTTGGGCTACATCTCCTGGTCCAGCTTCCAATGGATCATTATTATTAATTGCTCAAAGTGCTCAAAAATTTGCTTTACAATGCTCAAATTGACCAACAGACTGCTCCAATGGCTTCAGAGCATCCAAAAGCCCCTAGCTGGGCTTTTTCGACACCTCGTTTGGCCAAAAAATGAAGAAGTTAGGCTTCTTGGAAGTCCCCCCTTCAAGCTTGTTGTCTCTGCATCTACAAATCGCACCCTTGTTTCATGAACCTAGCACACACGCTTATTTAAGCACAAAAACCTGGCATCGGGCGCAACCGTGCCAACGGTGCGAACTGTAGGACGATTATGGGCACGCCAGCCCCTAACTGCCTAGCTCTCGGGCACAAGAGGGTCATATGACCTCGCACAATAAGAAAAAGGGCAAACCGTTGAAACCGTGCCAACTGTTTGCAAACCCCCGTGCTCTTGTTTGTGGTCACATGGCGTAACACAAAGGACCACGGGCCACATATTTAAAACCCCACATGCGCGCCAACGGTGGGTATGGACATATGTAATATGAGTGTGACCGGGGGCTAGGGCTCCGTTCATAACATAAAACTCCCGCGCGATATGGTATGTTTACATGTAATAAACAATACAACCACGGGTCGGGGCTAAGACCCAGCCCGACCCCCCGTCAAATGAAACATCAACCAAACTTTAATATATATCAATCCATACATACAACAAGGAAAAAATGGTGGTACGTTGGTCGGGTGGACTTTGTGAAGGCCTTACATGGTGGGGAGGTCCAGGGTTCGACCCCCACGGACCCCATAAATTTTAAATAACAAATCAATAGCCAATAAAGGGGTGCCATGTGGCAACCCATGACTGGTCCACATGGCACCTTACCATTGACAAAAACTATGCCACGTGTCGCATTCTGATTCGACCACATCTGCCAATACAAAAATTCCACATCATCACATGCCACATCAGTGTATGGTCATACGACCCTGCCACGTCAGCCTGTACGGACTGTACAATCAGCATCCTTTTTTTTTTTGCCTGTTTGACGATTCGAAAAGATCCAAATATCTCTCGCTCCCAACGTCTGTTTGATATGAAACGAGTTGCGTTGGGTTCGCAACGATGAGGCATACACTCTCGTTCGATTTTAAGTGATTCCGAGCACTTTGATTTTTTGAGCAAAATTTGATCCCCTGATCACACCTCCCCATTGGGAAGCTCTTGGACCTCCAAAAGACTATTTTTAGTCTATGTGAAGATGAGGGTATAGTTCCCTCACCCTTCCAACCTCAATCCACTTGGCTTTTCTTGGATTTTTCCCTTTAAGACGAACTCGAAGATACTCCACATTTCCTCGTTTTGAAGTTCACATTCTCCTATCAAGGATGGTGTCTTCATGCAGTTCTGTAAGATATTTTGGGGAAAAATCATCGATAGAAGGAATGTGAGCATGCTCTCCTTGATCATCAATCAACGGAGGCTCATACAATTTCAAATTCTCAACATTAACAAATGCATACATTTGCATATAAGGAGGCAAATCTAAACGAAAGGCATTGTTACCAATCTTGTCAATAATCTTGAAAGGACCATATCGAATCGGTTTCAAATTTTTACCTTCTCCTTTAAGCCTCTCTTTACTGATGTAAATCCAAACTTCATCTCCAGCTTGGAAACTGTGATCAACACGATGCTTGTCAGGTATCGTCTTGTACTTGGCCTGACTCTTTTCCAACTGCTCTTGCACCACTTGATGTATCGACTGAATTTGTTCAATGAAATTTTCTGCCCTATCAATGTCATATTGACCATCGATCGCAATATCTTTCCCAAAGATAAAATATAAATGAGATTTTGGCAAATAGCCAAAACATGCTTCAAATGACGATGTTTGAGTCGAAGAGTGCTTAGCTCGATTGTAAGCATGCTGAATGTAGTGTAAATGCTCATCCCAAAGTTTAGGATGCTTGC
>JZKD02S1673092.1:1013074-1109875 GCA_000966675.3 Picea glauca
TGCCAATGGATAAAATTGTTTTTTAATTGCAACAATAAAATTATTCCAAGAAATTAAAATTTTACCATGCTTTTTCATGTCCTCCTGAGTCTTGGATTCCCACCAAATGAGTGTTTCACTATCCAATCTTAAAGAAGCAAGTTGAATTTTGGTGTCATCGTCTTGAATTTTCTTTATTCTACAATATACCTCAATCTGATGTATCCAATTATCTAACTTCTCAGCATTAACTTCTCCATTGTATATTGGCAATTCAAATTTTATATCAAGCTTTAATGAAGGAATTTCCAAAGGAGTTTTACCATGTCCCTTTGGAGAATTCGGAAGAGGTCTTGAACTAGTAGAAGAAGAAGAAGAAGAATATGGAAGAGTGGGTGGTGGAGAAGCACCATTCCCTCCATTTCCATTTGGAGTTTTGTCACCACTGCTTCCCTTATGCTTTGAAGGGTTGGATCCTTCACCTTGCAAAAATGCATTCCTTTCCATAAATATCTTCATCATCTCTCTCATCTCCATGAAATCCTTTCTGAGATCTTCATCTTCTGCAGGAACACATTCATGACTTTCTTCATGAGCCATACTTGGTGAATGCCTCCTTGAAACTTGCGGCGATTATATATGCTTCCTCCTTGAAGGATGAGAACTTGGCTCCACAAGTTGACCTTCTCCTCTTGTGAGTTTCAACCTTGTGAGCATCAGAAACAAAACACTTGCAAAATAATCAAAAAATGAAGAAGACTTGAAATCTTGAAAATATTTGCAAGTAAAGTTTATGTGTTAAAAGCAAATGGATCAACTTTGCAACACATCATTTAATAGGATTTACTCATTTAAGAGACAATAAACAACAACATAATCAATGAACATAAGCGCATAATCACAACAAGTGATAAAGGAGTTCACCCCTCTCTTGGGATACATCTCCTGGTCCAGCTTCCAATGGATCATTATTAATAATTTATCAAAGTGCTTAAAAACGTGCTTTACAATGCTCAAATTGACCAACAGACTGCTCCAATGGCTTCAGAGCGTCCAAAAACCCCTATTTGGGCCTTTTCAACACCTCGTTTGGCCAAAAAACGAAGAAGTTAGGCTTCTTGGAAGTCCCCCCTTCAAGCTTGTTGTCTATGCATCTACAAATCACACCCTTGTTTCATGAACCTAGCACACATGCTTATTTAAGTGCAAAAACCTGGCACCGGGAATAACCACACAAACGGTGCAAACTGTAGGACGGTTATGGGCGTGCCAGCCCCTAACCTCCTAGATCTCGGGCACAAGAGGGTCATATGACCTCGCGCAATAAGAAAAAGGGCTAACCATTGAAACCATACCAACCGTTTGCAAACCCTCGCGCTCCTGGTTGTGGTCACATGGCATAACACAAAGGACCATGGGCCACATATTTAAAACCCCACGCACGCACCAATGGTGGGTATGGACATATGTAATATGAGTGTGACCGGGGGCTAGGGCTCCGTTCATAACATAAAACTCCCGCGCAATATGGTATGGCTACATGTAATAAACAATACGACCATGGGCTGGGGCTAAGCCCTGGCTCGACCCCCCGCCAAATGCAACATAAACCAAACTTTAATATATAACAATCCATACATACAACAAGGAAAAAATGGTGGTACATTGGTCGGGCAGATTTTGTGAAGGCTTTACATGGTGGGGAGGTTCGGGGTTCGACCCCCATGGACCCCATAAATTTTAAATAAAAAATCAATAGCCAATAAAGGGGTGCCACATGGTAGCCCATGACTGGGCCACGTGGCACCTTACCATTGACCAAAAATATTCCATGTGTCACATTCCGATTCAACAACATATGCCAATACAAAACTGCCATGTCATCACATGCCACATCAGCGTACGGTCGTACGACCCTGCCACGTCAGCTTGTACGCATTGTACATGCAGCATCCTTTTTTTTTGCATGTTTGACTATTCGAACATATCGCAATATCTCTCGCTCTTGACGTTTGTTTGAGATGAAACGAGTTGTGTTGGGTTCACAACGACGAGGCCTACGCTCTCGTTCGATTTGAAGCAATTCTGATCACTTTGAATTTTTGAGCAAAATTTGATCCCCTGATCAGCCAACCCTGCATAGGATAGGAGATCTGCATGCACCTCACCAGATCCTCCTTTCAATTTCATTCCAAGCACAAATCCTTACACAATCCCTTACAATCACTTGCACTTAGCTCTGCAAGTCTCAACACAGTCTTGGCACAAAGCCAACTAGTCATTCACTAAGCCAATTCGATCACATAGATCCAACTACTACATCTCACTCCTTACTTACATCGCCTAGATACTTATTTATACATTACAAAAGGGACCTAAACATGGGTAAACCCATGGGCTGACATCCCATACCTGTTACATAAACCCTAACACCCAAAAATCCTGCAAAAGGGGGTGAGATCCCGTGATCTCTGCTTCGCCTGGGCGCTCTGTCTTCGACCAGCCTGTTGAAGTCCCAAAATTGGTCAAACATGACCAAGGTTCTCGAAAAATTGGTCAAGGGCCAACATGCCCCCAACACTCACATGTGACTCATCCCAAGTCACTCTAATCTGGGCAATTCTTCTTTGAAGGCCTCGAGCTTAGCTCAAGCTTCCTCGAGCTATTGCTTTGCTAGAGCCTCCTTCTTGGCAAACTCCTGAATGAATTTCTCGGTGATTGGTCCTTCCATGCGCTTTTCCACTGTGGTGACCACTTGTTCTAGCTGTGCACCTCATCCTTTGATATCTTCAAAAAATGTGTAGGCTTCTTCCTACACCAAGTGGAGTCTCTGGGTCACTTCCATGACTCTACTCTAGATGGCATGAACCTGTTGTTGAACTGTGCGCACCTCCTGTGACCTTTTCATATTGTTGATTGCTGATAGTAGCTTCAACTACGCTTGCACTATCGATGCTTGTTGCTTCACCTCATGGAGTTGTGAATCCAATGTCCTTAGCTTTGGGTCCTCTGCAAGGTGCTCATAGGTATGCACACTTCGATTACTGAGTTTCTTGCATTCTAATTCCAATGCCTTGATTCTTTCGACTACACTCCTAACATTTTCTTCTCTTTGATCTTGCACTTCCTGCAGAGTGCTTGTAGTTCCAGTTATACTACTCTTTCTTGAAGTTGTTGAATGGATTCAATGAGCTTCCCCACCCAACTCTCAGTTGTTTCCTCTTCCATATGTTCCAGACCCGACACAGAGCGAATTTCTCTAGTGAATGCCTCCTTAACTCCCATATCCTCCGTGAGTAGAGGTTAGTTTTTCTTCTAGATCTGCACTCTATCCTCTACAAACTTTGTCTGGAGGTCGTATTTCTCTTGTTGCACAACCTAATGTTTCTCTAGGGATTCCTCCTTTTGTTGCTCCAATGCCTCTGTGGCCTGTTCTTTTTCTTCCTGGACCCGATGAAGGCGACTGTCTATCACATCTGCTAATCTATGTAGTTGGGAAGGCTCATCTCCCAATTCAATACCTTATGATTATGATGTTGCAGTAGACACTACACGGCTCGAGTAGAGGGCTTGATGTACCCCTTTCATCTCTGCCTTGATTCTTTCATACATTGTCTCTTGGTTTTATTCATTATGCTTCAAAATATCCTCCGAAGTGTCTGCTACAATGGCGATGATGAGATCAATGTCATCCACTATAATAGCAGTCTTTGACTAGGGCTTATTAGCTCGTGACTTCTTCCATGTTGAAGGTTTCTTTGGGGAAACATTTTTTTTCTTGGATGTCTCGGTCTTCATAAGGAGATCCTTAGGTGGTGTTACTTCACCCTGTTCTTTCTCGTCTTCTTCCTTTTTCTCTTCTTGGTTCACTCCGTCACCTCCTCCCCCTCCAGGTGAATTAGGTGCAGTTTCCTCCAATGTGTTGTTCATTTCCTGCACTTCTTCTTTCTTCTTCCTCTTGTTTTTGTTGGGTCCATCATACTCTTCTCAAGTGACTACAAGACTTTCGATGAGGTTTAGGTCGGAGAGTTCTGTCTGTTTGACTAGTACAAGGAATTTTGTAGGCCATTCCTTGGTTATTTCCTCCATATCTTCCTCGGTGAGTTTGTAATAGAACTGAATCACTTCCTTGCATTCGTTCCAAAGCGCAGTGATGTAAGTGAAGTGCCTATCTGCATGGAACTTTGAAAGTGGCCTGAACCTATGGATTGTATTCAGCATCATGTGCAGAAAGGATTCAATGTCCCTCTTCAGCTGCAAGTAATAGGTTTGGAACACCGCATTGGACTGCCATTGTTTTTCCATGTCACTCAAATACCAAAGGATAGTGAGCCTTGCAGCCAATGGTTCAAAGGAATCAAATTCAGGGAAGGTCTCTCCTTCCGACATCTCCCAAGTGATGAAGGAAACAAGAACAAGAAACCAGCTGAAGTGAAACTCGTAGCCCTAGACCTGCGCTTTGTGACAATCTTGTTCCAACTAGTTGACAAGGTAGCTCACCCAGTTCATTAGCATTGCTTCAATGCATTTTTGTGCTAGTTCAATGACAAACCCCATGACTTGCATTGGTCTATTCTTCCTTACGTGCTTACCAGCAATCAAGTGGAAAGCTAGGCACACTACGCCATCTTGTATGGAAACAACCTTGTATCCCTACTTCCCCTTCTCCACATTGTCGTAGGTATCCTTTATTCACTGCGCAAGGCGTGATCTGCAGCCTTCCCTGGGTAGAATTTCTAAGGGTCTAGTCCCTGCATACTCAATCTAGTGATCATGTGGATCAATGCCGGATCCATAGTCAAACATTTGTCTAACCATAGATAACCTCCATGGTAGCACCACAGGAGGAGTTTAATGCATGCGTTAACCTCTTGATGTCTGTCGAAGTGGGGTATCTTCATGACATTGAGGATAATGAACCTCGTGATCTCCTTAGTCCATGGATGGGGGACTATCGTCGGCTTCTTCCCCAATGTCTTTTTCAAATACTTATGTGGTGCGATAAATGCATAATTCTTTCTATCTCCTAGGTTAAATTTGTTAATCTTGAGATCATGGATCAGTCCTAGCTGTGTTCCAACTGCGCGTATCCCCTTTGGGAGGTACGTAGTGATGAGGATGTACTTGAAGTCTCCCAGAACATTGTCATGACTAACTGCACTAGCCAGGGGTAGGATGTGGTCGAGCAATATCGATGGGATGAGATTTATGTTTTCCAAGTCATCGCAATGCTTGTTCCTTTTCTCTATTGCAGTTTGGGAGGGCCCATATCGATGTGAAGTCGATGGGGATTCTTGCAATTCTCTCGTCAACGAATCCTGTTCTCCTGCAGACATGACCTTCTCAGCCATAATATCTATTAGGGTTTCCTCCACACACTTATCCACTGCACTACGTTCAGTAGACATATACACTTGAGATCGGGTATCTCAGGTAGGCGGACAAATACTCACGGTAAGCAAAAATGGGTGGCAATGTCTCAATAAGCACTACGAGATAGAAATTAGTTCTATGTGGGATCACATGATCATAATTTTCAAAAGTGTCTGCAATGAGACATTCGATGGTTTAAATAGACAATGTCATAATGGACTCCTCCAACAGGCAAGAATGCCTCAAGAAATACGATTCCTTCTGTTATGGTGCGGTTTCAACGGTCCAATGTCGATATTTCAGGAAATAATGACATTTATAGTCGTTCCATAGTGTTGTTCTAACGGTCGGGACGCCTCCGATGGTCATATCTCTTCATTGTGGTGAAGTGCTAGTCTGTGTTGTTCTGCTATTCTAGCGATGTTCAAGTTCTACAAGCCTTCTTTCTACAAAGTCTTCTCTGGAACTTCCTGCATTTTTTCTAATTTTTCTTTCTTATTGCTGATATTTCTGGCCTTCTTTCCTGTGATCTGAGTCACTGGGTTCCTCTTTCCATTCTTGTTCTTATATGTTCTTAGCATAGTAGCTTCTCACTGCTAAGGGTCTTTCAAAGGTTTTAAGTGGAATACCTCTTCTCTTATTACTTCAGGGGTAGATTCTCTTCTTTCCTGCATGGACATGTTTTGCAAGATTTCCTATCTTTTCTCAACTTCGAGAGCTAAGTCTCTGGCCCTTAGTTTCTTCGACTTGTCCTCTTGTTCTTACATTAAGTGTTCTATTCTCCTAGTCATGAAATCCCTTAATTATTTATTTTTCTGTTCTATAGCTTCCTCTTCTTCTTTCCTTTGGATATGATCTTTCTCAATCTAGTTCCTTCCTAGCAAAAGAGCAAAGGAGGATCAATTCTCAAAAAACTTAACGACCTCAAATTCTTCTTATGTCGATGATCCATGAGAAACCATAGGTACATGAGTAGTATTCCACATAGGGTTATCATATTTGCTTTAAACAATCCTATTCCTCCCAATGAAGGAACCATAGCAGGCTTTTCCAAAATTTCCCAAGTACTTGTTGTCATAATATTCACCTAGGTTTCCTTATCTAAAACACAATATATGTTGAAGTCTCCTATTCTTGTTTCTATGCACTCTTTCTCTTTTAAGATATTTGATAAATTGATGTCTCTGTGATCATTCAATGTTTCTTTCATCTGCAATAATATAGTCTCAAATTCTTCCAAGTGTTTTAGCATATTCTTAGTCTCTTGATCTTCCTCATGGTTTTCTTGTCTTATATTCATCTTGTCAACTTTAGAAATCATTCTAGGGAAATCCAAAACTTCATGGCCAATGAATTTACAACAAAGACAAATAGGGACTCTACTAGGACATTCCTCAGCAAGATGTCTCAGTCTTTTGCAATTATAACAAAGAGTCAATCCTCTCTTTCTCTTAAATGATCCCCAACCTTTCCTGTACTACGCACTAGGATCACAGTGATGAAAAAAATTCTTTCCAGGATCCTGCATCCACTCATTATTCCAAAAATTATTTCTATTCATACGAATAACATATCTTTCACTATTTCTATCAGGTCTATTCATATCAAATCTTCTTTCTTCTAGTTGTGCCCTAGTTTTCAGACTAGGACAAAATCTATCAAACATACCTAGATCCATTCTTTCCAAACAAAAATTTCCACTTATATTACGTTTATCAGAGAAGAAATATTTAAGATCTTACCTCTTTTCTTCATATTTAGTTCCCTTCTTAGCACAAATCTTTGCAAGTCAAGTAGAATATTGTGCACCACAACAACAGATCTACGCACAAAGCTTTCTCTTTTCTTGAGTTCCCAGCAAACAAAGTTTCAGGTCCCGACAACAGAACCATTTGTTGGCACAGGGGAAGACCCAGGGTTCAACGCTTCAACAATGCACCAAAAAAACCCTAAGTATCGGCCCTTTCGTCAACACCTGTGAAGTATATGAAGTCTCACTCAATTTAGAGGCAAGGGGGTTGCAGGACTCAAGTGTCTACAACCTAGATGGGACACAAATTTGGGATCACAATACTTAGCATAGCACTTAGCAATTAACATTCATTAGTATTTACCCTTAATCACATCAGAGGTTAAAACCCTAATTACAGAACAACGCAGTATTCATCAAGATATAATCACGTCTAACCATTCAACACATAGCATCAAAATAGATCTAACCTTCATTCATATTATTAAGAACTAAGCTACCAAATAATATGCATCTAACATACATAAAGATTACAGCAGTAAGAATAAATCAAATCAATAACATATCAACCATATTGCACAAAGAAACCACAACACAAGATATACATGGTTCACCCCAGTGCAGGGCTACGCCCACCAACTCTTCTTCTTCTTTATTATCTTCTTCCAATCTTCTTACATGCACAGAGGCACAAATCCAACCCTGCATAGGATAGGAGATCTGCAGGCACCTCTCTAGATCCTCCTTTCGAGTTCAGTCCAAGAAACAATCCTTACACAATCCCTTACAATCACTTGCACTTAGCTCTGCAAGTCTTAGCACAGTCTTTGCACAAAGCCAACTAGTCATGCACTAAGCCAATTCGATCACATAGATCCAACTACTACATCTCACTCCTTACTTACATCGCCTAGATACTTATTTATACATTACAAAAGGGCCCTAAACATGGGTAAACCCATGGGCCAACATCCCATACCCGTTACATAAACCCTAACACCCAAAAATCCTGCAAAAGGGGGCGAGATCCCATGATCTCTGCTTCGCCTAGGTGCTCCATCTTCGACCAACCTGTCGAAGTCCCAAAATTGGTCAAACATGACTAAGGTTCTCCAAAACTTGGTCAATGTCCAACACCTAGACATATGAGAGGATCCATATGCTCACGGGCTGGTTGATACACTAGTATTTATCCCTTGTTCTCCTGGGCCCCTCGTCACATGTATCCATGTGTCCACATCCCTAAACTCCCATGTGCTCCACTACTGGCTAGCTCCAAGTTTTTAGTCACTGGTAAGTCAGGGCTCGCCCTTGCTGATTGGGGCTTACCTCCAACAATGCGCCACGTACAACTCAAAACAATATTATGTCAGTTTTTTCAACAAGATCCACATTTGCCCATCGAGTTAGCCTGAGAGGTTAGTCCATTGGCTCCCATGGAGGTTGGGGGTCAAAAATTTGTGGGTAACAAATGTTTTGACCGAACCAACATTGGCTAAATTCGAGGTGCCACGTGGTGCCCTCTAATTGGGCCACGTGTCACCCTGTGTTTCATCCATACCAAAAATTTAGTGTATAGTCAACACATATTCAACATGCATAGTCAACTCCCATGTCACCATTGTACAACCCAGTCACCTATCCAATGAGCTTCCACATCAGTAGTCATACAACCCAATCACCGTGCCATGTCAACTTCCATATAACCCAATCACCATGCCACGTCATCTTCCATACAACCTAGTCACCCTGCCACATCATCTTTCGTACAACCCAATTATCGCCCATACTACCATGTGTCACCCTACCATTGGGCCACATCATATACAAACTACCATGTGTCATCCGTACAGTGCCACATGTCAAATCTGTACTGGTGCCAACACAGATCGAAAATGCCAAATTCGAGTGACACATGTCACCTCCTGGTGATGCCACGTCAACATGATGATGTCATCATGACAACATCACTTGTTGTATTGCTGACGTCAACAGTACGACCTGTTGACTTTTTGTCTATTTGGGAAAGCGATCAAAACACGATATATTTTGGACACGACATCCATTTGTGAAAAACAATATATGGATAGAATCAATGCGATGAGCCAAACATAATGGCCGTGGTTTCATCTAATCCTAAGAAATTTGATTTTTAGGCCTTCTTGGATCCATTTTGGATCATTTATCCAACTCCTTGAACTGATGAAAATAAGAGAGTGCATGAAGGATCAATGAATCCACTCTCCCTTTTAGTTATCAAGGTGGGATCAATTAGAAACAATTCAATAACTCCAGGCCCAATAATTTTGTCCAAATTTGGAAAACATAAAGTTCAAAGTCTTCATGTTTCCAAAAGTTTCTATGTAAGAAAAAAATGGATAAGTACGAGTATTAATGAGGAACAAAGTAGCAACATAATGATTTGTTGTTGTAGTAGTAATACTTGCAATAGATATGAACATAACAATCAAGAACCAAAGGGCACCTGGCATATTGATATGTTGCAGTAGTAGTAAGACTGGCAATTATTATGGACATACCATCCACAAACCAAAGAGGGCCCACAAGGAATGACACGAAAACTGCTAGTGGTGTTAGTACCAAAGAGAGGGGTGATGTTATCATATCAATGAGGGACTTGAACCTTGGTCAATAGTTTACTAGTCCTCACCCTAAAGATTTGGTGGACTTCTCTTCTGATTCTCAAGGAAAATCTGAGACCCTAGATGTATAGACACACAATTATACATAAGTGGCCTATTATTTTCGTCACACTTACATCTCTTAGGTTTGGAGATATTTTCTTAAGGTGTCTGGAATCTTTGTTTGCAAAGGTCACAAACTATGTTATAAGTAAATGCAACATGAAGTATCAATATAGATGGTCTCTCAAGTATTCTATTGTCAATGGGATAAAAAGTGTGGTTGGATTCAATAGTAATTGTGGTGAAAGTGCATTCAGATCAATTTTGAATTTTTCAATGCAATTATGCACAATGATCATGTTAGCACATGAAATGTACTGAAGGTCATCTCTATTTTTGTTTTTTTATTTGTCTAGTTTTGTTAGGGTCATAGCTAGTCTTTGGAGACTAGATGATAGGTCTTGGTCATTAGGTTCATTTCATAATAACGAAAAATGGGTTCATTTAGGTCCTGTCTAATTGTATTTAAGAATCTGGTTGAGTCATAGGTGTAGGGATTGATTATGTGGTCAAGTTAGTATAGTCTCATGGTCATCGTGGTTTTTTCATCATTACTCAAAAGGAACAGGTTAAAAAGGTCAGTTCATCATGTCTTTAGGTGTTAGGAGAAATGTTTTTTATGGGTAATGGGTCACTCATGCACTTAATACCTGAATTTGTACCTGTTATGGAATTAAACAATAAAATGTAAATTCGTCGTAAAAGTTCCTAACTTTTCGCAGTGAAGTTTTGTCAACTGTCAAATTGTTGCAAAACCTTCTTATTCTCTGGTCATATTGGTAATGATGAAGGGCCACAATCTCATCATGCATCCGAGAGAGGAAACATGGAGATGAAATTGAAGATAGTTTCACACCTGGATGAATGTGATAAAGTTATTGACAACATCAAAAACATGGTAAAATGTCCTTGTATCTCCACAAGCAACTAAAGAAAGTATACTAACAGAAAATGGTTCTACAAAAGGAAAACAATGTCTTGAAGAGGAAGCTACATCAGATGGAAGAATAGGTTTCCAAAAAGAGTTTGGATGTATTGGAACAAGCTGGTGCCAAATAACATTCTACTCAGCAATTTTTAATTTCACAATTTTGTAACTGATATAATGATGAAGGGTCTTATTGGTAACACTTGGCATATATGTTGATCATGAATTACTAAAAATAGGTTAATACTCGTGTTAAAAAAAAAATTCCAGTTAAAAAGGGAAGGGACCTCTTGCTAGCATTGAATACAATGAAGAAAATGTGTGACAAGCTCAAAATATACATCTACAGAGATTTCAAAGTGAAATCCTGATTCATGGGGAAACTGGCATATACAAATATTTCACAACAAATTGGTACGCTGCGAAATGTTATATTTATCATAATTTTTAAAATATGAATTGTGTTTTTCTAATACATTTTTTGGGACAAGAATCATAATGTCATTAATTTGCTGAAAAAAAATCAGCCCAACCTAGTTTTCCATTTGGGAGAAAAGTAAAAAACATCATCTACAAAGATTTCGTAGAAAAATCTACGAGGATGAAACAAAACGGCACAGTCAACAAAGTCAGCCTCCATTTGAAGTGTCAACTGGAACAAATGACTTCTAAATGATCTAATAGACATGTTAGATAGGTGTTTCATCATCATATTGATCAAGATGACACGTTTCAAAAGATATTTATTATGTTAGACAAGATCCAAAAAATTAGGAGTTAGATGCATTTTTTGTTTTATCTTGTTGTAACAACTCCTAGAGAAAAGGGAATCCAATGAAACCACTTGTGATTCGAACCCCCTAGATTAGATGGCATTGAAAAACTATGTATTGTGTAATTTTGAGGAGGAAGGTTAGATTCTTGGAGTTTTGAGACTGTCTCATCTATTTCTTTGAACTTCTACACATGGAAAATATGTGTATTCAGATTGCAAGATTCTAATACAGGGAAAGATTAGCTATCTTTGTTCCTCTTCAATTCTTCTTCTTCTTCTTATTTAATGGTATGATTTATATATGTGGTACATTTATAGTTTTGTTTAATGTTCTGTGATAAATGATTTATTACACAAAGTTCTCTCATGTTATAAAAAACATAGCAATGAGGCCCATTTCCATAGTGTACTATTTAAAAAAGTAGAACCAAATATTGTTGTCAGTTCTTCTTTACATTTTTCATAAGGAGAAATCCATGAATGAGTAGATCATAGAAATTTTAATGTGCATCATACTAATAATTTTATTAAAAATAACTTCGTGAAACAAGAGGCCACATCTATGTTTTATTCTGAAATAATTTTAGACAAGTCCAAGCCATTGGAGTTAACTTAAAGAAACTCGAGGACAAGGTTATCTTTAAGTTTTTCTCAGTTTGTCTTCTATAGTACAAAAATAAATCGAGTCAAGATGAATATGCATTGCACGGAAATCTTGATTATAAATATAACATATCCCAAACAACTTTTCTCTAACTTGAAATGACATCATTTAGGGATAAAAATATCTAGAAGAGCTTGGAATTATGAAACGGAAAAGAAGGGGGCATGCTTCTAATAATATTATGATTATTGTATGATTCAAACCACAAAGAACAAATCTTTTTCAAGTGCTATCCTTCACAATTGAAACCATTTAAGTCTCACAAAAGAAGTCAATGCTTTCCGAAGAGTGAAATCTCAAAATAAAAACACAAAGTTTGGAAAGAATATACCATGCACTCGTTGAGAAACAATATCAATGATAGGTGTTGGACACACCTACTCATCATTGCATTGTTTTCAATCAAAATTGGTATACAAAATATGTTCATGTCAACAAACATCAATATTAAAAAACAACCAAGTTTTGAATGGAGCACCTCACATTAGTGACAAACACAAATAAGATCATGGGAATATATGTGTGAGTAGAACATTTGTGTATGCATTGCAACATCACAACATTTTGAAATTTGCAACTCCACAAAAATTAGGTGGAATGAAAATATATATTCATCAAGAGTTTATTATTTGAACTAGAAGAAATGGTAATATGATTAAGATTCTGTTTCTAGTCATCCAGTTGCACTGAAGGCCCAATTGATCCAACATCATACATATTACATTTCCTTATTATATTCCCTCCTTCATTTCATTCTCTAAATAATCCAGATCATATTGGATGTTTGATATTCTTTTTTTTTCTTCTTTATCCTATCCCACACTCTTCTCCACTTTAATATTTTTTTTTTGTTTTATTACCACTCAAACTCTTGTTAAAGGGAAAGGCCTACCTTGTGTAGGAGAGCTTAGGGTAAATTGCCAAGAAAGCCACCCATTTTCACCTTGGTGTCCTTGCCTCTTCACTTTAAGGATAGGGAAAAAGGTTCCTAACCTAAGGAGGGTATTCCTAAGTGTTAAACTAAGTCTAGTCATTTAGTAGAGAAGGGGAGTTCCAAGACTTGGTTTGACTAAAGCATTAGCAAATTGACACTACCACTCTTGAGGAAAAGTGGAAAATTAAGTGTGTGAAAGTAGTACATCAATTTACCAATTGGGAATAATCTTGAAATGAAATTAACTTAAAAGAAAATGCATATTCAAATGATGCTTAGATAATAGTAATGAATCTTTCTCAATGGATCACACACAAGGTAAATCACAAGTATTCAATTGCACCATGTAGATTKTTAAACCAATGATAATGGAAAGGTAAATCATGAGATATGTTTGCACATGGAAAAGAGTCTTAGTTCATTCTTCTACCATMAYGAGTCTAAGAATATAAAAAATTATATCCCAACAAGAAATTGTATTGAAAACATGCCCAAAGAAACATGGATTCACATGTCAYATAAGMAAATGATAAATTTTGGTATCRAAGAACCTTTACCAATGTCACTAATTACAATATTGTAAMAAATTTGATYGTTCACAYAGAAACCATCAAATGAYAGCAGAGTGGAATCATCCAACCATGAGATTACTTGGTGGGTTGTGAGGGAAAGTATTTTTCCAGCAACACTCAAAAATATATTGAATAAAAAWATATTTAWATTACACTTATTCAGAGTAGATTTTGATACCATCTAGATTTGAAATTTTACAAGTGCATGAAACAAATCTCAATTCAAAGTTATAACCATCCTTAAGGTGCATATATTATGTGTTTGAGGTAGATTTTTATTATGTGCAACTTAAAGAGTAAGAGTAAACTTGAAACCCAATTGTTGGTAACATCTAACAAAGAGTCTAGGGCCCATATAATGAATAAATAATGCTTTTCTCTTAGGTTATTTAAAGAGAGCACACTTTATGCATTATAAACAATGCTAAAACCCTTAGAACAAAGAACAAAATTAGTGTGATATTTTCATAATTTAATAGTTCGTTGGGATTATTGTTAAGTCAATCTTCTCTAAAGGAGCTTCAAACATAAGTGGGCCTCAAACATTGTGTATTTCAATTGGTATTTTGTTCAGGCCTCTCCCTCCTCCCTATCTACAATTTGAGTGGAGGCCCTCTCCCTTCCTTTCCTTATGGTATGGTCAAGTGCAATCCCTCTCCCTTCCTTATGGAATGTAGGTCCTATCAGTTGAGAACCTAAATTGTGGCCCTAATGGAGTGCCTACCTAAAGGACCTATTGATCAGGGTCTTGTCCATTGAAATATCTCTTTCAACTGAGCTCTCTCTCAAAGACCACAATGGTGAGGATATGTTGGGGGAGGTGATAAAAACATAGTTTAGGAGCATTGAACGACATAATGGAAATCATCAACCAAACAGACTAATTTTCTTCCCAGTTTTGTTCGATATCGACATGTTCTCACATGATTAAACCAAGAAAAATCAGAAATTAAGAAATTACCAATTTTGGTGTAATGATGTCAACCCCTGATATCTCCACTCCACGATCATTGATGAGTTTGGCTAGATAGGGCTCCTCTACGTCTGTCATTGTGCAAATTTGTTGGATAGGGCCTCCTTCGACTCTCTCAGCCATTGTCGAGGGATGCTCATAGCCTTTTTTTGCTTCTCTTCTAGTCTTGGGAATGGTAACGATGGTTTTTCTAGTGCTCTTCTAGTCCGGGAATGGGAGCAAGTTCTTTTTAATTTGGTTTTAGTCTTTTGTTAAAAAACTTATGTTCTGTTTTTTTTTTTGTATGTTTTTTTTTGTATTTAATATAATTAATATATAATCTTATAAGTACAGTCGACTTAAAACTGGTGCGAAAAATGGGAATCTGAGTGTTTAATTAAAACAAAGAGTTGTGATGGTCCCTGCGGATGCTAACACAATGTGATTTATGCCCAGTGATATGCTCCATTTCAAAGTGAAGAAATTAAACCAAGAACAGGTAAACAGTGGGAGTAACTATGTCAAATTTCTTAAGGTATCCAAATGCCTCGTAATTTAACTAATCACACACATGAATGGATTAAAATGATTCCCACTATCCCTATATACTATCAAGAGAAACCACAACCAAGGGAATGAGCTTGGAATAATCAGTGGGGAAAGAAGAACCCATTGAGGTTGACTCTAGTCCAAATTTTTTAAATGACTTGAGAGGTGTAGAATAAGTGGGACCCATGTTCAGTGCAAGTGAAATAGCACTAATTTTAACGTCATTTTACTTATTTTGTAGGGTGGAGATGGGGCATTGCCCCTGTTTTTTTTATAAGACATGTTTCGGGGGGTTGATCTAGGTGGAAGACATTTTCAGGTGGGGATTTTTCTTGTTCCTTTAACGTTATTTTACTTGTTCCTTGAATGCTTGTGGAATAAATGAATCTCTTACAAATGGATGAGAAATTTGGAAGTGGGTGATTGGATTCTATACAAAGATTAAAAAATGATTAGGCTTTATGGAGTGGAATTCAATCCTTATGTATTACCTCTGTTTCTAACCCTAATAGTATTTCCCTTAGAATATGCTAGAAAAATGTTCAATGTAAATGAATTTCACTATCATCCCAAGCATGAAACTATTTACTTCTTATTTCCATTCAAAATTTGATTTTATGTACATAATAATTTGAAGGTAGAGGACCTTTTCAAAGGATTCAAGGATCTTATGTTCTTGAGAAACATGAATCATGGAAATATGATCCTCATATCATCTCAAACATAAGAACATCCTTGGGGTCCAAATCCTATCTCCATGAAGAAAATCCATATACAAAGAAATTGACAAATAAAAACAATTAGTAGGAGATTTGATAGATTATAGTAGGGGCCATGCAACATCTAGATAAATCCATTGAATTGGTCATGACAATTAAGGAGGCTGGGATCAAATTCCTCTAATATTTAAGTTTGTATAGAGAATAGGAGTATTTCTTATTCTCCTTCAAAATTAAATTGGATTCTACCTAAAGATAAATCTAGTCATGAATTTAGGTTGGTAACAACAAGAGATATAATTCTAGTGGAATACGAGAAATTATTTGAATAAGGTAAATGAAGAAGGTGGTCGCCTTCAATAATATGAAGAGTTTAACATATTATGTGATGAATCATGATAAAAACAATGTTTCCCAAAAATTATCCAACAATATTGGACATAATCCTCAAGTTCCTACTAACACTATTACCTTACCTTTAGATTCAAAGAAGGGAATATATAGAGAAAGAGAAGACATCACAATAAAATATGGATATAAGGGACATGAATGAATGGGGTAAATTGAATATGGAATTTCTAAGCCAATCCAAATTCAAGATATGCATAAAGGAATTAAGGAGGTTTCTATTGAAGTTGAGGATACCATTGATGCTACTAAAGAAAATAATGAAGAGGAAAGGGGAGATGTAAAGACCCTTCCATTACGACATCAATTAAGTGAGTATAGTAGAGGTACTTTTTTTTTTTAAACAACTATTAGGACAAGTGATATGTGATAACAACATACATCAATAATTACACATTCAATCTCATTACATCACCACACAACAAAAATGTAAATACAACATCACTATTATTCAATACCAACCATATAACATAAGATAAGTACTCGACCGACTTATCCTGCAAGTTTAGGACCTCCAAGACACATAATCAATGCTCAAGTCCAAGATTCATCCGATTGATTTTGACCATTTTGTTGGATTACTGAGAGGGGGGGTGAATCAGTAATAGCACAATTATAATCCTTTTTATCCAAATAATCCAAGTGTTATATCAATGTAGAATTATTATCCAATAATGAGCAATAAGAAATGAACAATCACACACATACACAATACACTAGTGTTTTATGTGGAAACCCAAATTGGGAGAAAACCCTAGAATGCATTTTTTTATATGTCTTGAAGAATTACATTCATTGGAAGCACCAACTTCCCTTTTTTTCTAGCTACAACTAGAAGGAGGCTCCAACTCCCTAGTTTCTCACGCTACAACCTGAGGGAAGATCCAACTCCCCAATTCTCTGGCTACAACTAGAAGGAAGCTACAACTGTAAGGTGGCTACAACCACCTATCCTTGCCCCATACAACCACCCTGAAGTAAAAGTAGAATGATGGAACCACTATCACACTATCACTATGAGATATACTGATGTACAACTGTATCAACCTGTACCACTGACCTATATCCAATTTGTACAATTTCCCTGTAATCAATATGTACCTGAATTGAACATGTATCTACAAAAATACAATAGGTACGTGACCTATAGTGCTATAGCCCGTGTATGTACATGCCCTATCTGTTATGCAGCCTGTGTATGTATGTGCCCTAACTGTTATGAAACATGTGTATGCCTTCTAGAACCAGGGTTTCCTTTCACTTGAAAACTTCTGACCCTATGTAACTTCTTTCACATAGATCTATAACCTATCACTGTATCTAGACTGTAACTATACCCTGTGCATGCATCATCATACATAACCTTTACTCAAGGAAAATATGTCTCTCTCTAGTCATGTGCCATATAGGTGTGTGTAATCATGAACACGTATAATATCCCTCACATGATCTTAGTCATCAAACCCTTTCTGATATTCAGCCTCTCAATACATCAACCGCTACACAAATACAAGTTCTCAACCATGTACCATAAAAAATCTTAGACATATGCCAAGAAATACAAGATGTGCCTCAACAATAAGTATCCATGATAAATATACCAGCACTGTATTTATGTAGATCTAACTTATGCAGAAGATCCCATGTAGCCATTAGTCTCTCTAGGGAGAATTCTCAAATCTCCATTTCCATTCCTCATGCATACATCAAAATCCAACTATTCATATAAATAAGACATACCTTTTGAACAAATGGATGGATCTAATGTATCTGAGCAGTTTAGACCTTCCCGAGATCTTGATATGAGAATCTAGAACCACTGCAAGTTCATCTTCTCAAGTTTCCATGGATTTACCAACATGTACTCACCCTGTACACAGTGATCCCGCGTACGTACGCACCCTATACACAGACAACCCACGTACTGTATTCACCCTATACATAGACAACCCATGTACGCCTGAGAAAATAGGGTTTTTTGTAAATCCGAGAATTTCACCGTCAACCCTTCATGATGCCTCAAACATTGACCACTTCATATGTATCCACAAGTATTTACAATAAGCCTTACACAAAAATATATATATACATTATGTACAAGTGTGTGTTTAATGAGTGAGCTTTGACTCTTATTTATATCTTCATGTAGCATTACACTTTCCTTGTTTTAGGGAGTTCTCCATTCAAAATAATTTATTTTGCAAGAACTTTGACTCTTGGGGGCTTTACTCATGAGGGTTCTCCAACTACATATGGTCATAAATCTCTAACCGTGAGGAGTTATGTGACATTCCACATACCACCATAAATGGCATGACAAACACTATCCATATAGGATAGTTTCACCAACAAATGCATTGTCCTTCAACTCCTTATTCCACAATTAATCATGGGTTCTTTAACCATATTTATAGGATAAATTAATCTACAAAGCATCTTCCCATGAGGGATTTCACCATAAAAGTAACAATTTGGAGTTCATCCATATTTACTTATTGTCAACCATGAAAATACAATAATAATTCATCTTTACATCAAACAAACTTGGGTCCAATACCCAAACCTTTGTTCTACGAGGCTTTCTTCAAGGGTTGACATCAATGAAAACCAACCTTAATCAACAATATCTGCCTTTGGCATTGATGGAAACATTCTGATGGAATACTAAAATCATATCACTCATTCTCCCCCTCGAACCATGCCTCTATCTCATGCTCCCACTGGAGCCATGCCTCTATCCTTTGCATCTGATAAATCTCTCCCCCTTTGTCATCAATGGAAAAGGTATCTTTCCATTTGGGCTTTCTCCCCCTGACTGAACTGTCCTCTTATGGTGCTTCCTCATGTACATCTAAAACATATAAGATAAGCATTAAAAAAAAAATCATTTTGGAGTATAAATAACTCCAAGTCTCTGGAGAATATATTCAAAGGCTTCCCATGGAAGTGGTTTTGTAAAGATGTCTGCCACTTGTTCTTTTGTTCCCACATACTCAACTCTGATGTTTTTTTCTCCAACCTTCTCCCGTATAAAGTGATACTTGATTGGAATGTGCTTCATCTTGGGGTGCTTTACGAGGTTCTTTGAGATACTGATGGCTCTTGTATTATCAAAACAGATTGGAATGGGCTCATCATACTCATCCTGTAGATATGTCAGAGTTTGTTTCATCCAAAGAACCTGTGTACAACAGGATGATGCTACAATATACTCTGCCTCAGTTGTAGTTAAAGATACTAATGATTGTTTCTTTCTTAGCCATGATACTAAACACTCACCCAAGTATAGTGTTTCTCCACTGGTGCTTCATTGGTCATCAATACAACCTGCCCAATCTGCATCTGTGTAGGCAATAAGTTATAGATCCTTTCCTTTTAGATACCATAATCCAAACTCTTTTGTTCCTTTGAGATATATGAAAATCCTCCTTACTGCTAATACATGTGATTCCTTTGGTACTGCTTGAAATCGTGCCACCTGTCCAACTGCCTACATTACATATGGTATGAATGTTGTCACATATAGTAGGCTTTCAATCATTGACTTGTATTTCCTCTGATCTGTATACTTTGAATCATCATCTTTTCTCAACTTACAACTGGTTTGCATGGGAGTTATAATTGGTTCACAATCCTCCATTCCGAACCTCTTTAGCATTTCTATGATATACTTGGTTTGAGAAATAAAAAATCCTTGGTTTCTTTGATGTATATGAAGTCCCAGAAAGAAGGATGGTTCAAGTAACGACATTTCAAATTCATTCCGCATATCTTTTGAAAATTGTTGGCTTAACCTGTCATCATAACTACCAAAAAATAATGTCATCAACATAAACTTCAATTAATAAAATATTTCCTTGACTTAACTTGATGTAGAGGTTGCTTTCTACAATTCCTTTTCTGAACCTTGCCTATTGCGGATACTTATCCAATCTAGATTACCATGCTCTAGGAGCCTGTTTTAGACCATACAAGGCCTTCTTTAATTTACACACATAATCTATGTTCTCTGACAACTGAAATCCTTCTAGTTGTTCGATGTAGACTTCTTCTTCTTCAAGTTCCCCATTCAGAAAAGATGATTTTATGTCCATTTGATACATTTTAATATTTTTGGAGCATGCATAAGCTAAAAGCATACAGATTTCTTCCATTCTGGCAACTGTGGAAAATGTCTCTTCAAAGTTGATTCCTTCAACCTATGCACATCCTTTACATACCAATATAGCTTTGTTCCTTGTAACTTGTCCATATTCATTCAATTTATTCCTGAAGACCCACTTTGTGTCGATCACATTATTATTCTTTGGTCTTGGAACCATTTCCCAAGTGTCATTTTTCTCTATTTGATCCAATTCTTCATCCATGGCCTTATTCCAAAATTCATCCTTGTTGGCTTCTTCAAAACAGTTTGGTTCAATTGTAGATAAGAGTGCTAGGTGTGTTTGTTCTGGTGAACAGATTCTTCTTATAGTCTCAACTCCTGCATCTTTGTTTCCGATAATATGTTATGAAGGATGATTCTTATGTACTCGTCTACTGGGTTTCTTTGGAGGCACTTGTCGAACTTCCTCTTCTGCTTCTATCAGATTCTCTTCATCTTCCTTTTCTACTTCTTTTTCATTTCCAATTTCACCTAACATGTATATGTTTCTTGAAGTTCTTGCAACTGTAGAAACCAATTTCCCTGAACCTTCTTTTCTTATCTCACACTTTTGTGAATCGAAAGTAACATTATGAACTTGGTCACACAGTTGACTCACACTTAGAAGATTAGGTTTCATATCTTCTACTAGTAGAACATTTTCTACCTTTTCATTCTTGTTCGCAATTTGGACTGTGCCTTTTCGAATGATTTTGGATGAATCATCATTTCCGAAGGAGACTGATCCATCTCTTTCCTTTCGTAATGTAAGAAAATTGTCTCTATAACCTACCATGTGTTTTGAACACCCATTGTCAACATACCAACCACGTTTCCTCTGCTTAGCTTGTAGAGAGAGTGTGCATTCTTCATTGCTATACTGATCTTTCTTTCTTATCCATTTCCTTTTCTATGTTTCTTGTTTGTGACTGTTGTTATTGTGTTGAGGTTCTTTAGGAGGGACTGCCATTCTGCACTCTTTGGCCACGTGTCCAAAATTGTTACATTTGTAACATTCCACTTCATTTCTGAAAGATTCAAACCTTTTGTAACTTCTTCTTCGTGTTTCACTAGGCCTTCTTGAATAACCCCTTTGTGTATGACTCTCAACGTCATTATTGTTCCTGCTGTTAGCTCTGCAATTCACAACTTTATGTCCAAAATTATTACATGCATAACATAAACCAAAGAATATATTTTGATACCTGGGAGTTGAGGATCTTCTGAAAGGAGGTTCTCTTGTGAATCTTTTTTCTTATTGAGGCCAATCTGTCAGTTATTGATTTTGAAATATGAATCTTCTCGGTGGAGGAGTGTCCCTGTAATCTTCCTTTTATATCTTCCTATCCCCTTTGATTGTTTCTACATAGCTCTTTGAATATGTTTCTTGCTCTGTTGTTTTGGAGCTTGATCCCTTTTCTGTCTGATTGTATCCAAGTCCGATCTTCTCAAAATGATATTTTTGACTGCTAATAATGTCATCCAAAACTTATGAGCTATTCTGCATATTTTTATTTTGAATATCCTTTCTTAATGTGACAATCTTTTCTTCCAAGTTTCCAATGATCCTGTCCTTTTCTTATAGATTTTCTTTGAGTGCTTCTTCAATTCGTTTATCTTCTTCTAATTGAACCTTCAATTTTTTGATCATTTGTTCTAGTTCTCGAGTGCCCCTTTTTTTTTTCTAGTTTTTCTTGTAGTTTCTTGTTTTTCTTATTTTCTCTTCTGATAACTTCTATGGCACACATTAATTCTTCTCGATAATCAAATTCTATCTCTTCAATTTCTTCTTAGACTTCTTCATATTATTCTTTGGCTTCTTCATATTCTTTTTCAGAGTCTTCATTGTCAGAGTATTTTACTGCCATGAATAGAACTCTTCCTACTATCATTGACTTCATCCTCATCTCATGATGAGATGTCTTCTTTGGTGCATAAGCTTTTCTTGAAAACTTTCTTTGTAGTTCTTTTGACTTTATATGTGTGTTTGCATTTTGAGTAACCTTCATCATTTCTCTTTTTCTTATGAGGAAATTTGTTACCAAAATGACCAATACCATCACAATTAAAAACAATTAAAGGAATCTTACCTCTATACCTACCGTCGGTTCCCTTGTTCAGTCTTTTGATGAAGCTAGCCACTTCTTCATCATCTTCTGAGACGTAATTGTTGTTGCTATATTATTATTGTTTCTTTTTCTTTTTTTTTGATCATTTGGATGCTTTGAAGGTTGCTTCCTTTACATATGGATTTTCCTATTCATTTCTCATTTCATATGCCGTGAACATTCCATGCAGTTCGTCCATGCTTATTGATTTTAGATCCGATATTTATTCTAGTGATGATATCTTAGGGTTAATTCTCATAGGAATAGATCTTAGTACCTTTTTAACAATTACAGATTGTTTGATTTCTTCTCCCAATCCTATGATTGCATTCACCATTTCATCGACTCGTAAGAAGTAGCTTGCAATATTCTCATATTCGTTCACTTTTAGTTGTTTGAACTGACCTCTATAAGTTTGAATCTTTGCTGCTTTGAATTTTGTATCTCCTTCATAAACATTTCAAAACTTGTCCCAAATCTCTTTAGTGGATTTACAATGTGCAACTTTGGTGAATACCGTATCACTGAGACCATTCAAAAGTGCATTTGTGGATTTGGAATTATTCTCACCGAGTTTTACTACTTTCTCATTTGTTGGTGGAACTGTTGCTGTTGTGTATCCATCTACAATTGATTTCCAAACTTGAAATCCCTCTACCTGTATATATGTCTTCATCCTTATGCTCCAAAAAACATACTTCTGTCCATCAAACTGTGGTATTCCATTTTTATACAAGTTGGTACTCTCCATGATCTACCTTTCAATGGTTAAACTGATTTCTGATGGAACCCTCTCTGATACCAATTTTTCAATTACTGAGAGGGGGGTTGAATCAGT
The DNA here is from genome assembly GCA_000966675.3 of Picea glauca. Classification (NCBI taxonomy): domain Eukaryota; kingdom Viridiplantae; phylum Streptophyta; class Pinopsida; order Pinales; family Pinaceae; genus Picea; species Picea glauca. The sequence continues at coordinate 1,036,473 of JZKD02S1673092.1, forward strand.
AATAGCGCAATTATAATCCTTTTTATGAAAATAATCCAAGTGTTATATCAATGTAGAATTATTATCCAATAATGAGCAATAATAAATTAACAATCACACACATACATAGTACACTAGTGCTTTACGTGGAAACCCAAATAGGGAGAAAACCACAGAATTCTTTTTCTTATATGTATTGAAGAATTACATTCATTGGAAGCACCATCTTCCTTTGTTTTCCAGGTGCAACTGGAAGGAGGCTCCAAACCCCTAGTTTCTTAGGCTACAACATGAGGGAAGCTCCAACTACCCAATTATCTGGCTACAACCAGAAGGAAGATACAACCCCCTATGTTCTTCGTCTACAACCGAAAGGTGGATACAACCACCTGTCCTTGCCCCATCCAACCACCTTGAAGTAGAAGTACAATGATGGAACCGTTGTCACACTATCAATGTGAGATATACTGTTGTACAACTGTATCAACCTATACCACTAACATGTATCCAATATGTACCTGAACTGAACATGTATCTACAAAAATACAACAGGTACACAACCGGTAGTGCTGCAGCCCGCGTATGTACGCACCCTATCTATTATGTAGCCCGCGTATGTACGCGCCCTAACTTTTATGCAACATTCATATGCCTTCTAGAACTAGGGTTTCCTTTCACTTGAAAACTTCTGACCCTCTGTAAATTCTTTCACATAGATATGTAACCTGTCACTGTATCTAGACTATAATTATACACTATGCATGCATCATCATACATAACCTTTACTCAAGGAAAATATGTCTCTCTCTAGTCATGTGCCATATAGGTGTGTGTAATCATGAACACGTATAATATCCCTCACACGATCCTATTCATCAAACCCTTTCTGATATTCAGCCTCTCAATACATCAACCACTACGCAAATACAAGTTCTCAACCATGTACCATAAAAAATCTTAGCCATATGCTAATAAATACAAGATGTGACTCAACAAGAACTACCCATGATAAATATACCAACATTGTATTTCTGTAGATATGACTTATGCAGAAGATCCCATGTAGCCACTAGTCTCTCTAGGGAGAATTCTCAAATCTCCATTGCCATTCCTCATGCATACATCAATATCCAACTATTCATAGAAATAAGACATACCTTTTGAACCAATGGATGGATCTGATGTATCTAAGTACTTTAGACCTTCCTGGGAGCTTGATCTCAGAATCTAGAACCACTGTATGTTCATCTTCTCAAGTTTCCATGGCTTTAACAACATGTACTCACCCTGTACACAACCAACCCACGTATGTACACACCCTATACACAAACAACATGCGTATTGTACGCACCCTATACATAGACATCCCGTGTACACCTCATAAAATAGGGTTTTCTATAAATCTGAGAATTTCATTGTCAACCCTTCGTGTTGCCTCAGGCTTCATATGTATCCATAAGTATTTACAATAAGCCTTACACAAAAAATATATATACAATATGTAAAAGTGTGTGTTTAATGAGTTAGCTTTTCCTCTTATTTATATATTAATGTAGCATTACACTTTCCTTGTATTAGAGAGTTCTCCATTCAAAATAATTTCTTTTGCAATCACTTTGACTCTTGGGGGCTTCTATAAGACTCATGATGGTTCTACAACTTCATATGGTCACAACTCTCTAACCGGGAGGAGTTATGTGACATTCCACATACCATCAGAAACGACATGACACACACTATCCATCTAGGATAGTTTCACTAAAAAATTCACTATCCTTCAACTCCTTATTCCAAAATTAATCATGGTTTCTTTAACCATACTTCTAGTATAACTCAATTCGCAAAGTGTCTTCCCGTGAGGGATTTCACCATAAGGGGACCACTTTGGAGTTCATCCATCTTTACTTCTTGTCAACCATGACAAGACAATAATAAGTCATCTTTACATCAAACAAAATTGGGTCCAATACACAAACCTTTGTTCTACGGGGCTTTCTTCAAGGGTTGACATCAATGACAACCAACCTTAATTAACACATTTAAGGTCTCACGACTGGTGATTGTTCTGAATAACAAGGATATATCTGGTTCTCCTAACCACAATCATACTCCGAACATTCGTGACTAAATGAACAACAATACCCTTCATAAATTACTTAAATACAGAGTGTAATCTACTATGATTTAACAATCATTAAAGTAAAATTATCATGTACTAAGCAATAACGTTTATAACACTATCAATAAGCATAACGTGAATTTCCACTTAAAATAATTTCAGTGTCACAAAAAATAGTTTCAACACCCATAAATCTTAGGACGAACAAGGGGGTTAATTAAATTTCAAATAACATATAGAAATCTTAATGATTTCAACACGAACTAGAAAATTTTACAGTGGATCAAATCTTAAAAATTAAAAACAACACATTTTGCAGCGACCAACATATATAATGATTAATAATTTTAAACACAATGGTTGAGATTTGATTTGGTAGCAAATCAAATAATGTTCGAATGACAGAAGCTACAAATAGATTTGGAAGAGATTGAATATTTTTCAATTAAAGGAGTTTCAATATGATTTGGAAGAAAATCAAATAATTTCTAATAACAGGAGTTGTAAATTGATTTGGTAGTGAATCGAATAATTTCTAATAACAGGAGAAGAAAATAGATTTGGTAGCGAATCAAATAATTGTATAATGATAGAAGTTGCAATTAGATTTGGAAGCGATTCAAAAAAATTCAATTATAAGCGTTGCAATTTGATTTGGCAGCGAATTAATATGTTTCAATTACAGGAGTTGTAATATGATTTGGTAGCGAATCAAATAATTTTTAATAACATAAGCTACAAATAGATTTGGAAGCAAATCAAATAATTGTCTAATGACATGAGCTGCAATTAGATTTGGTAGAGGTTCTATATTTTTATTTACAAGAGTTGCAATATGATTTGGAAGCGAATCAAATAATTTTTTGATGATAGGAGCTATAAAAACATGATCTTGCACTTATTCGATTAGAGATTTCACATAGCTTAGATTTAAGATTTTAATTATACATCAGTTAAGGAAAAGGTAAATTGGTGAAATCTTCCAATAGTATTTAAATTTACAGGTATATAAAAAAAAATCTTTAACTCAACGATAACCACTAGCCCCAACATGATTTCTTTCTGGTTAAAATTTCTCCATAATCATGGCCTAAGTTTCATAGGATTGATACAGAGAGTAGAATGATCAAGAAAATGGGTATCTCTTATACTCATTTTAGGGTTCCAAAAACACCAATGTGTAAAATATTCAAGTCAATAACTACAATGACATGGAATTTGTTTCTCCTATGAAACGAGATACCCACGATTCTCATCATCTCTATCACATTCCCAGAGCATAGACCCTTATGAACATGATCAACAATAGAAATCAAAGAATAAATAACATTTGGGAATCAGAGGAAATAAGTATATAGAAGGGAAGGCAAACCATATTGGATTATCGTGTGTGCATTGCATATCTCTGTAGTGCGCTGGATCAAGATTTATCTAACTCACATGTAATACTCTAAATCTAAAGTGAGTAGAGAGATCTTTTGTTCCTCGGAATGGTAAGATAATCAAGAAATTTCCTATCCTCGAGCATTTTATCGAGAGATGGTTTGTGGTTGACCATTAAAATTATTAAAGTTCGACTATCAGAGAAAAACCCATAATGGATTACAATCCTAATTTACATATAATTAAACAACAAACCAACAAAATTAAAAATCCCAAAGGTAAAACTCTTTAGCGATCTAGAAGTTCAATCCATATCTTCAATTGAAATGATAGCGGTCATGATGAAGCTTCTGGGATTTGTTTTTTAGATAAAAGATAACTATTAACAGAAAATGTTCTAGAATGTATCAAGAAGCAGTAATTTAAAAATATATCTCCCAAGTCTTATAAAATTTTTATAGATATCATACTGAATTAAGGAAATTCAGACATGTGAAATTTCAAGTGCACTTTCATCTGATTTCTGAACGCAAAACAAATCTTAGGAATTGAATCTTTGGGTTCTAAAATAATTTTGACAGCTGCAGTTAAAAAATTAACAAAAATTCACTTGGCCAACAATTTATAACGATCAACATCAAATGTGAAGGTCTTTAAATAATTGATAAATAAATATGGAATTAGATTTATGGGTTGTATACTAATTGGGAAACATTCAAATGAGACTCAAAACTCTGATTCTTCCATTTAATTTGGTAGTGAATGTTGACGATTAAAATCACAATGGATTTTTTCCCACAAAGTGTTGCTAAAGCCTATTATTATTAAATCTAAATAATACTATTAGGTGGGACCCCCTTATAGATTGGAGGTCAGGTCTGGTCCTTATTTGATGTTTGTGTTGATGTTCGACACTACTTAAATAGTTGATGAGATGTTTTTTTTATTGGTTGTGGATTGGGATTATGAAGTATTAGTTCCTTATGTTACAACGACCTATGCTATTCATTGATACCATTGCTATCTGTTCTTGGGACACCTGCACAACAAACATGTTAGTAACAATAGATAAAGGGAAGTTGGAAAAAAACAATAGCACATACAAGAAATTGGAAAGAAATGAAAAGAAATGCAACAAATGTAAAGGGAAGAATTTAAGCTATGCTATATACTATACCACATGCATTGATTTCTAATGGATTGTTGTTACCCTATCTACTAATTTAATAGCTATGTGATTTTGTTGTTGAGTTATATAGTTGATATGCATGGTGATTATGTTATGGAATAAGTTGATATGGATCACACTATTGGTGATGGTTCGATTTTGTGATTGTTCGATACATGGTCACTTGATTGGATTATATAGTTGATATGTAATATGGTCATTTGGAAATGGAAGGTATGATGTGGGTGGCATGTTTGACAAGTAATTGATGCAATTTCCAATGCATGGTTTAAATGAATTGTTGATAGATTAATGGTTGGCGTGTACTATTGAATTAATTGACTGTGGGTGGAGGCAAAATGCATTTATTGCACATCACCCTTACTCCTTCCGTTGGATTCCACCCTAGTCGGGCTATTATTCAACCTTGTTGTTGTGGTTATGCTTCGATTTCTTAGCAGAGAGGAACCGCTCAACCAACTCGCATTTTAAGGTGCTTGGATTATAGGTATGTATTTTTTTGGCCATTCATGAGTCTGGACTGGTTATGAAATTATTATTGGCTCGGGTGTATTGGTTTTTGCTTTCTTTAAAGTATTGCAACTGTGTAAAATTGTGATTTTGGAATGAAGCGTTGATGGTTTTCTCTACAATAATGTTGAAGTCATAGTGTTATTCATCATCCTGGGTGTTAGCAGCCATAAGGGCTCTCTGTTATCCTTACTGGTTTAGTTGGAGGGTTTTTGTTTTGTCTTGGGTGGATGGATGTCCTCACGCATTCACATTGCTATATCCAGTCTTTGGCTTTTATGCATTTTAATGGTTGGAGGTACTCTATGTCACTGCATTTGTTCACTTGAGAATTGGTTTGCTTTACCACTAAAGGTCGTGCAGTGGGTTATTTTGTTCTTTCTCAGCTCTGTCTTCACTTCAACATTGTGGTTGGTTGACTGGAGATCAATGATGGTTATACCCTGCATGTGTTAAGTATCATTACCAGGCCAAATTGGAGCCTCACTCATCTTCTATAGCTCTCCTGTCACAGGATTTGTTAGATGTCCACAAATAAGTCGTGGTTCTCTCTGTGTACGCACCTTTGGTCTCGGAGGTTTTCAGCATTAAAAGGAGTTGGCTCTATCTTTCCCTGAGTTGGTCACGGAGCAAACCCTTAACTCTACAGGTCTGAGGTTGATAAAAAAGACTGGCATGGCCTATCGGGTTTACTACTCGGTTATTGTTGGATGGTTGTATTGTAATATCCCTCGGCCGAACCCAAATGTAAATATAATCCAAGTATATTTAAGCTAGTGAATTGTTTAGACATCATTTTTGTAATAAACCTTTCATGGCATGGTGCCTGCATATATTGCGCAGTAAACGTATGTAATGTGCACATTCCTGAATACCTCACGTAGTAACTAAGGTGCGCGCAATGTTAAAGACAGAGGATACAATGCGTAGTAACCAAAGAGCGTGCAACCTTGAGGTCAATGGATACCGCATGCAATAACTAAAGTGTGTGCAATATTAAGTTCAACGAACCTTTGTGTATATAATATGCATTATAGGCTACTGAGCCAGTATTATAAGCCAGAATGCTTATGTCTTGGAATTAGGCCAACGTACCTAGATGTTAAACGCTAGAGCGTCTATTTTGTATATATCTCATGATTAATATAAAAATACATTGCTTCATGTAGACCGACCGCGATAAAAGAGAAGGGGGACTAGATTCCACCAAATAGGGAAAGGGAGGGCCTAAAGTTAAGAACAAGGCTAAGATAGAGAGATTAAAGACGAAAATAAATATTATATTAATATTTCTTAAAAACATAAATTACGGATAATTAATTTATCCTAAGTCTTAAAGTAGGGGACAAATGTATCAGAGTATCTTCCAACATGACAAGTGTCAAGTTGGAGACATGCATACTTATTGTCGAGACTTAGTTCCTTTGGGGGGATCGACCATTGTGAAGAGGAGAATCTTACCTTTTTTTTTCCTTCGACCAAAGAACTAGTATCCACAATACATTTTGTCAGTCCTTGAGCTACCTCATATCTTCCTACCACCGTACCCCGACCAGATTGATATCCATTCCTGTTGGTGTACCTGCCATCTTGGGAGAGGGATTAAAGAGGCAGGTTGTCAATCCCATGAGCAATTCTCTAAGTGAGGGAATTGCTGAGGATCGATTTCATGAAGGTGATAAACTGCGGCTACAATGCTCTAAGACTTTCAGTCTGACCTGTTGCTGAAGCCCTAGAAGGGAAGTGGGGCAGATGAAGGACTGTTGAGAAGAGAAAGGGGCACACTTCCTTGGGGGGGACAAGAATGTGGGGAAGGAGAGGTTGTAGGATTTGGTTGAGTGAACACTTGAGAGGGAGTCTTTCCACTTGACTATGAACCTTTAGCCGAGTTAGGAATCCCTTTCCTGGGTGGAGTCTAATCCCATCTCGAGGTGACTCACTGTTGAGAGTGACGAATAGTGTAGTCTAAGGCTAGGAGGTTCGTGGATGGTCTGCATGCAGTTGGTGACATTCTTACCAAGATAAGTAACGGTTATGTGTTGAATTCCATGCTGCATTGTCATTTATGTGTTATATTATGGATTTTATTTCTTGTGTGAGCATAATTGTTCATATGTTTAAGGATATACCCTGTATATGTTGCATGTCTGTGTTCACTGTTAAAACAGTCTGAAAATCATATAAAATCATATATTTACAGAACACAACTAGTTGTTTATCTTTTATATATGAAGCTTCCGCTAGAGCATTGTATGTATATGTTTAATTGCATGCATTTCAGTATGTATGTATGCATGTGTGTGTATATACGTATTTAGAGAGATAAAAAAATAAAAATTTATGTGACATACCTTAGTTGAATACTTGGTGTTACATTATGTTGTCAGAACTAAGCTAAGTGTCTGAGTAAGTGACATTCATCGTTCAGTGGGTGGACGGGGTGTGTTACAGTATGGTATCAGAGCGTCAGTTTTCGACACTGAGCTTGAATGGGCCAAACCAGACGAATGGAGATGATATTAAAGTATGGTATCGATTGTAATATGGTATACAATATATTGGGTTTATAGAAAATTGAGCCACCGCGCGGAAGAATAATATGTAGAGATATGCGTGCTAAATTTAGAATTTCTCGGAGTGCATACACATAGTAAAGGGGCATGTGGTGTGTGAAGTATTGTGAGGCACAATGAAGTTGGTTGGTGCCCACACAGTAGGAGGATTTGTTGTATCACTACAATGCAAGAAAGGGTGCGCGCAGGTAGTTGTGCATGGTAGCGACAGAGTATTTGGTGGGGCATACAGATTATTGTACATGGTAAGGCATATTGAACTTTAGCATGGTGCAATGCATAGAGAGAAATGCATGTGGAATATCCAAGTGCGATACAGAAACAATGCGCAGAGGATATTGACGCGCAACACAGAAGTAGTGCACGCAAGTTATTGGTGCAACGAAGAACAAATGTATAGAAGATATAGATGTGCAGAAACATTATTTACCTTATAAATTCGTTTGCGCGATAAATAAAGGTACACAGTTTGAATTTTTATGTTTGCAAAATCGTCTGAAAAGCTAATTAAGACGACAAGCCTGAGTTTAATTAGAAAAATTTACATAGTATTCAAAGAAAGAGGAATACACATCTACATTGAAGTATTATTTAAAATGAGTCAAGTGAATGAGATGAATTATGGGTTTTATTCAAACAGTTGAAAGTGAAATATAAGTTACAAGAAGACACATAATATTAAAGGAAACAAGATTTGTAACATCATCAGTGGAATATTGTCTTAAACAGTACAAAATCCGCTTTTGCGCTTATATATTCATTCAGAATCCAAAATTACAAAAGGGGATGATTCAAAATAGCAGTGGCCCTATTCCAAGAGACTGTACAAGAACAGGTCTATCATCTCTGAAGCTTCCTTACCTCTGCTATCATCTGTCCAAAAATTGTTGAAATATACTCAATTGTATTGAGGGATCATTTCATCTTAGTTAGCTCCTCCTTTAAAGAATCTAATCACACCGGTTGATTCTCTCCAACACTCTCAGTCGCTTCAGCGATGGGTTCTTTCTTTTGTTTCTTGCTTCATTTCTTCTTAGCAATTGGTCTTTTGATAATGAGATCCCTCATGATTGGATTCAACCTGATTTCCAATCCCAAAATAGTAACAGGTACTGTGTGAAATTTAGTCACCAGTATCTGCGTGACTATGTTTTCCTTTGTACTTGTAGGAAAATTTAGCATGTTGCCCAAATAACCAGTCTCATTGGATTTAACTAGGTCCATATACCTCAGTTTTGTGGACAACGAAATACGTTTGCAGAGATGAGAAGTTAGAACTAGTTTGGAGACTTCTCCCCGATGGATAAGATGATGCTTCCATACCCAAGAGTTGGTAATTATAGTACCTCAATCATGAATCCCTGACAGACTTGCGCACAAGTGCAATGGGTTCCCATGCTCGGCTAATCCAATTCAAATGATTAAAATTTTTGAGTTCATTACATGGCGGCATTCACCTAACTCAAATGATAGTGATGTATCAGTGAATGAGATAGAGTGATCCGCCTAACCGTCACCCATCCCAAGAATGGTGGATTTGACATATTGAAGCACATGACATCGAAACTTATGAAAAAGTGGTTTCGAAAAACCACCTTGCGCCCGATGTATCTCTGCGTGATGATATAGTTCTTGTGAAGTTCTCAAAACTTGGGTCGGGTCTGAGAATTGTCATGGTGGAAACACCAAGAAATCAGAAAAGATAATTTTTCTATAATTATTGAGCTGAAATAGTTCATATTTCTCGTGGATTGTTGATTTAGTTAAACTGATCATTTTTAATGGATGCACATTTTGCAGAACTAAAAACAACTAGATCAGATCAGATCAAGTACCAAGTCCATAGGAATGGAAGAGACACGAGGCAACTATAGTCAACAAGATGAGAGTAGAGGGAAGAATGTCCATTTGGACATTGAAGTAAAAAACTCCAATGGACATGGAGAGGAAAGGGATGAAAACCTGAATATGGTAGAGACTATTAAAAATTTGCAAAAGGATGTCCAAATCCATAAATCTAATAATGAAAGGATTATGAGAGTCAAAGAGTAGCAGGATGAGTTCAACATGAAGTTATTGGAAAGTCTGAACATAATAGAAAATAAATTGGAAAAAGAAAGTGACTCAAGCAAATCTGGAAGTCACAAACCATCGGATGAGAAAAAGAGATAAGGAAATGTTAGCAGACACCACCATCACTCCCGAAATCATTCCAAGAAAAGAGAAGGTAGCAGCACAAGTCCATCCCCTGTCAAACAACATAAGAGGTCTGGGGTCGATGAGCTATGAGGAGAAATGAACAAAATCAAACCTCTTACATTTGATGGTGAGCACAAGAAGGATGAAGATGCAGAAACATGGTTGTTGGGCATGAGGAAGTATTTTCAATTACACAATTATTCTTCCCATGTAGAGGGTAGAATTTCCATCTATCAACTCAAAGGAAAGGCATCCATGTGGTGGCATCAGCTTGTGCAGGTACAACACATTAAAGAGAAGAGCGTTACTTGGAGGGAATTTAAGAAGTATATTGAGAAGAAATACTTGACTAAGAGGTATTATGACAAGAAAATGAAAGAGTTCTTTGAACTCAAACTTCGAAGTATGACCATAGATGAGTATGAAAGAAGATTCCTAGAACTACTGAAGTACGTCTCCTTCATCAAGGATGAGACAGTTAAAATTCAAAGGTATTTGAGTGGATTGCGAGCATTCATCAGTGAAAAAATACATATGATGATTCCAAGACATTGGAATATATCGTAAGGAGAGCTAAATGTCTATATGATCAACAAAAAGCAAGGCCAACTTTCCAAAAATCTTGGGAAGACAAAAAGAAGTTCAAGGTGGATCAGAGGAAGAAAGGATTTAAACCATCATTCTTCAAAAATAGTCCATAGGGACCACCAACTTCTAAAGATCCCAAAACGATAGAGGAAGAAGACGAAAGGCCAAGGCAACCACCTATTCAATGTTGGGGTTGTAAAGGAGATCATAGATTCATTGGTTTTCATCACAGAGGTGAAAAAGAAAGGATTGTTTATAATGTACAGCAAGCTGAAACAGTGGAGGACATGGGCAGAAATGTGCCAAGGATATATGCAACCCTAGATAACAAGCAAGCATAATATTAGTCACACATGATTGAAGTGGAAGGTATGATTAAGAACCAAACCATTGCTATTTTAATTGATTCGGGAGATAGTCATAGTTATATAGATCCTAAGATGGTAGAAAGTTTGAAATTGCCAAGAAGAAGGCATGGAAAATATTGGTTGGTACAGTTGGCTACAGGAACCAAAAGAAATGTTAATGAGATGGTTAAGTCATATCTCATGGATATGAACAAACTGAACACTAAGGAAAATTTGAATATCTTACCCTTAGGTTCCTATGACTGTTTAATTGGGATGGATTGGTGGGACCCACATCATGCTCTATTGGATGGTCATAACAAAGCATTCACTTTCTCGGATGAAGAAGGGAACCAAAGGAAAGTGAAGGAAATTCCCAGTGCAGTAACCATTAGAGTAATTTCAACATTGCAGTTGCAAAAATGTTATAGAAAAGGATGTCAAATATTTGCAGCTCATATGGAGGAGACACCTGAAGACAAGGTGCCAAATTCAGATAATTATGCAGTCCTGAAAGAGTTTGAATATGTATTCAAGGAAGTACAAAGACTACCCCGAAGGAGAGACCTCAATTTTTCTATAAATCTGACACCAGGAGAAACTCTCGTGTCAAAAAATCCTTACACAATGAGTACACTAAAATTGAAGGAGTTGCAAATGCAGCTTGAAGAACTTATGAAGAAGGGGTATATACGCCCAAGTGTATCACCTTGGGGTGCCTCAGTATTGTTTGTGAAAAATAAAGATGGAACATTAATATTGTGCATTGATTTTAGACAGTTGAATAAAGTGACTGTAAAGAAAAATTATCCTCTGCCAAGGATTGATGATCTTTTTGATCAATTGAAGGATGCAATTATCTTTTCAAAGATAGATATCAGATCGGGCTACCATCAGGTAAGAATCAAGCAGGAGGATATCAACAAGACCACCTTCAGGACAAGGTATGGTCATTATGAGTTCATAGTGGTTCCTTTTGGTTTGTCAAATGCACCAATTGTTTTCATGTGCTTAATGAATGGTGTTTTCCGAGAATATTTAGACAAGTTTGTCAATGTATTTTTCGATGAAATTATTATATACTCTAAGACTGAAGAAGAGCATGAACATTATTTGAGGATGGTGTTGCAAGCATTAAGGGAGCATCAGTTGTATGAAAAATTGAGCAAGTGCTCATTTTATCAGAAACAAATTCATTATTTGGGGCATATCATCTCAAAAAATGGGATAGCAGTGGACCCTGAGAAGATTGAAGACATTAGACAATGGTCAGAACCAAATAATGTGATAGAGGTCAAATCATTCATGGGAATTGTAGGCTACTACAGGAGATTCATTGGAGGATTCTCGAAGATAACACACCCAATCACTTCCTTGCAAAGAAAAGGTATGAAGTTTCAGTGGACGTCAGACTGTGAAAGGAGTTTTCAACATTTGAAACAATTATTGACAAGTTCTCCAATACTAAGGATTATAAGTTGGGTGTAGATGGAATATTGTTGCACAAGAAAATAATTTTTTTACCAAATGTCCAGGACTTGAAACGTATAATTTTGAATGAGATGCATAACGCTCCTTATGCAGGGCACCCTGGATATAAAAAAATTGTATGAGCGGTCAAGAGACAATACGTTTGTCCATGAATGAAGAGAGAAATTGCAGAATACATCGCTAGGTATAAGAAATGCCAGAAATTTAAAACAGAGCACAGGCACCCAACAGGATTGCTGCAACCTTTGCCCACTCCTGAATGGAAGTGGGAAGTGGTGATAATGGATTTTATTATGGGATTGCCTAGAACAAGAAAGCTACATGATTCGATTATGATAGTGGTGGAATAGCTTACAAAAGCTTCCCATTTTATTCCACTAAAAACTACTCACAAATAAACAGATGTTGTTGATATTTTCATGAAGGAAGTGGCACGATTGCATGGAATTCCTAAAACGATTGTGTCTGACAGAGACCCGAAATTCACCTCAGATTTCTGGAAAGTATTGATCAAAGGGTTCATAATGAATCTGAACTTTAGTACATCTTACCATCCTGAGACTGATGGACAGACAAAGAGGGTGAATAGAGTGATAGAAGATATGTTGAGAATGTATGTGATGGATAAACCATCAAAATCAGAAGACTACCTGCGTTTAGTAGAATTTTCTTATAACAATGGGTATCAGGCATCATTGAAAATGAGCCCATTTGAAGAACTTTACGACAGAAGGTGCAATACTCTATTAAGATGGAATAATCCAGCTGAAAGAACACTAGTTGGACCAGAGTTGCTCAAGGAGATGGAGGACCAGATGTTAAAAATTAAGTAGAATTTGAAAACTTCCCAAGACCGATAGAAATGTTATGCTGATAAAAACAGAATCCACATAGAATTCAACATGGGTGATCATGTTTTCTCGAAAGTAAAAGATAACAGGAGTTCCTTGAAGCTGGGAAGTTGCGCCAAGTTGGCAACCAGATTTTGTGGACCATTTGAAATCCTAGAGAGGATTGATCCTGTTACTTATATGATTGCATTGCCTGCATATATGTCTATTCATAATGCATTCCATGTATCATTGCTAAATAAATACATACTTGATGCTAATCATGTTATCGATTGGAATGTTGTTCAGGTGGAGAAAGAAGGCGCTTTCCAAGTGCATCTAGTGTGCATCCTGGATCGAAAAATCAAACAACTATGGAATCGAGCCATAGGGATTGTAAAGGTCTAATGGACCTGGTAGGGACCTAAAGACGCTACTTGGGAGCATGATGATGCAATGCAGGAAGAATACCCACATATTTTTGAATAATTTTGAGAATTTTGTTGTATATGGGTATATAATGCACTGAGGATAGTGCATAAATAAGGGGAGGGGATTGTAATATCCCTTGGCCGAACCCAAATGTAAATATAATCCAAGTATATTTAAGCTAGTGAGTTGTTTATACATCATTTTTGTAATACACCTTTCATGGCATGGTGCACGCATATACTGCGGAATAAACGGATGTAATGTGAACATTTTTGAATACCGCGCGTAGTAACTAAGGTGCGTGCAACCTTAAAGACAGAGGATACAACACACAATAACTAAAGAGAAAACAACCTTGAGGTTAGCGGATACCGCACGCAGTAAGTAAAGTGTGCAAAATATTAAGGTCAACGAACCTTTGTGTATATAATATGCATTATAGGCTAGTGAGCTAGTATTATAAGCCAGAATGCTTATGTCTTGGAATTAGGCCAGCGTGCCTAGATGTTAAAGGCTAGAGCACCTATTTTGTATATATCTCATGATTAATATAAAAATACATTGTTGCATGTATGTATATCTTTATATGTGAATATTCTGCTAGAGCATTGTATGTATATATTTAATTGCATGCATTTCAGTATGTATGTATGCCTGTGTGTGTATATACGTATTTAGAGCGATAAAAGAAAAAGAAGAAGTTATGTGACATACCTCAGTTGAATACTAGGTGTTACATTATGTTTTCAGAACTAAGCTAAGTGTCTGAGTAAGTGACATTCCCCGTTCAGTGGGTGGATGGGGTGTGTTAAAGTATGGTATCAGAACGACATTTTTCGACACTGAGCTTGAATGGGCCAAACCAGACGAATGGACATGAGATTACAGTATGGTATCGATTACAGTATGGTATACAGTATATTGCGTTTATGAAAAATTGAGCCACCACGCGGAAGAATAATATGTATAGATGCACATGCTAAATTTAGCATTACGCAGAGTGCATACACATAGTAAAGGGACACGTGGTGTGCGCAGTATTGTGAGGCACAGTGAATTTTGTTCGTGCACACCCAGTAGGAGTATGTGTTGTATCGCTACAGTGTAGGAAAGGGTGCATGCAGGTAGTTGTGCACTGTAGCGACAGAGTATTCAGTGGGGCATACAGATTATTGTACACGGTAAGGCATATTGAACTTTAGCATGCTGCAATGAATAGATTGAAATGCATGTGGAATATCCTAGTGCGATACAGAAACAGTGCACAAAGGATATTGGTGCGCAACATAGAAGTAGTGCACCCAAGTTATTGGTGCAACGAAGAGGAAATGTATAGCAGATACAGGTGTACAGAAGCATGATTTACCTTATAAAGTCGTTTGGATGATAAATAAAGGTACACAGGTTAAATTTTTATGTGCGCAAAATCGTCTGAAAAGATAATTAAGACGGCGAGCCTGAGTTTAATTAGAAAAAATTACATAGTATTCAAAGAAAGAGGAATACACAACTGCATTGAAGTATTATTTAAAATTAGTCAAGCGAATGAGATGAATTCTGGGTTTTATTCAAACAGTTGAAAGTGAAATATAAGTTACAAGAAGATACATAATATTACAGGAAACACGATTCGTAACATCATCAGTGGAATCTTGTCTTAAACAGTACAAAATACGCTTTTGCTCTTATAGATTCATTCAAAATCCAAAATTACAGAAGGGGATGCTTCAAAATAGCAGTGGCCCTATTCAAAGAGACTGTACAAGAACAGGTCTATCATCTCCAGAGCTTCCTTACCTTTGCTATCATTTGTCCAAAAATCCCTGAAATATGTTCAATTGTATTGAGGGTTCATTTTAGCTTAGCTAGCTGCTCCTTTAAATAATCTAACCAGACCGACTGATTCTCTCCAACACTCTCAGTCGCTTCAGCGATGGTTTTTTCTTCTGTCGCTTTCTTCATTTCTTCTTAGCAGCTGGTCTGTTGATAACCAGATCCCTCTTGATTGGATTCAACCTGATTTCCAATCCCGAATTAGTAACAGGTACTATGTGAAATTTAGTCACTAGTATCTATGCGACTACCTTTTCCTTCGTACTCGCAAGAAAATTTAGCATGTTTCTCGAATAACTAGTCTCATTGGATTTAACTGGGTCCATATACCTCAGTTTTGTGGACACCAAAATATGTTTTCAGATATGAGAAGTTTGAACTAGTTTGGAGACTGCTCACTAATGGATAAGATGATGCTTCCATACCCGAGAGTTGGTAATTATAGAACGTCAATCATGAATCCCTGACAGACTTGCGCACAAGTGCAATGGGTTGCCATGCTCGGCTAATCGAATTCAAATGATTAAACTTTTTGAGTTCATTACATGGCATTGTTCACCTAACTCAAATGGTTGTGATGTATGAGCGAATGAGATGGAGTGATCTAACTAACCGTCACCCCTCCCACGAATGGTGGATTTGACATATTGAAGCACGTGACATCGGAACTTATGCAAAAGTGGTTTTGGAAAACCACCTTACACCCGATGTAGCTCTGCACGATGATATAGTGCTTGATAAGTTCTCAAAACTTGGGTCGTGTCTAGGAATTGTCATGGTGGCAACACCAAGAAATCAGAAAAGATAATTCTGATATAATTATTGAGCAAAAATAGTTCATATTTCTCGTGGATTGTTGATTTAGTTAAACTGATAATTTTTAATGGCTCCACATTTTGTAGAACTAACAACAACTAGATCAGATCAGATCAAGTACCGAGTCCATAGGAATGCAAGCGACACGAGGAAAATATAGTCAACAAGATGAGAGTAGAGGGATGAATGTCCATTTGGACATTGAAGGAACAAACTCCAATGGACATAGAGAGGAAAGGGATGAAAACCTGAATATGGTAGAGACTATTACAAATTTGCAAAAGGATGTCCAAAACCATAAATCTGATAATGAAAGGCTTATGAGATCCAAAGAGCAGTAGGATGACTTCAACATGAAGTTATTGCAAAGTTTGAACATAATAGAAAATAAATTGGAAAAAGAAAGTGACTCAGGCAAATCTGGAAGTCACAAACATTTGGATGAGAAAAAGAGATTAGGAAATGCTAGCAAACACCAACATCACTCTCAAAATCATTCCAAGAAAAGAGCAGGTAGCAACACAATTCCATCCCCTCTCAAACAACATAAGAGGTCTGGGGTGGATGAGCTACGAGGAGAAATGAACAAAATCAAACCTCCTACATTTGATGGTGAGCACAAGAAGGATGAAGATGCAAAAACATGGTTGTTGGGCATGAGGAATTATTTTCAACTACACAAGTAATATTCCCATACAGAGTGTAGAATTTCCATCTATCAACTCAAAGGAAAGGACTCCATGTGGTGGGATCAGCTTGTGCAGGTACAATACATTAAAGAGAAGAGAGTTACTTGGAGGGAATTTAAGAAGTATTTTGAGAAGAAATACTTGACTATGAGGTATTATGACAAGAAAATGGAAGAGTTATTTTAACTCAAACTTGGAAGTATGACCATAGATGAATATGAAAGAAGATTCCTAGAACTGCTAAAGTACGTCTCCTTCATAAAGGATGAGATAGTTAAAATTCAAAGGTATTTGAGTGGATTGCCTCATTCATCAGTGACAAAATACAATATGATGATCCCAAGACATTGGAAGAGACCGTAAGGTGAGCTAAATGTCTATATGATCAGCAGAAAGATAAGCCAACTTTCCAAAAAGCTTGGGAAGACAAAAATAAGTTCAAGGTGGATCAGAGGAAGAAAGGATTTAAACCATCATTCTTCAGAAATAGTCCACCAACTTCTAAAGAGCCCAAAATGATAGAGGCAGAAGGCCAAAGGCCAAGGGAACCACCTATTCAATGTTGAGGTTATAAAAGAAATCATAGATTCAAAGATTGTCCTCACAGAGGTGAAAAAGGAAGGACTATTTATAGTGTACAACAAGTTGAAACAGTGGAGGACATGGGCATAAATGTGCCAAGGATCTATGAAGCCCTGGATAACAAGCAAGCAGAATATCAGTCACACATGATTGAAGTGGAAGGTATGATTAACAACCAAACCATTTCTATTTTAATTGATTTAGGAGCTAGTCATAGTTATATAGATCCTAAGATGGTAGAAAGTTTGCAATTGCCAAGAAGAAGGCATGGAAAATATTGGTTGGTACAGTTGGCTACAGGAACCAAAAGAAAGGTTAACAAGATGGTTAAGTCATTTCTCATGGACATGAATAGACTGAAAACCAAGGCAGATTTGAATATCTTACCCTTAGGTTCCTATGACTGTTTAATTGGGATGGATTGGTTGGACCCACATCATGCTCTACTGGATTGTCACAACAAAGCATTCACATACTTGGATGAAGGGAACCAAAGGAAAGTGCAGGGAATTCCCAGGGTAGTAACCCTTAGATAAATTTCAACATTGCAGCTGAAGAAATGTTATATAAGAGGATGTCAAATATTTGCAGCACATATGGAGGAGACATGTGAAGAAAAGGTGCCAAATTTGGAGAATTATTCAGTCCTGAAAGAGTTTGAAGATGTATTCAAGGAAGTACCGAGACTACCCCCAAGGAGAGACCTCAATGTTTCTATAAATATGACACCAGGAGAAGCTCCTGTGTCAAAGACTCCTTACAAAATGAGTACACCATAATTGAAGGAGTTGCAAATGCATGTTGAATAACTTCTGAAGAAGGGGTATATATGCCCAAGTGTATCACCATGGGGTTCCCCAATCTTGTTTGTGAAAAATAAAGATGGAACGTTAATATTGTGCATTGATTTCAGACAGTTGAATAAAGTGACTGTAAATAACAAGTATTTGCTGCCAAGGATTGATGATTTTTTTGATCAATTGAAGGATGCAAAGATATTTTCAGAGATAAATCTCAGATTGGGATACCATCAGGTAAGAATCAAGGAGGAGGATATCAAGAAGACCAATTTTAGGACAAGGTATGGTCATTATGAGTTCATAGTGGTGCCATTTGGGTTATCAAATGCACCAATTGTTTTCATGTTCTTAATGAATGGTGTTTTCCGAGAATATTTAGACAAGTTTGTCAGTGTCGTTTTGGATGACATTATTATATACTCTAAGACAGAACAGGAGAATGAACATCATTTGTGGATGGTGTTGCAAGTATTAAGGGAGCATCAGTTGTATGACAAATTGAACAAGTGCTCATTTTATCAGAAACAAATTCATTATTTGGGGCATATCATCTCAAAAGATGGTATAGCAGTGGAACCCTAAAAGATTGAAGACATTAGAGAATGGTCAACACCAAAGAATGTGCTAGAGGTCAGATCATTCGTGGGCCTTGAAAGCTACTATATGAGATTCATTGGAGGATTCTCGAAGATAGCACACCCAATCACTTCCTTGAAAAGAAAAGGTACGAAGTTTCAGTGGACGTCAGACCGTGAAAGGAGTTTCCAACATTTGAAACAATTATTTACAAGTGCTCCAATACTAAGGATTGCGGACCCAAATGAAGATTTAATTGTATGCATAGATGCATGTAATGAAGGAATTGGTGGAGTCCTTAGCCAAAAGGGATTTGTGATATGTTATGAATCAAGGAAGTTGAAGGAGCATGAAAGAAACTATGCCACTCATGATTTGGAGTTGGTAGCCATAGTGCATTCCCTGAGGAAATGGAGACACTACCTCATGGGAAAAAGGTTTGAGTTAAGAACAGATCACAATGGCTTGAAATATTTATTTGATCAACCAAATCTAAATGCTAGACAAAGCAGATGGTTAGAATTTCTAGGAGAATGTGACTTTGATATAAATCATATCAAAGGGAAATGAAATAAAGTGGTGGATGCACTCAGTAGGAGGGTGCATGAGATTCATAATACAACCATCAGCATGTATCAGACTGATGGTAAAAGCAAAATTCTTGAGGCTACAAATACAGACTTGCAATACAAATATTTGATAGCAAAACTACAACAAGGTAAGACACCACAAAATATGGATATTTATAAATTGGGAGTATATGGAATATTGCTGCACAAGAACATAATTTTTGTACCAAATGTCCAGGACTTGAAACACATAATTTTTCATGAGATGCATAATGCTCCTTATGCAGGGCACCCTAGATATCAAAAAACTGTAGCAGCAGTCAAGAGCCAATACTTTTGGCCAGGTATGAAGAGATAAATTGCATAATACATTGCTAGGTGTATGGAATGCGAGAAAGTTAAAATAGAGCATAGGCACCCAGCAGGATTGTTGCAACCTTTGCCCATTCCTGAATGGAAGTGGGAAGTGGTGACAATGGATTTTATTACAGGATTGCCCAGAAAAGGCAAGCTACATGATTCAATTATGGTAGTGGTGGACAAGCTTACAAAAGATACCCATTTTATTCCACTAAAAGCTACTCACAAAGCAACAAATGTTGCTGATATTTTCATGAAGGAAGTGGCATGATTGCATGGAATTCCTAAAACGATTGTGTCTGACAGAGACCCGAAATTCACCTCGAATTTCTGGAAAGGATTGTTCAAAGAATTTGGAACGAATCTGAACTTTAGTACAACATACCATCCTGAGACTGATGGACAGACAAAGAGGATGAATAGAGTGATAGAAGATATGTTGAGAAGGTATGTGATGGATAAACCATCAAAATGGGAAGACTACCTACATTTAGTAGAATTTTCTTATAACAATGGGTATCAAGCATAATTGAAAATTAGCCCATTTGAAGCACTTTACGACAGAAGGTGCAATACTCCAGTAAGATTGGATAATCTAGATGATAGAAAAGTAGTCAGGCCAGAGTTGCTCAAGGAGATAGAGGACTAGATTTTAAAAATTAATTAGAATTTGAAAATTGCCCAAGATCGACAGAAACGTTATGCTGATAAAAACAGAATCCACAGAGAATTCAAAGTGGGTGATCATGTTTTCCTGAAAGTAAAAGCTAACAGGAGTTCCTTGAATCTAGGAAGTTGTGCCAAGTTGGCAGCCAGATTTTGTGGACCATTTGAAATCCTAGAGAGGATCGGTCACGTTGCTTAT
Source organism: Picea glauca (assembly GCA_000966675.3). Lineage (NCBI taxonomy): Eukaryota > Viridiplantae > Streptophyta > Pinopsida > Pinales > Pinaceae > Picea > Picea glauca. The sequence goes on from JZKD02S1673092.1 coordinate 1,057,203, forward strand.
ATGATTGCATTGCCTACGTCTATGTCTATTCATAATGTATTCCATGTATCATTGCTAAAGAAATACATCCCTAATGCTAATCATGTTATTGATTGGAATGTTATTCAGGTGGAGTAAGAAGGCACTTTCCAAGTGCATCCGGTGCACATCCTGGATCGAAAAATCAAACAACTCTGAAATCGATCCATAGGTCTTGTAAAGGTTCAATGGACCTGGTACGGACCTGAAGATGCTACTTGGGAGCATGAGGATGCAATGCGGGCAGAATACCCGCATATTTTTGAAGAATTTTGAGAATTTTGTTGTATATGGGTACATGATGCACTGAGGACAGTGCATAAATAAGGGAAGGGGATTGTAATATCCCTCGGTCGAACCCAAATGTAAATATAATCCAAGTATATTTAAGCTAGTGAGTTGTTTAGAGATCATTTTTGTAATACACCTTCCATGGCATAGTTCGCACATATACCATGCAGTAAACGGATGTAGTGTGAACATTTTTTAATATCACGCGTAGTAACTAAGGTGCGTGCAACATTAAAGATAGAGGATACAACACGCAGTAACTAAAGAGCACACAACCTTCAGGTTAGTGAATACTGCACATAGTAACTAAAGTGCGCACAATACTAAGGTCAGCGATCCTTTGTGTATATAATATGCATTATAGGCTGGTGAGCCAGTATTATAGCCTGGAATGCTTATGTCTTGGAATTAGACCAGCGCGCCTAGATGTTAAAGGCTAGAGCGCCTATTTTGTATATATATCATGATTAATATAAAAATACATCGTTGCACCTAGACCGACCACGATAAAAGAGAAAGGTGACTAGATTCCACTAAATAGGGAAAGCGAGGGCCTAAAGTTAAGAACAGGGATAAGATAGAGAGTTTAAAGCCGAAAATAAATATTATATTAATATTTCTTAAAAACATAAAGTATGGATAATTAATTTATCCTAATTTCTAAAGTAGGGGACAAGTGTATCAGAGTAGCTTCCAACATGACAAGTGTCAATTTGGAGACATGCATACTTATTACCGAGACTTAGTTCCTTTAGGGGGATCGACAATTGTGAAGAGGGGAATCTTACCATTTTTTTCCTTCGACTAGAGAACCAGTATCCACGATACATTCCATCAGTCCTTGAGCTACCTCATATCTTACTACCACCGTACATCGACCATATTGATATCGATTCCTGTTGATGTACCTATCATCTTGGGAACGATATTAGAGAAGCGGGTTGTCAGGCCTATGAGCAATTCTTTGAGTGAGGGGATTGTTGAGGATCTATTTCCTGAAGATGATAAAATGCAGCTACAGTGCTCTGAGTCTTCTGGTCTGTCCTGTTGCTGAAGCCCTTGAAGGGAAGTGGGGTAGCCGAAGGACTATTGCGAAGAAAAGTGGCACACTTCCTTGGGTGGGACAAGCATGTGGGGAAGGAGAGGTTGTAGGTTGTGGTTGAGTGAAAACCTGAGAGGGAGTCTATTCGGTTGATCGTGAACCTTTAGCTGAGCTAGAAGTCCCTTTCCCGGGTGGAGTCTAGTCCCATCTCGGGAGTGACTCACTGTTGAGAGTGACGAACAGTGTAGTCTAAGGTTGGGAGGTTCGTGGATGGCCTGCGCGCAGTTGGTGACATTATTACCAAGCTAAGTACCGGTTATGTGTTGAGTTCCATGTTGCATTCTCATTTATGTGTTATTGTATGGGTTTTATTTCTTGTGTGAGCATAATTGTCTGTATTTTTAAGGATATACCCTGTATACGCTGCATGTTTGTGTTCATTGTTAAATCAATCAGAAAATTGGATAAAATTGTATATTTATAGAACACAACTAGTTGTTTATATTTTATGTGTGAAGCTTCTGCTAGATCATTGTATGTATATGTTTAATTGCATGCAGTTTAGTATGTATGTATGCATGTGTGTGTATATACGTATTTAGAGAGATAAAAACAAAAAAGTAACGTTATGTGACATACCTTAGTTGAATACTGGGTGTTACATTTTGTTTTTAGAGCTAAGATAAGTGTCTGAGTAAGTGACATTCCATGTTCAGTGAGTGGATGGGTTGTGTTACAGTATGGTATCAGAGTGTCATTTTTCGACACTGAGCCTGAATGGGACAAACCAGATGAATGGAGACGAGATTACAATGAAGTATACAGTATATTTCATTTATGGAAAATTGAGCCACCACACGAAAGAATAATATGTAGAGATGCGCACGCTAAATTTAGCATTGCACGGAGTGCATACACATAATAAAGGGGCATGTGGTGTGCACAGTATTGTGAGGAACAATGAAGTTGGTTGGTGCGCACACTGTAGGAGTATGTGTTGTATCGCTACAGTGTAGGCAAGGGTGCACGTAGGTAGTTGTGTGCAGTAGCGACAGAGTATTCGGTGGGGCATATAGATTATTGTACATGGTAAGGGATATTGAAATTTAGCATGGTGCAATGCATAGAGAAAAATGCATGTGGAATATCCAAGTGCGATACAAAAAATAGTGCGCAAAGGATATTGGCGTGCAACACAAAAGTAGTGCGCGCAATTTATTGACGCAATGAAGAGGAAATATATAGCAGATACAGGTGCACGGAAAGATGATTTACCTTATAAAGTCGTTTGCATGATAAATAAAGGTACACAGGTTGAATTTTTATGTGAGAAAAATCGCCTGAAAAGATAATTAAGATGACGAGCCTGAGTTTAATTAGAAAAATTTACATGGTATTCAAAGAAAGAGGAGTACACAACTGCATTGAAGTATTATTTAAAATGAGTCAAGTGAATGAGATGAATTCTGGGTTTTATTCAAACAGTTGAAAGTGAAATATAAGTTACAAGAAGAAACATAATATTAAAGGAAACAAGATTCATAACATCATAAGTGGAATCTTGTCTTAAACAGTACAAAATCTTCTTCTGCGCTTATATATTCATTCAAAATCAAAAATTACAAAAGGGGATGATTCAAAATAGTAGTGGCCCTATTCAAAGAGACCGTTCAAGAACAGGTCTATCATCTTTAGAGCTTCCTTACCTCTGCTATCATCTGTCCAAAAATCGTTGAAATATACTCAATCGTATTGAGGGATTATTTGAGCTTAGCTAGCTCCTCCTTTAAAGAATCTAACCAGATCGGTTGATTCTCTCCAACACTCTCAACCGCTCCAGCGACGGGTTCTTTCTTATGTCGCTTTCTTTGTTTCTTCTTAGTAGTTGGTCTGTTGATAACCATATCCCTCATGATTATATTCAGCCTGATTTCCAATCCCAAATTAGTAATAGGTACTGTGTGAAATTTAGTCGCCAGTATATGTGCGACTACCTTTTCCTTTGTACTCACAGGAAAATTTAGCATGTTGCCCAAATAACCAGTCTCATTGGATTTAACTGGGTCCATATACCTCAGTTTTGTGGACACCGAAATATGTTTTCAGAGATGAGAAGTTCGAACCAGTTTGGACACTGCTCGTTGATGGATAAGATGATGCTTCCATACCCGAGACTTGGTAATTATAGAACCTCAATCATGAATCCCTGACAGACTTGCGCACAAGTGCAATGGGTTGCCATGCTCGGCTACTCCAATTCAAATGATTAAACCTTTTGATTTCATTACATGGCAGTGTTCACCTAACTCAAATGGTTTTGATGTACGAGCGAATGAGATAGAGTGATCCGACTAATCATCACCCGTCCCACGAATGGTGGATTTGACATATTGAATCACGTGACATCGGAACTTATGCAAAAGTGGTTTCGGAAAACCACCTTGCACCCAATGTATCTCTACTCTATGATATAGTTCTTGCTATGTTCTCAAAACTTGGGTTGTGTCTGAGAATTGTTATGGTGGCAACACCAAGAAATCAGAAAAGATAATTCTGATATAATTATTGAGCCAAATTAGTTCATATTTCTCATGGATTGTTGATTTAGTTAAAATGATAATTTTTAATGGCTGCACATTTTGCAGAACTAACAACAAATAGATCAGATGAGATCAAGTACCGATTTCATAGGAATGGAAGAGACACAAGGAAACTATAGTCAACAAGATGAGAGTAGAGGGATGAATGCCCATTTGGACATTGAAGGAGCAAACTCCAATGGACATGGAGAGGAAAGGGATGAAAACCTGAATATGGTAGAGAATATTAAAAATTTGCAAAAGAATGTCCAAATCCATAAACATGATAATGAAAGGATTATGAGAGCCAAAGAGCAGCAGGATGACTTCAACATGAAGTTATTTCAAAGTCTGAACAGAATAGAAAAGAAATTGGAAAAAGAAAGTGACTCAAGCAAATATGGAAGTCACAAACCTTCGGATGAGAAAAGGAGATCAGGAAATGTTAGCAGACACCACTATCTCTCCCGAAAGCATTCCAAGAAAAGAGAATGTAGCATCACAATTCCATCCCCTGTCAGACAACATAAGAGGTCTTGGGTGGATGAGCTACGAGGAGAAATGAACAAAATCAAACCTCCTACATTTGATGGTGAGCACAAGAAGGATGAAGATGTAGAAACATGGTTGTTGGGCATGAGGAAGTATTTTCAATTACACAATTATTCTTCCCATGCAGAGGGTAAAATTTCCATCTATCAACTCAAAGGAAAGGTATCCATGAGGTGGGATTAGATTGTGTAGGTACAACACATTAAAGAGAATAGCGTTACTTGGAGGGAATTTAAGAATTATTTTGAGAAGAAATACTTGACTAAGAGGTATTATGACAAGAAAATGAAAGAGTTCTTTGAAATCAAACTTGGAAGTATGACCATAGATGAATATGAAAGAAGATTCCTAGAACTGTTGAAGTTCGTGTCCTTCATCAAGGATGAGACAGTTAAAATTCAAAGGTTTTTGAGTGGATTTCCAGCATTCATCAGTGAGAAAATACAATATGATGATCCCAAGACATTGGAAGAGACTGTAAGGCGAGCTAAATGTCTATATGAGCAGTAGAAAGCAAGGCCAACTTTCCAAAAATCTTGGGAATACAAAAAAAAGTTCAAGGTGGATCATAGGAAGAAAGGATTTAAACCATCATTCTTTAGAAATAGTCCACAAGGACCACCAACTTGTAAAGAGCCCAAAACAATAGAGGTAGAAGGCCAAAGGCCAAGGCAGACACCTATTCAATGTTGGGGTTGTAAAGGAGATCATAGATTCAGAGATTGTCCTCACATAGGTGAAAAAGGAAGGACTGTTTATAATGTACAACTAGCTGAAACAATGGAGGACATGGGAATAAATGTTCTAAGTATCTATGAATCCCTAGATAGCAATCGAGTAGAATATCAATCACACATGATTGAAGTGGAAGGTATGATTAACAATCAAACCATTGCTATTTTAATTGATTCAAGAGCTAGTCATAGTTATATAGATCCTAAGATGGTAGAAAGTTTGCAATTGCCAAGAAGTAGGAATGGAAAATCTTGGATGGTATAGTTGGATACAGGAACCAAAAGAAAGGTTAATGAGATGGTTAAGTCATGTCTCATGGACATGAACAGATTGAACACCAAGGCATATTTGAATATCTTACCCTTAGGTTCCTATGACTATTTAATTGGGATGGATTGGTTGGAACAAGATCATGCTCTATTGGATTGTCATAACAAAGCATTCACTTGCTTGGATAAAGAAGGGAACCAAAGGAACGTGTAGGGAATTCCCAGGGAAGTAACCGTTAGAGAAATTTCAGCATTACAGTTGAAGAAATGTTATAGAAGAGGATGTCAAATATTTGCAGCTCATATGGAGGAAACACCTGAAGACAAGGTGCCAATTTTGGAGAATTATGTAGTCCTGAAAGAGTTTGAAGATGTATTCAAGGAAGTACCAGGACTACCCCCAAGGAGAGACCTCGATTTTTCTATAAATCTGACACCAGGAGAAGCTCTTGTGTCAAAGACTCCTTACAGAATGAGTACACCAGAATTGAAGGAGTTGCAAATGCAGCTTGAAGAACTTTTGAAGAAGGGGTATATATGCCCAAGTGTATCACCTTGGGGTGCCCCAGTGTTTTTTGTGAAAAAGAAAGATGGAACATTAATATTTTTCATTGATTTCAGACAGTTGAATAAATTGACTATAAAGAACAAGTATCCTCTGCCAAGGATTGATGATCTTTTTGATCAATTAAAGGATGCAAAAATATTTTCAAAGATAGATCTCATATCATGATACCATCAGGTAAGAATCAAGGAGGAGGATATCAACAATACCGCCTTCAGGACAAGGTAGGGTCATTATGAGTTCATAGTGGTGCCATTTGGGTTGTCAAATGCACCAACTATTTTCATGTGCTTAATGAATGGTGTTTTCCGAGAATATTTAGACAAGTTTGTCATTGTCTTTTTGGATGACATTCTTATCTACTCTAAGATAGAAGAAGATCATGAACATCACTTGAGGATGGTGTTGATGGTATTAAGGGAGCATTAGTTGTATGACAAATTGAGCAAGTGCTGATTTTATCGAAAACAAATTCATTATTTGGGGCATATCATCTCAAAAGATGGGATAGCAGTGGACCTCGAGAAGATTGAAGCCATTAGAGAATGGTTAGCACCAAAGAATGTGTTGGGGGTCAGGTCATTCATGGGACTGGCAGGCTACTATAGGAGATTCATTGGATAATTCCCGAAGATAGCACACCCAATCACTTCCTTGCAAAGAAAAGATATGAAGTTTCAGTGGGCGTTGGACTGTGAAAGGAGTTTCCAACATTTGAAACAATTATTGACAAGTGCTCCAATACTAAGGATTGCAAACCCAAATGAATATTTCATTGTATGCAAAGATGCATGTAATGAAGGACTTGGTCGTGTCCTCATCCAAAAGGGATTTGTGATATGTTATGAATCAAGGAAGTTGAAGGAGCATGAAAGAAACTATGCCACTCATGATTTGGAGTTGGCCGCCATAGTGCATGCCCTGAAGAAATGGAGACACTATCTCATGGGAAAAAGGTTTGAGTTAAGAACAGACCACAATGGTTTGAAATATTTATTTGATAAGCCAAATATAAATGATAGACAAAGCAGATGGTTAGAATTTCTAAGAGAATATGACTTTGATATAAAGCATATCAAAGGGAAAGAAAATAAAGTGGTGGATGCACTCATCAGGAGGGTGCATGAGCTTCATGCTACAACCATCAGCATGTATCAGACTGATGTTAAAATAAAAATTCTCGAGGATACAAATACATACCTTTTATACAAAGAATTGATAGAAAAACTACAATAAGGAAAGACACCACAGAAGATGGATATTTATAAGTTGGGAGTAGATGGAATACTGCTACACAAGAACAAGATTTTTGTACCAAATGTCCAAGACTTGAAACGTATAATTTTGAATGAGATGGATAATGCTCCTTATGTAGGGCACCCTGGTTATCAGAAAACCATAGCAGTGGTCAAGAGACAATAATTTTGACCAGATATGAAGAGAGAAATTGCATAATACATCGCTAGGACTATGGAATGCTATAAAGTTAAAACATAGCATAGACACCTAGCAGGATTGCTCCAACCTTTGCCCATTCCTGAATGGAAGTGGGAAGTGGTGACATTGGATTTTATTATGGGATTTCCCAGAACAGGAAAGCTACATGATTCCATTATGGTAGTGGTGGACAAGCCTACAAAAGCTGTCCATTTTATTCCACTAAAAACTACTCACAAGGAAGCAGATGTTGTCGATATTTTCATGAAGGAAGTGCCACGATTGCACGAAATTCCTAAAACGATTGTGTCTGACAGAGACCCAAAATTCACCTCGAATTTATCGAAAGGATTGTTCAAAGGATTAGGAACATATCTGAACTTTAGTACAACTTACCATCCTAAGACTGATGGACAGACAAAAAGGATAAATAGAGTGATAGAAGATATGTTGAGAATGTATGTGAAGGATAAACCATCAAAATGGGAAGGCTACCTACATTTAGTAGAATTCACTTAAAGCAATGGGTATCAGGCATCATTGAAAATGAGCCCATTTGAAGCACTATACGGTAGAAGGTGCAATAATCTAGTAAGCTAGGATAATCTAGCTGATAGAACAATAATCGGGCCATAGTTTCTCAAGGAGATGGAGGACTAGAAGTTAAAAATTAAGAAGCACTTGAAAACTGCCCAAGACCGACAGAAACGTTATGTTGATGAAAATAGAATCCATAGAGAATTCAAAGTGGGTGATCATGTTTTCCTGAAAGTAAAATCTAACAGGAGTTCCCTGAAGCTGGGAAGTTGTGCCAAGTTGGCAGCTAGATTTTGTGGACCATTTGAAATCCTAGTGAGGATTGGTCCCATTGCTTATATGATTGCATTGCCTGCATCTATGTCTATTCATAATGTATTCAATGTATCATTGCTAAAGAAATACATACCTGATGCTAATCATGTTATTGATTGGAATGTTATTCAGGTGGAGCAAGAAGGCGCTTTCCAAGTGCATCTGGTGCGCATCATAGATCAAAAAATCAAACAACTCTGAAATCAACCCATAGGGCTTGTAAAGGTCCAATGGACCTGCTACGGACCTGAAGATGCTACTTGGGAGCATGAGGATGCAATGAAGGCTGAATACCCAGATCGTTTTGAATAATTTTGAGAATTTTTTTGTATATGGGTACATGATGCACTGAGGAGAGTGCATAAATAAGGAGGGGGGATGTTAATATCCCTCGACTGAACCCAAATGTAAATATATTCCAGGTATATTTAAGCTAGTGAGTTGTTTAGACATCATTTCTGTAATATGCCTTTCATGGCATGGTGTGCACATATATTGCACTGTAAACGGATGAAATCTACACATTTCTGAATACCGTGCACAGTAACTAAGGTGCGTGCAACCTTAAAGATAGAGGATACAGTGCGCAGTAACTAAAGAGCATGAAATCGTGATGTCAGCGAATATCGCGCGCAGTGACTAAAGTGCGCGCAATATTAAGGTCAACGAACGTCTGTGTATATAATATGCATTATAGGCTGGTGAGCCAGTATTATAAGCCATAATGCTTATGTCTTGGAATTAGGCTAGCGCACCTAGATGTTAAAGGCTAGAGTGCCTATTTTGTATATATCTCATGATTGATATAAAAATACATCACTACATGCAAACCGACCATGATAAAAGAGAAGGGGGACTAGACTCCACCAAATAGGGAAAGGGAGGGCCTAAAGTTAAGAACATGGCTAAGTTAGAGAGCTTAAAGCCGAAAATAAATATTATATTAATATTTATTGAAAACATAAAGTACGAATAATTAATTTATCCTAAGTCCTAAAGTAGGGGACAAGTGTATCAGAGTAGCTTCCAACATGACAAGTGTCAAGTTGGAGACATGCATACTCATTGTCGAGACTTAGTTCCTTTGGGGGGATCGACCATTGTGAAGAGGGGAATCTTACCATTTGTTTCCCTTCGACTACAGAACCAGTATCAACGATACATTCTATCAGTCCTTGAGCTACCTTGTATCTTCCTACCACCATACCCTAACCAGATTGATATCCATTCCAGTTGGTGTACCTGTCAGCATGGGAGAGGGATTGAAGAGGCGAGTTGTCAGGCCCATGAGTAATTATCCGAGTGAGGGAATTTATGAGGATCGATTTGATGAAGGTGATAAACAGGGGCTACAACGCTCTGAGACTTCCGGTCCGGCCTGTTGTTGAAGCCCTGGAAGGGAAGTGGGCCAGTCGAAGGACTATTGAGCAGATTAGGGGCACACTTCCTTGGGTGGGACAGACATGTGGGGAAGGAGAGGTTGTAGGTTGTGGTGGAGTGAACACCTAAGAGGGAGTCTTTCCGGTTGACCGTGAACCTTTAGCCGAGTTAGGAATCCCTTTCCCGGGTGGAGTCTAGTCCCATCTCGGGGGTGACTCACTGTTGAGAGTGACGAACATTGTAGTCTAAGGTTGGGAGGTTCGTGGATTGTCTACACATAGTTGGTGACATTCTTTCCAAGATAAGTATCAATTATTTGTTGAATTCCACGCTGCATTGTCATTTATGTGTTATTTTATGGGTTTTATTGATTGTGTGAGCATAACTATCCATATGTTTAAGGATATACCGTGTATACCCTGCATGTCTATGTTCACTGTTAAATTAGTCTGAAAATCGTATATTTACAGAACACAACTAGTTGTTTATCTTTTATATGTGAAGCTTCCGCTAGAGAATTGTATGTATATGGTTAATTGCATGTAGTTCAGTGTGTATGTATGCATGTGTGTGTATATACGTATTTAGAGAGATAAAATAAAATAAAATAAGTTATGTGACATAGCTCAGTTGAATACTGGGTGTTACATTATGTTGTCATAACTAAGCTAAGTGTTTGAGTAAGTGACATTCCTCGTTTAGTGGGTGGACGAGTTGTGTTACAGTATGGTATCAGAGCATCAGTTTTTGACACTGAGCCTGAATGGGCAAAACCAGACGAATGGAGATGAGATTACAGTATGGTATACAATATATTGCTTTTATGGAAAATTCAGCCACCGAGAGGAATAATAATATGTAGAGATGCGCGAGCTAAATTTAGCATTGCGTGGAGTGCATACACATAGTAAAGGGGCACGTGGTGTGCACAGTATTGTGAGGCACAGTGAAGTTGGTTGGTGCGCACACTGTAGGAGTATGTGTTGTATCGCTACAGTGTAGGCAAGAGTGCGTGCAGGTAGTTGTGCACGGTAGTGACATAGTATTCGGTGGGGCATACAACTTATTTTATGTGGTAAGGCATATTGAACTTTAGCATGGTGCAATGCATAGAGAAAAATTCATGTGGAATATCCAAGTGTGATATATAAACAATGCGCAGAGGATATTGGCATGCAACACATAAGTAGTGTGCACAAGTTATTGGCAGAACGAAGAGGAAATGTATAGCAAATACAGGTGCGCAGAAACATGATTTACCTTATAAATTCATTTGCATGATAAATAAACATACATAGGTTGAATTTTTATGTGCGCAAAATCATCTGAAAAGATAATTAAGATGATGAGCCTGAGTTTAATTAGAAAAATTTACATAGTCTTCAAAGAAAGAGGAATACACAACTGCATTGAAGTATTATTTAAAATGAGTCAAGCGAATGAGATGAATTCTGGGTTTTAGTCAAATAGTTGAAAGTGAAATATAAGTTACAAGAAGACACATAATATTAAAGGAAACAAGATCCGTAACATCATCAGTGGAATCTTTTCTTAAACAGTACAAATTCGCTTCTGCACTTATGTATTCATTCAAAATCCAAAATTACAAAATGGGATGATTCAAAATAGTAGTGGCCCTATTCAAAGAGAGAGTACAAGAAAAATTCTATCATCTTCAGAGCTTCCTTACCTCTGCTATCATCTATCCAAAAATCACTGAAATATACTCAATTGTATTGAGGGATCATTTCAAATTAGCTAGCTCCTCCTTTAAAGAATCTAACCAGACCGATTTATTCTCTCCAACACTCTCAGCCACTTCAGTGACCAGTTATTTCTTCTATCACTTGCTTCATTTCTTCTTAGCAGTTGGTCTGTTGATAACCAGATCCCTCATGATTGGATTCAGCCTGATTTCCAATCCCAAATTAGTAACAGGTACTGTGTGAAATTTAATCGCCAGTATCTGCGCGACTACATTTTCCTTCTTACTCACCGGAAAATTTAGCATGTTGCCCGAATAACTAGTCTCATTAGATTTGACTGGGTCCATATACCTCAGTTTTGTGGACACCGAAATACATTTGCAGAGATGAGAAGTTTGAACTAGTTTGGAGACTGCTCACTGATGGATAATATGATGCTTCCATACCTGAGAGTTGGTAATTATGGAACCTCAATCATGAATCCCTGACACACTTGCGCACAAGTGCATTGGTTTTCCATGCTCGGCTAATCCAATTCAAATGATTAAAAATTTTCAGTCTGTTACATGGCAGCATTCACTTAACTCAAATGGCTATGATGTATGAACGAATGAGATGGAGTGATCAGACTAACCGTCACCCATCCCACGAATGGTGGATTTGATATATTGAAGCGCGTGACATCGAAACTTATGCAAAAGTGGTTTTGGCAAACCACCATGCGCCCGATGTATCTATGTGCGATGATATAGTGCTTTCTAAGTTCTCAAAACTTGGGTCGTGTCTGAGAATTGTCATGGTGGAAACACCAAGAAATAAGAAAAGATAATTCTAATATAATTATTGAGCCGAAATAGTTCATATTTCTCATGGATTGTTGATTTAGTTAAACATATAATTTTTAATGGATGCACATTTTGCAGAACTAACAACAACTAGATCTGATCAGATCAAGTATCAAGTCTATAGGAATGGAAGAGACACGAGGAAACTATAGTCAACAAGATGAGAGTAGAGGGATGAATGTCCATTTGGACATTGAAGGAACAAACTCCAATGGACATGGAGAGGAAAGGGATGAAATCCTGAATATGGTAGAGACTATTAAAAATTTTCAAAAGGATGTCCAAAGACATAAAGATGACAATGAAAGGCTTATGAGAGCCAAAGAGTAGCAGGATGACTTCAACATGAAGTTATTGCAAATTCTGAACAGAATAGAAAAGAAATTGGAAAAAGAAAGTTACTCAAGCAAATCTAGAAGTCACAAACCTTCGGATGAGAAAAAAAGACCAGTTAATGTTAGCAGACACCACCATCACTCCCAAAAGCATTCCAAGAAAAGAGAAGGTAGAAGCACAAGTCCATCCCCTGTTAGACAACATAAGAGGTCTGGGGTGGATGAGCTACGAGGAGAAATCAACAAAATCAAACCTCCTAGATTTGATGGTGAGCAAAAGAAGGATGAAGATGCAGAAACATGGTTGTTGGGCATGAGGAAGTATTTTCAATTACACAATTATTCTTCCCATGCAGAGGGTATAATTTCCATCTATCAACTCAAAGGAAAGGCATCCATGTGGTGGGATCATCTTGTGCAGGTACAACAAATTAAAGAGAAGATCATTACCTGGAGGGAATTTAAGAAGAATTTTGAGAATAAATACTTAACTAAGTGGTATTATGACAAGAAAATGAAAGAGTTCTTTGAACTCAAACTTGAAAGTATGACCATAGATGAATATGAAAGAAGATTCCTAGAACTACTGAAGTGCGTCTCCTTCATCAAGGATGAGACAGTTAAAATTCAAAGGTATTTGAGTGGATTGCCAGCATTCATCAGTGAAAAAGTACAATATGATGATCTTAAGACATTGGAAGAGACCGTAAGGCAAGCTAAATGTCTATATGATTAGCAGAAAGCAAGGCCAACTTTCCAAAAAGATTGGGAAGACAAAAAGAAGTTCAAGGTGGATGAGAAGAAGAAAGGATTTAAACCATCATTCTTAAGAAATAGTCCATAGGGACCACCAAATTATAAAGAGAAAAAAAGGATATAGGCAGAAGGCCAAAGGCCAATGCAGCCACCTATTAAATGTTGGGGTTGTAAAGGAGATCATAGATTCAAGGATTTTCCTCACAAAGGTGAAAAAGGAAAGACTATTTATAATGTACAACAAGTTGAAACAGTGGAGGACATGGGCATAAATGTGCCAAGGATCTATGCAGCCCTGGATAACAAGCAAGAAAAATATTAGTCACACATGATTGAAGTGGAAGGTATGATTAACAACCAAACCATTACTATTTTAATTGATTCAGGAGCTAGTCATAGTTATATAGATCCTAAGATGGTAGAATATTTGCAATTTCCAAGAATCAGGCATGGAAAATATTGGTCAGTACAGTTGGCTACAAGAACCAAAAGAAAGGTTAATGAGATGGTTAAGTCATGTCTCATGGACATGAACAAGCTGAACACCAAGGCATATTTGAAAATCTTACCCTTAGGTTCTTATGATTGTTTAATTGGGATGGATTGGTTGGACCCACATCATGACTTATTGGATTTTCATAACAAAGAATTCACTTTCTTTGATGAAGAAGGGAACCAAAGGAAAGTGCAAGGAATTCCCAGCGTAGTAACCATTAGAGAAATTTCATCATTGTAGCTAAAGAAATGTTATAGAAGAGGATGTCAAATATTTGCAGCTCATATGGAGGAGACACCTGAAGACAAGGTGCCAAATTTGGAGAATTGTGTAGTCCTGAAAGAGTTTGAAGATGTATTCAAGGAAGTACCAGGACTACTCCCAAGGAGAGACCTCAATTTTTCTATAAATCTGACACCAGGAACAACTACCGTGTCAAAGACTCCTTATAGAATGAGTACACCTGAATTGAAGGAGTTGCAAACGCATCTTGAAGAACTTATGAAGAAGGGGTATATACACACAATTGTATCACCTTGGGGTGCCCCAGTATTGTTTGTGAAAAAGAAACATGGAACGTTAAGATTGCGCATTGATTTGAGACAGTTGAATAAAGTGACTGTAAAGAACAAGTATCCTCTGTCAAGGATTGATGATCTTTTTGATCAATTGAAGGATGAAAAGATCTTTTCAAAGATAGATCTTAGATCGAGATACCATCAGGTAAGAATCAAGGAGGAGGATATCAACAAGACCGCCTTCAGGGAATTGTATGGTCATTATGAGTTCACAGTGGTGCCATTTGGGTTGTCAGATGCACCAATTGTTTTCATGTGCTTAATGAATGGTGTTTTCCGAGAATATTTAGAAAAGTTTGTCATTGTCTTTTTGGATGACATTATTATATAATATAAGACAGAAGAAGAGCATATACATCATTTGAGGATGGTGTTGCAAGTATTAAGGGAGCATCAGTTTTATGAAAAATTGAGCAAGTTCTCATTTTATCAGAAACAAATTCATTACTTGGGGCATATCATCTCAAAATATGGGATAGCAGTGGACCTAGAGAAGATTCAAGCCATTAGAGAATGGTCAGCACCAAAGAATGTGACAGAGGTTAGATCATTCATGGGCCTTCCAGGATACTATAGGAGATTCATTGGAGGATTATCGAAGATAGCACACCCAAAAACTTCCTTGCAAAGAAAAGGTATAAAGTTTTAGTGGACGTCGGACTATGAAAGGAGTTTCCAACATTTGAACTAATTATTGACAAGTGCTCCAATACTAAGGATTGCAGACCCAAATGAAGATTTCATTGTATGCACAGATGCATGTAATGAAGGACTTGGTGGAGTGTTGATCCAAAAGGGATTTGTGATATGTTATGAATCAAGGAAGTTGAATGTGCATGAAAGAAACTATTCCACTCATGATTTGGAGTTGGTAGCCATAGTGCAGGCCCTGAGGAAATGGAGACACTACCTCATGGGAAAAAGGTTTGAGTTAAGAACATACTAGAATGGTTTGAAATATTTATTTGATCATCCAAATCTAAATGCTAGACAAAGCAAATGGTTAGAATTTCTAAGCGAATATGACTTTGATATAAAGCATATCAAAGGGAAAGAAAATAAAGTGGCGGATGCACTCAACAGGAGAGTGAATGAGCTTCATGCTACAACCATCAACATGTATCAGACTGATGTTAAAATAAAAATTCTAGAGGCTACAAATATAGACCTGGAATACAAAGAATTTATAGAAAAAGTACAACAAGGTAAGACACCACGAAAGAGGGATATTTATAAGTTGGGAGTAGATGGAATACTGCTGCAAAAGAACAAAATTTTTGTACCAAATGTCCAGGACTTGAAACATATAATTTTGCATGAGATGCATAACGCTCCTTATGCAGGGCACCCTGGATTTCAGAAAATCGTAGCAGTGGTCAAGAGCCAATACTTTTGGCCAAGTATGAAGAGAGAAATTGCAGAATACATCGGTAGGTGTATGGAATGCTAGAAAGTTAAAACAAAGCATAGGTACCCAGTAGGATTGTTGCAACCTCTTCCCATTCTTGAATGGAAGTGGGAAGTGGTGATAATGGATTTTATTATGGGATTTCCCAGAACATGAAAGCTATATGATTCGATTATGGTAGTGGTGGACAAGTTTACAAAAGTTGCCCATTTTATTCCACTAAAAACTACTCACAAAGAAACATATGTTTCTTATATTTTCATGAAGGAAGTGGCACGATTGCACGGAATTCCTAAAACGATTGTGTCTGACAAAGGACTGTTCAAAGCATTCGGAACGAATCTAAAATTTAGTACAACTTACCTTCCTGAGAATGATGGATAGACAGAGAGGGTGAATAGAGTGATAGAATATATGTTGAGAATGTATGTGATGGATAAACCATCAAAATGGGAAGACTACCTACATTTAGTAGAATTCGCTTATAACAATGGGTATGAGGCATCATTGAAAATGATCCCATTTGAAGCACTTTACGGTAGAAGGTGCAATACTCCAGTAAGATGGGATAATCTAGCTGATAGAATAGTAGTCGGGCCAGAGTTGTTCAAGGAGATGGAGGACCAGATGTTAAAAGTTAAGAAAAATTTGAAAACTACCCAAGACTGACAGAAACATTATGCTGATAAAAACATAATCCACGGAGAATTCAAAGTGGGTGATCATGTTTTCCTGAAAGTAAAAGCTAACAGGAGTTCCCTGAAGCTGGGAAGTTGTGCCAAGTTGGCAGCCAGATTTTGTGGACCATTTGAAATCCTAGAGAGGATTGGTCTTGTTGCTTATATGATTGCATTGACTACATCTATGTATGTTCATAATGTATTCCATGTATCATTGCTAAAGAAATACATACCTGATGATAATCATGTTATTGATTGGAATGTTATTCAGGTGGAGCAAGAAGGCGGTTTCCATGTGCATCTGGTACGCATCCTAGATCGAAAAATCAAACAACTCCAAAATCAATCCATAGGGATTGTAAAGGTCCAATAGAACTGGTATGGACCTGAAGACGCTACTTGGGAGGATGAGGATGCAATGCAGGCAGAATAACCGCATCTTTTTGAAGAATTTTGAGAATTTTGTTTGTATATGGTTACATGATGCACTGAGGAAAGTGCATAAATAAGGGGAGGGGATTGTAATATCCCTTGGCTGAACCCAAATGTAAATATAATTCAAGTATATTTAAGATAGTGAGTTGTTTAGACATCATTTTTGTAATACAACTTTCATGGCATGGTGTGCACATATACTGTGCAGTAAACGGATGTAATGTGGACATTTCTGAATACCCCGCGCAGTAACTAAGGTGCGTGCAACCTTAAAGACAGAGGATACAGTGCATAGTAACTAAAGAGCACACAACCTTGAGGTCAGCGGATACCACGCGCAGTAACTAAAGTGTGTGCAATATTAAGGTCAACGAACCTTTGTGTATATAATATGCATATAGGCTGGTGAGCTAGTATTATAAGTCAGAATGCTTATGTCTTGGAATTAGGCTAGCGCGCCTAGATGTTAAAGGCTAGAGAGCCTATTTTGTATATATCTCATGATTAATATAAAAATACATCGCTACGCGCAGACCGACCACGATAAAAGAGAAGGGGGACTAGATTCCACCAAATAGGGAAAGGGAGGGCCTAAAGTTAATAATAGGGCTAAGGTAGAGAGCTTAAAGCCGAAAATAAATATTATATTAATATTTCTTAAAAACATAAAGTATGGATAATTAATTTATCCTAAAGTAGGGGACAAGTGTATCAGAGTAGCTTCCAACATGACAAGTGTCAAGTTGGAGATATGCATACTTATTGTCGAGACTTAGTTCCTTTGGGGGGATCGACCATTGTGAAGAGGGGAATCCTACCATTTTTTTTCCTTCGACCAGAGAAACAATATCCATGATACATTCCATCAGTCCTTGAGCTACCTCGTATCTTCCTACCTCCGTACCCCAACCAGATTGATATTCATTCCTATTGTTATACCTGTCATCTTGGGAGTAGGATTGGAGAGGCGGGTTGTTAGGCTCGTGAGAAATTCTCTGAGTGAGGGAATTACTGAGGTTCAATTTTTTTGAAGGTGATAAAATGTGGCTACAGTGCTCTGAGACTTCTGGTCTGGCCTGTTACTGAAGCCCTGGAAGGGAAGTGGGGCAGTCGAAGGACTATTGATCAGAGAAGGGGCACACTTCCTCGGGTGGGAAAGGCATGTGGGGAAGGAGAGGTTGTAGGTTGTGGTTGAGTGAACACCTCAAAAGGAGTCTTTCCAGTTGACCGTGAACCTTTAGCCGAGTTAGGAATCCCTTTCCTGGGTGGATTCTAGTCCCAGCTCGGGGGTGACTCACTGTTGAGAGTGACGAACAATGTAGTCTAAGGTTGAGAGGTTCGTGGACGGTCTGCACACAGTTGGTGACATTCCTACCAAGATAAGTATCGGTTATGTGTTGAATTCCATGCTGCATTGTCATTTATGTGTTATTTTATTGGTTTTATTGCGTGTGTGAGAATAATTGTCCCTATATTTAAGGATATACCCTGTATACACTGCATGTTTGTGTTCACTATTAAATCAGTCTAAAAATAATATAAAATCATATATTTACAGAACACAACTGGTTGTTTATCTTTTATATGTGAAGCTTCCACTAGAGCATTGTATGTATATGTTTAATTTCATGCAGTTCAGTATGTTTTTATGCCTGTGTGTGTATATACGAATTTAGAGAGATAAAAAAAAAAAAAAGTTATGTGACATACCTCAGTTGAATACTAGGTGTTACATTATGTTGTCATAACTAAGCTAAGTGTCTAAGTAAGTGACATTCCCCATTCATTGGGTGGATGGGGTGTGTTACAGTATATTTGAAGCTTCCGCTAGAGAATGTGCATTACAGTATGGTGTCGATTATAGTATGGTATACAGTATATTGCGTTTATGGAAAATTGAGCCACCGTGTGGAAGAATAATATGTAGAGATGCACGCGCTAAATTTAGCATTGCACGGAGTGCATACACACAATAAAGGGTCACATGGTGGGTGCAACATTGTGAGGCACGGTGGAGTTGGTTGGGGCGCACACAGTAGGAGTATGTGTTGTATCGCTACAGTGCAGGCAAGGGTGTGCACAGGTAGTTGTGCGCGGTAGCGACAGAGTATTTGGTGGGACATACAGATTATTGTATGTGGTAAGGCATATTGAACTTTAGCATGGTGCAATGCATAGAGAGAAATTCATGTGGAATATCCAAGTGCGATACATAAACAATGCGCAGAGGATATTGGCGCACAACACAAAAGTAGTGAACGCAAGTTATTAGTGAAACAAAGACAAAAGATATTGTGTAGATTCGAGTGGGAAACAATCTGTGGCAAGTTGATCCATATTTTAGAGTTCATTTTTGGTTTTCTGTTGGAGGTCCTTTTGTATGTTCCATCGGGGATTTCTAAGTTTGACTTTGGTCCAAAATTTTTGTATGAGATTTTGTAAAGAAAATGACTCTTTGGTGAATTTGAGTGGAATACAGGATTTCTTTATGTTTCATCTGTCTTGATTATCATCATGGTGACTTTAATTCTATCTTTACATTTATTTCAGCCACTGATATGCTCAGTAAATTACGAAAAAATTAAATTTCTAGCAATCGTTTTTATTAATAAAAGACTATCGTAAGCATTCGTAATTAATACTTGTGAGTTAGGATGTTACTTTTGTTGGCTATAAACATAGGGTGATATTCATGTCTACTTTTCTTTATCCAAGCAAAGTATGAAAATGCTGGAGTAATATCATTTCATATCTTTTCCTCAACATTTTTTTGGTGACTCCACTGGGGAGATCTTCGATATATCTCTCGTTAATTTTTATACTAGATTTTCATTGATACATCTTTCTTTTCTGAATTTGATTCTTTGACTATTTTATTCTTAATGATTGTTCATGTTGCTAGGTAACCCAATATTGAGCCCGGTATTCAAGATCAGACTAGCATTGCCTTGAATCTATTGAATACCATCTTAGACACTGCCAACACCTATGTTGAGCTTAAATATTCTTGGGCAGCAATTGAATGAGATATTAGTGCTCAAGAACAATTGGAAGATAGACATAGATAGCCTAAAACTCAGTAGTGACCTTTTGTTTATTCAAGTTTTGTCCTTCTTTCATGTCCTTAGATTCTCGTGGTTCTAGAAGAAGAAGAGACTTGTCACCTAAAATCAATACTATTACTAAAATAGGAACAAGAAACATTGTGTTATCTTCCCAACAAAGTTCTCTAAGGAGGAATTTATCTAATTCATCCAGTTCGTCTTTCTTTCCCTCATCTATCATACACAAGATGGCATCTAGTGTTGGTTCCGGTGGCACTGAAAGTGCTTCATCTTCCCAATGATCATCGTCATCAATGATTGGTAGCTTATATAGCCAACATATTCCTTTCCAATCTACCACAAACACCACCAAAGTCATTAAAAAGTATGGGCTTTTTCAGCTCGAAGAAAACGCCACAACCACACAGTGGCATGTGTCCTCTCCTCTTAACCTAACACTTGCTACTCGTCCACTTCCGAAGTTTAAAGAGAACCTACCTAAGTTTTCAGGAAATAACACCGTCAGTACAAACGAACACCTGGTGGCATTTTCTAATGCTTTTCATAACATAGGGGCCACCCACAATAACACTTTCATGCGCTTGTTCATTAATTCCTTGGAAGGAAAGGCTGCGATCAACTTCCTTGACCTTCCTCCTAATATTTTATCTACTTGGGAGGAGTTAATATATTGGTTTTGATCCACTTATGGGAAATCCAAAATCCCCGTCGAGAAGTTAAGGGAATACAATAACGTCACCTATAAGGATGGTCAGACCATCAATTCTTTCAACTTGTGTTTCACCAAGTTATACAATCCGATCCCTAAACTTATCTACCCTCATAACCAAGCCTCTTTCATGCATTACTGCGATGCATTGCCTTATCCCTACCACCATAAGCTTGAAGAAAAATCTATTGATAATCTCAGTTCCGCTCTGCATACTTGTTCAGAGTATGAAGAAAATCTTAAAAGAACTGGTCTTCCCCAGGGAGAATCGGTTAGACAAACATACATGTCCTCCCTCTTATAGCTACTACAATATATGAGTAATCATATGATATCTTTCGAGCGAAAGGGGACTATCTCCCTTCTCACCCCTGGAGCTTCATCCTCTTCTGCACCCCCCTTTAGGAATCTGGTTGAAAATAATTTTCAGCCTAAGGCTATATTGCTTCGGATTTGGTGTAACGTTTGTGAGGAAAACCATGAAGAAAACACATGTGAGGTAAAGAAGAGTGCCAGAGATAAGATCTTTGGTAAAATAACATAAGCTACTATCATTGTCCTAGATTTTGTAGAACCAGAGGATGTCATGGTCATCAATACTAGGAACAAAGCTTATGCTCCCAAGGGAAAATTTGATCCTCTCCACAGTTTTTCTGACCCGAGCTCATCCTCGACTGTTGCTACTCTCCAAGTTCCAAAGGTTCCTGAGAGTCAAGGAATCACTTCCCCTCTCCCCTCTTCCAAATACAATATATTGAATCAGTTGGACAACATCAAAGAAGATGCAACCCTCCTAGACATGGTTGTCGTCCCTAAACAATAGATGCATCTAAAACAATTCATGGAAGGAAAATCTTCCATTGTATCCAGTCTTTCAGAAGAGGTAAGTGAAGAGGATTCTTATGTAAATAAAGTAGGTGTACATAAATTTAGATACCCTGTAAAAAATCCCCCTTTTTATATTTTTGTAAATATTATGGATAAAATTTCCCATTGTTTCCTCATTGATGGTGGTTCGGGCCCAAGTGTGATGTCAAAGATTATTGTGGAATATCTAGGCATGTCTTGTACAAAAGAAAATTCCATAAGAATGCTCTCCTATAGTAGTCTACAACAAACAACCATAGGCAAGATTAAGGATGTGACCTTGGTCTTATGTGCTCATCTTGAGATAAGAAAAACCCTCAACATTCAAGTAATTGATATGATTGTAAGAAATTACTCAATTATATTGGGAAGGCATTGGAAAGACTTAACAGGTGGATACCTCTCACTCGATGGGAAACATTTATTTGTTCCTCAGAACGGTAAGAACATTATAGTCCTTAGAGAGGGAAGAATTTCACCCTACATAGAGAGTGTTCCGCAATCTAGTTTTACTATATCAAAGAGGACCTAGGATTGTATTCCATATTTGTTGAAGAGGATAATATTTCTTTGGAAAGAACCGATTTAGATGATGATATGTTGTAATGATCCCAAGCCAATTTTTTTTCTTGAAACAACTAACTACCACTGACTTGATTGTTATTGTTGTGCGGGTGGCTCTTGGAGTTTCGGTCTTAGGGTTGTTCCAGTTATTTAAATGGTATTCATAAAATATCTATCCAACACATGCAATATCACAAACATACTCAAGATATGGAAAGCACAAACATAGATCTAACCTTTATTATGGAAATCATGAATCAGATACACTATAGAGAAGATCTGGAATAATCCTCAGATGGCCCTCACAGATAATATATATGAGCTGCTACAAAATGCTCCCGCTAATACAAAAGATGCCTCCAAAGGCTGGTTATAATATAGACCCCAAAGAAGCTAATAATAGATGAATGCTCAACCCCCTTGGGCTGTTGGTACGTCCTACTGGCTAAAAGGGATCAATAATTCATCTTGGCTGAAGGGGATGCTCAAATCGTGCCAACCTCCACCAAAATGTAGATTGGGACCAAGGAACCCTCTCCTAAAAGTCTGAAGCCCAAATACTCAATCCTCCTCCGTCAATGGTTGAAACCCTAATTCAATCTGCACCCTCTTGAATCCTTGAATCACTCAACAGATCGTTCTGAATGAATGAAACCTCCAAATCCTATGCAACTCTCTATAATGGTAGATCGGCCTATGAAAACCCCGTAGGAGAAGTTTCAGGTTCAGATCCTAGGTAAAAATCCCTAGATCTGAGAAATACTGAATCACAAGACGTCCTCCTTGCCTCAAGGTTGTCCCAATCTGTAGTTGAAGATCTGATGGTGTTATATCCTCAATAAAACCTCCAAAATAATGGTTGAGGACCTGCAAATAGAACCCACATGTTGGAATTCCCCCAAACTCTCTTGAATGGCTGGATCAAACTCCTCTTCACATGAAGGTGTGCCCTTGCTGGAAATTCATGAACTGTACGGCCATGCTATTCTCCTGAACTGATGAGTGGATATGTGATGAGTGTAGAATGGTGTGGGTGGAGTCTTTCATCCCCGAGACCACGATTGGAACAAGGTGAGTGGGTCTTTCACCACTGAGTTGCTCACAAGGGTTTGTAACAACAAAACCCTCAAATGGTATGCTCAAGACCAAGAACAAATAATTACCAAAATCCAAAATGCCTAATAGGTGCGCCCCAACCTTCTATTTATATTTTTTTTCTATTTCTCAGTTGAGTTAGGTTAACCCCTAGGGTTAACTCCTCCATCTCTTCTATTCCTTCATTGAGTTATCTTTAACTCCTTTTTCACCTTTTCATCAAGCCAACTTAAGAATATAACCTTAGTTTAGTTGACCTCTCCCCTTAGTGTGGGACTATGGCCTAGTGGGAATGCCTAGGCCACTAATTATCCTCAATAAATCTTCATCAAGAGGTGGGGGACATTACAGTCTCCCCTGCTAGAAATTTCTTTCCCTCAAGCAATTCCAAACTCGTTTCTCTCACCACTTGTTCATTTTCCCATGTGGCATCCTCAATGGGTAGATCCTTCCATCTGATCAAGTACTCCTTGATGATTATGTTCCTGAGCCTCTTCTCACGAACCTCCAACATCTCCTTCGGAATCAACACAAGCTGTCCTTCCTCATCCATGGGAGGTAATACCTCAATGGGTGTGATGTGTTGGCCGATGGATTTCTTAAGGAAGGATACATGGAAGATGTTGTGTATTCTGCTGCCCTGTGGGAGATCCAGCTCATAAGATACGACCCATATATTCCTTCTAACCCTGTAGGGCCCAAAGAAACGTGGTTGTAGCTTCTTTGCTCTGCTTCGTTTTATAGAAGCCTGCCTGTATGGTTGGAGCCTTAGATAGAATAAGTCACCAACCTCAAAAGTATGCTCAACTATGTGCTTGTTTTCTTGGACCTTTTGCTAGTTCTATGCTCTTTGTAGATGATCCTTCATCTCCTTGAGAATGTATTGGCTCTGCTGTATCCAGCCCTATACCATAGGTGCCCTACTGTCACCGAACGCAATCTCTACAAAAGATAATGGATCATATCTATACAAGGCTCTGAATGGTGACATGCCTATGGACACATGTTGGGTGGTGTTGTAGTAATACTCTCCTAGGTGCATCCATCTGCCCACACTTTCTGTTTCCCTGCCACATAATTCCTGAGGTAGGATTCCACCCTCTTGTTGACTATCTCGGTCTATCCATCCATCTAAGGATGATAGCTGGTACTAGGGGTTAAGGCCGTACCATCCAATCTGAACAACTCCTACCAAAATGTACTCATGAACTTGCTATCCCTATCACTGACAATGTTCTTGGGTAGGTCGTTCAACCTAAAAATCTCCTTGAAAAATAGTTCGGCCACCTGTGTTTCACTGAAGTCGGTGGCTATGGTGAAAAAGTGTGCAAACTTTGTCAACTTGTCCACTACTACAAAAATGCAGTCCTTCCCTTGGGTCTTGGGCAATCTGGGGATGAACTCCATGAATATGCTTTCCCACTTGTGCTTTGGAATGGGTAAGGGTTGAAGGCCGATCCAGGAACCAAAATGATTTGGCCCTTGTAGTAAATGAGGTCATTTATAACCCTAAAATTATCATCTTGTACCTGTCCATCCAATAGTTGACAGGTGAACTGATCCTTCGCATATTCCATCACAAGATGGTCTTTCCAGTCAACATATACACCTGTCATGGAAAATATGGATGGCCTCCTCAACAATGAATCAACCACCACGTTGTTTTTCCCTTTGAAAAATTCAATGTCAAATTCGTAGGCCTGTATTCTGCTTACCCATTTTTGTTGCCTCTCGTTCAAGTCCTTCTTCTCTAGTAGGTATTTGAGACTATTATGATCTGATTTGACCACAAACCGTGCACCTACCAAGTATTGCTAGAATTTGGCTAATGCATGCATGATAGCCAAGATTTATTTGTCATAAATGTTGTAAAGTAGTTCAGGACCCTTGAGTTTCCGGCTCTCATAGGTAAGAGGGTGCCTATTCTGCATCAGTATGGCCCCTATCCCTTCTCCTGAGGCATCACACTCCAAGGTAAAAGGTAGGTCGAAATTGGGAAGGGCTAAGACTGGGCACATGCTCATCACCTTCTTCATCTTGTCCATCATCATTTGAGCCTCCTCGTTCCATTTGAAGGCTCCTTTCTTAGTCAAACCGGTCAAGGGTGCACACAGCTGAGAAAAACCCTTGACAAATTTCCTGTAGTACATGCATAAGACCAGAAATCCTCTCAATTCTATGAGTGTCTTAGGATTAGGCTACTCCATGATGGATTTTATCTTCTCCTGATGTACTTGTACGCCCTTTGCTCCGATGATGTGTCCCAAGTAGAGCACCTCTGTCATTCCAAACTCACATTTGGACTCCTTAGCATATACTGATTGTTCCTCCATGATAGATGGGATCTGATCCACATGCCTGAGATGATCCTACCACATCTTATTGTAAATGAGAAAGTCATCAAAAAATACTAGCAGGTGCTTCCTCAGCTGTTTGTTGAACACATGGTTCATATAAGATTGGAACATAGCTGGGGAATTGGTTAACCCAAAGGGCATCACCAAAAACTCATAATCGCTGTAATGACACCTAAAAGTTGTTTTCGAGATGTCCTCCTCCCTCATCTTGATCTGATTATAGCTATAATGAAGGTCAATCTTTGTGAAGTAGACAACTCCATGCAATTCATCCAACATCTCATCAATCCTTTGTATCGGGTACCTGTTTTGTATTGTCTTTTTATTCAAGGCCCTGAAGTCAATGCACATCCTCATAGTCCCATCTTTCTTCTTTACCAACACTACTGAAGAAGCGAAAGGGCTAGTGCTTGGCCTGATGTGCCCCATGTCCAAAATTTCCTTGATGGCCTTCTCTATCTCATATTTGTACTTCTTTGGATGTCTGTATGGTGTGGTTGCTAGAAATTCCTGAACTGTACGACCCTGCTATTCTCCTGAACTGATAAGTGGATATGTGATGAGTGTAGAATGGTGTGGGTGGAGTCTTTCATCCCCAAGACCAAGCTTGGAACAAGGTGAGTGGTTATTTCACCACTGAGTTGCTCACAAGGTTTTGTAACAGCAAAACCCTTAAACTGTATGCTCAAGAGCAAGAACAAATAATTACCAAAATCCAGAATGCCTAATAGGTGCACCCCAACCTTCTATTTATATTTTTCTTCTATTTCTCAATTGAGTTAGTTTAACGCCTAGGGTTAACTCCTCCAGCTCTTCTATTCCTTCATTGAGTTATCTTTAACTCCTTTTTCACCTTTTCATCAAGTCAACTTAAGAATATAACCTTAGTTTAGTTGACCTCTCCCCTTAGTGTGGGACTATGGCCTAGTGGGGATGCCTAGGCCACTTAGTCTCCTCAATACCTCTTCATCAAGAGGTGGGGGACATTACATATGTGGCACATGCACTTTAATGGTTCACTCTCTAATGAAGGTAATGGGGTTGGCATTGTCTTGGTTTCCCCTATAGGGAAAATTCATAATTTGTCTTACGGGTTAGAGTTTTCTTCTACAAACAATGCCACTATATTCGAAGATTTATTATTAGGCATTGAAAATGTCCTTGATCTCGGTTGTGGTAACCTTTTAGTTTTTGGATATTTTGAGCTTCTTGTGAACTCGATACAAAAAATGTGTTATCCTAGAGACAAGTTGATGGAACGATACTCCTAGACTGTTTGGGTGCTTCTCTCGAACCTTTTATCCTTCAACATCACTCATGTTAAGAGAGAGTTGGATTCAATGGCTGGTCGGTTAGCTATCTTTTCAGATTCTCCTAATCAACAACTTTTACCTCACATACCTAATTGTTATTTTCAGTCTTTATATCATCCGTACATCCTTGACAATGTAGAATCTTGGCAGGCAGTCCCTAACAATGAGAGCATTTGCACTTTTGTTCAAGATGAACCTTTTAAGCCAGGGGAGATTATGTCCATAGAAAAAAATAAAATCCCTGAGGGCTTGACTCCTCTTGAGAGTTCGTTTTCATCGAGTGATATAGGAAATAAAAAAAAACAAAAAAAAGAGGAGTTATGAAAGAAGGTGGTTGAAACCATCTCCATGAACATTAGGACACCTTAATGTTCAACAAATGTTAAAATAAATGTCCAATGTTCTGATAAAGAAGAGATGAGGTCTTTTGAGCTACTCGGTGGATTTCAAAATGTTTTTTCTTGGTCTTATGAGGATCTTCGTGGTTTTGATCCGGGTCTTATTCAACATATTATGAAACCAGCTAGGAAAAAACAAGGACTTTTTAACTTTTCACTGAAAGAAACCTTTCAAGGGGGGTTGGGAATTTTCTTAAGGTCTAGGATTATTTTAGTCCACCCTGAATGGGTTCCAAATTGGTTACGTGCTTCAAGGACCACATACCATATTAGAAGCGACGTTCATATTCACACCTTTAGTCAGGATATTATGAGAAACCATTTTCCTCCTCTCTGTATGGAAATGGTTCTACAGCAGGTTGTAGAGTCACAGTTAATACCCTTACTTGAAAATTTGTTTAGTTGCAAGAAAATCAAGGTAAAAGGGGAAAATTCTCTCAAAACCACTCTTACCACTTATTGGGGTACCATGTCTTACCAATGTCGGCTTTATAGCTTACTTGATACAGACACCGCTTTTAAAAGACCTATGCACACAACTCTCGATGAATATGTCAGTCTCCATATCTATCTTAATGATTTAATTCTGTGTGTCAAAGGGATGATAATTACATCAGAATTACAAGTGTTGGGTCCTTTCCAAACTGTTTTTGTCTTGGACACTAATTCTTACATTTTGAAGGAGTTACAGAAGAAATTGTTTTCCTACAACACTAACAGTCCTCACTTGAAATATTGTGAGGGACCAGCATGAAAAGTTCTAACGCTGATTGGATTTTCTGTATATTAATATCTTAGGTCTGCTTTCATTTCTGCACTATTTTATTTTCTCTTTACAGTAATTTAATTTCTTCTTTCTATTTCAAATATTTTCTAACCGCTTCTTTATTTTGTCTTTTGTTGTTGTTGTAATTTCTTTTTTTTATCTTCTATCATGATTGTTTTTCCTTTCATCTTTTAGTTAACTTGGTCAAGATAGGATGTTATATCGATTATGCCATAGTGACACTCCTATAAAGCATTGTTAGTAAATACAAATCAAGCTACACAACTATTATGATGTCTCCTCTGAAGGACCCTTGAATTGTTATATATTTCCACTATTGTCTTGTAAAGAATTGGTTATCTCCCGCTTCTTATTGCTATTTCTTCATCCATTGAGATTTTAAGAGCAAGTCTATTTTTTTTCCTTATAGTGAGAGTATATCCGAGTCGAATAATTATGCATACAGTGGGAATAACCCTTCATACTTAACACTTTTAATGAATTATTCCCAAATTCCCAATCATCTTTCCATTAGTTCTGCTCACTTCCCCCTGTTGCATAATATTCCTGGTTATATATTCTTGGCATGTTGTTCTTGTTCAAAGAACCCAAGAGTTATGAGTTATAAATCTGTTGAAAACATATTTCCCTGTGGATTCGCCAGTTTGTGGACAATTGAAAATGCAACAGAGTTTTTCCCGCAAAGTGTTGCTAAAGCCTATTATTATTAAAGATAAATAATACTAGTAGGTGGGATCCCCTTGTACATTGGAGATCAGGTCTGGTCCTTATTTGATGTTTGTGTTGATGTTCAACACTGCTTACATAGTTGATGAGATCCTTTTTTTATTGGCTATGGATTGGTATTATGAAGTATTCGTTCCTTATGTTACTATGACCTATGCTATTCATTGATACCATTGTTATCTGTTCTTGGGACACCAACACAACAGACATGTTAGTAGCAATACATAAAAGGCAGTTCGAAAAAAACAATAACACATACAAGCAATTGGAAAGAAATGAAAATCAATGCAACAAATGCAAAGGGAAGAATTTAAACTATGCTATATACTATACTACATGCATCGATTTTTAATGGATTGTTGTTACCCTAGCTACTAATTTAATAACTATGCGATTTTTTTCTTGAGTTATATAGTTGATATGCATGGTGATTATGTTATCGCATAAGTTGATATGGATCACGCTATTAGTGATGGTTCAATACATGGTCACTTGATTGGATTATATAGTTGATATGTAATTTGGTCAGTTGGAAATGGAAGGTATGATGTGGGTGGCGTGTTTGACAAGTAATAGATGCAATTTCCAATGCATGGTTTAAATCAATTGTTGATAGATTAATGGTTGGAGTGTACTATTGAATTAATTGAATGTGGGTGGAGGCGATGTGCATTTACTGCACGTCACCCTTACTCCTTCCATTCGCTTCCACCCTAGTCAGGCTATTGTTCAACCTTGTTGTTGTGGTTATGCTCTAATTTCTTAACAGAGAGGAACCGCTTGACCAACTCACGTTTTAAGGTGCTTGGATTACAGGATGTATTTAGTCGGCCATTCATGTGTCTTCTCTAGTTATGAAATGATTATTGGATTGGGTGTATTGGTTTGTACTTTATTTAAAGTATTGCAACTATGTAAAATTTTGATTTTGGAATGAAGCATTGATGGTTTTCTCTGCAATAATGTTGAAGTCATAGTGTTATTGATAATCCTAGGTGTTAGCATCCATAAGGGCTCTCTATTATCCTCACTGGTTTAGTTGGATGGTTTTTGTTTGGTATTGGGTGGCTTGTTTTCCAATCGCATTCACATTGCTATATCCAGTCTTTGCATTTTATGGGTTTTAATGGTTGGAGGTACTTTGTGTCACTACGTTTGTTCACTTGAGCATTGGTTTGTTTTACCACTAAAGGTTGTGCAGTGGGTTATTTTGTTCTTTATCGACCCTGTATTCACTTCAGATTTGTGGTTGGTTGACTGGAGAGCCACGCGGGTTATACCTTGCGTGTGTTAAGTATCATTACCAGGGAAAATTGGAGCCTCACTCCTCTGCTATATCCCTCCCTTCGGGGGATTTGTTACCTGTCCACAAATAAGTCATGGTTCTCTCTGTGTATGCACCTTTGGTCTTGAAGGTTTTCACCATTAAAAGGAGTTGGCTCTATCTTTCCTTGAGTTTGTCATGGAGAAAACCCTTAACACTACAGGTCTAAGGGTTGATAGAAAAGACCGGTGTGGCCTGTCAGGTTTACTACTTGGTTATTGTTGGATGGTTTTATATTGTCAAGTAAATTAAGTACAGGATCACCCAGTTGGTTATGTGACAATCATGTTGGTTATGGTACCTAGTCACTACCTATTTATTACAATGTACAAACCCTGCATTGTTAATTGGACAATTCAAAATACACAGTCATTCTCCTTGTGTTTGATAACCTAATATTGTTTAAATTGAGAAGGTCACAGCCTCACTTCATGTCGACATGTGGGTATGTGTGGTTGCCACAACATGTTAGGTCGGTTGTTGATTATTACGATAGTCCAAGTATAGGCTCATCATTGAATTGGTTGATTGGTTGATACACATTCATTGTCTTTTTGCGCTAAATATTATTTGAATGTTTCACTTGGCATTGGTTACAATTGCTTAATGATGTTCACGCATACTCCATTTGTGTGTGTGGTGTTCCTACACCACGAATAAATGGTCATTGTAACTATGATTTTTTTTGGGGGGCCAAGTGGTTATTAAAACCAGGATGATTGTAGCAAATCCATCCATTGTTTGCGTTATGATTATTTGATTGCATCATTAGGGGTGAACTCGAGTTTTACACAACATGGTTTATTGCAGTTTGATTAATTTGAAGAAATATTGTATTAGATTGATATCTCATTACGATGGATTAACTTAATAATGTGACTCTTTGTTTAGAATTGTAAAATGGGAATGTTGCATCATAATGTTTTGGGTGGCTTCCCACAGTGTATAATATGTATAATTTCAGGTTGCGCACTCAGAGATAGTCACATAGTTTTAACCACGACTTGTTGCAATTCGATTATGGAATTATGGAGTAGGGAATGATGTTGATACCTCGTTGGGTGTGATGGATAACCCAAATTTTGAATTGGGCTTGTACAATGACATAATTACACTTACATGATTGAATTATTGTTTGCATAGCATGTGTTAGAATGGTGGTTGTTTTCTGTCTATTTAAATGATGATCCCGGTTTTTGAAATTTTAATATCGATTGTTGGGCTGAATTCCATTATGTATGTTTAAAGAATGTCATGCATTTTAAATGACATGCCCAAGTGCAGTGACAATATAACTTCATTGCAATTTTGAAACACGACTTTAGGTGTATTTAATGATTGAGGACATGTGTGGGTAGTGGTTGTTTTTGATGATTAACAAAGTGGAAATGGTTACTATTACACATTTTAGAATTGTTATAAATAAAAGGAACATAAATCCATTACATATTGTTGTGGAATGCATACTGTCTTTTTGATGGCCCTGTGTTGGAAATTTGACTATGAACAATGAACTAGTTAAATATACAATAATTTATATTTGGTCACAATGATCATTTGGTTGGTTCATCTCCTTTAACAAAATGAATATATGGATTACTTTATTAATTTTGTGAACAATACCCACTCTCATTCCCCACCATTATTTCAATTTTCACTAATTACAACCCCATCGTCTTCCCACATTCATTTTTCACTCCCTATTATAAAATTGATTATAGTCAAGCAAAATTATGTGTTGAAGAAGTTGGCAGTAGTAGTGTCTTGGTTGAAGTACAGTGATGTTTTCTTTGGTTTGCATTTCATTGTTGTTGTCTTTGAGTAGTAATCGTATCCCCCCCCACTCATCATATCATGTTTTCTCTCAATACAAACCCTTCACATATCCAAGGACCCTTTATTCACCCCCTGCTCATTGAGAAACAATAAGACAATTTGTATGGATTGGATTGCATGAGTCTTATACATTGTTGAGCCAAATCTATTTCATATTTTTAAGAGTTGTCATGTATGATTATATAAAAGACTATTTCCTAATCAATCATGCATGCAAGAATGAGTTTTTTCATCCAAGGTAGCCATGGACGAGGAAACAGATGGAGAGGTAATTGGAACAGAGGCCCAAGAAGGCCCATGTTCTCCATAAATTTTGATGTTGACTCACAAGAGCTTGGCCATTTGTTTCAAGCCATATTTTTCAATTATATTGGGCAAGGAGTGGTCCAACCCAAGCCCTAAAGTCCTCCTTTCCAATTTCTGCAAGCCCCGGGTATCCCTATGCCTCCTCACGTCTCATTTCAACCTGAGGTCCCTGAAAATGATGGATGGAAAGAGATTTTTCACCCGACAGTTTCCCAACATCGTGGTCGGCCTAATTTATCCCTACCTTCTCCTCCGCCTATTATCCCCATTGTCCAAGATACTCCCCACTCATTAGTGCAGTCCTCTCATGCTAGAAAAAGGTTTACAACCGAGGCCCACCATGCCCTTGACAAATAAAAACCAATTGCTGCCCCTTCCTCACCCTCCAATGGCTCTGACAAATCTGTGTCTTCTCGGATGCATTTGAGGGATGATTGTTCCCATGTGATCAATGAGATTAGTCCTAAAGTCTCAGTGCAGTGAAAGGAAAATTCAGGAAAATCGAAGGGTGACAACAACAATCAAGGAAATATTGCATCTCGGAGTGGGAAATATGGATTTTGAGGTTTTTTATTTTATGTATTGTTGATGAGAGTTGACTTCATGAAATTTTGGACAAGATGTTTTATTTTGGATATATGAGTAATAGTTTTTGAAAATAATTTCAAATATCATGAGCTAAATTTGCCAAAAGTGAATATGTTGATGGGAGTCACAAGGGGTCCCACCTACTAGTTATTATTTATTTATAACCCTTATTATGATTATTACTTTTCCCCCTAACTAAATTTGGTTGAGTCTTTTAATTAACTTAACTAATGAGTTGGTTCAACTACTTCAACCATTTCTAAATTGTTTAAAAGAAAAAAGGAA
Organism: Picea glauca; assembly: GCA_000966675.3. Taxonomy (NCBI): domain Eukaryota; kingdom Viridiplantae; phylum Streptophyta; class Pinopsida; order Pinales; family Pinaceae; genus Picea; species Picea glauca. Next base: position 1,090,382 of record JZKD02S1673092.1, read on the forward strand.
AGGGAGGAACAAGAGGGAGATAGAAGCAAAAGCATACTAAGGTTTTATCTTTGAGTTTATGTTGAGATAGTTTAGTTTTCATTCATTCATTTATTCATCACAAACCTAATTCTCTTTTATGATAATAGGTTCTTATTGTAGACAACAATATTCAATGATGAATTACATCATTTAGACACTTGTTTTTCAGAGGTGTCGATCTATTTTTGATAGTTTGTGTAGAATTGTCTATTTGTGAATTAGTTTTCATGACTCACAAAGGCTATTTTCCAAATTCGAGTGGGCAACAATCTATGGCAAGATGATCCAACTTTTAGAGTTTAGTTTTGGTTTTCTGTCAGAGGTCCTTTTGTATGTTCCATCAGGGATGTCTAAGTTTGACTTTGGTCCAAAATTTATGTATGAGATTTTGTAAAGAAAATGACTCTTTGGTGAATTTGAGTGGAATAAAAGATTTCTTTATGTCTCATCTGTATTGATTATCATAGTGGTGACTTTAATTCTGTCTTTACATTTATTTTAGCAACTGATATGTTCATAAAATTACATAAAAACTAAATTTCCAACAATATTTTTAATTGATAAAAGACTGGCCTAAGAACTCATAATTAATACTTGTCAGTTAGGATGTTCTTTTTGTTGGCTATAAACATAGGGTGATATTCCCATCTACTTTTCTTTAGCCAAGCAGAGTCTGAAAATGCTTGAGTAAGATCCTTTCATATATTTTCCTCAACAGTGAACACATTTTTTTTTTAAATTCAGAAAGCACTTAAATATAAGATGATTAACAAAACAATCCATTCTCATAAATTGCAATAAAGTATAATTATTTCCAGAAATTCAAATGTCTTGAAGACATCCATATGAATTTCAAATTTCAGGAGCTATACTTTAAATTTGGTAGTGATAATTTAACTTCTAAAATTCTATTTTTAAAATAAAATGGCGGTGAACAAACTTAATTCTAAATACAATTTACTCTCATTACAATTAAAAATTCAAATTAAAAAACCAGAACCGTTGAAGATGGAGAATTGAGGAATCTCGTCAATGCCTTGCGTTGCTAATCATTGAGACTTCACCGGTATGTCCCAACCAATTCTATGGGTACTCTTGTTCCCCCTTATCACCCCGATCCACAAAGGGACAACACACAAGAAACAAAAAAAAAAAAATCTCCAAGGTAGAGATGTCACTCTTTCCACAAGCTTGGTATCCCAACTCTCATAGGTAAAACATAGTCAAAACCATTTTGTAAGCATAACTTTACCAAGAATAAGTGTGACCCGTTTTCCTTCTAAACCATTTGTTTTATAGAAATATTCCAAATGACACATGTCCTCATGCACAATTAATTATCTTTTTAATTAATTTAAATAGTAATATTCATCCACACGCTTGTCACACTCTCCCCAAGTTGCACAATTAAATACCATTTTTATTTATTTAAAGAGCTATTTTTCCTCACATTACCGGATGTGTTCATATTTTCGCTCTTATTTTTCCCTTTGTTGCCCAAATTATTATTTAATGAGTGTATCCTAACTAGATCTTAGTTAGAGTTGGATTAGGAGTTTTTTTCTATTTAGACAAGTGGTAGATAGACTCTAGATACTATTATATCTGTACACCTATTCTCTCATATTTTATTTATTTCTATTTTAAAAATATCTTTTAATATTTTTATGCACACATGTGCATTCCATCCAATATTTAGATTTATCTAACTTTTACCTTAAATTGATTTATCTCTATTCTTTTAGTTTATTTAATATTTTAATTCATTCCCCTATCTAAACTTGGAGTTAGGCTTAGTATTAGAACTAGGCTTAGACTTTTATTGGGATTTATAATTAACAATTCATTGTTTAATTAATTATTTTAATCTGACAATGTCTAATCACTTCAATGTTTTATAGGCCACCTAGATTTATTGACTCAAGTTTTTAATTATGCAACATGCCCTTCAAGATAAACCTCAATGCTCAAAGGGTTCCACTCTCCTTTGATTTATTTTGGAAGTTTGTCCGAACCTTGGATTCAACACTCCACCCGATCAACCTTGTGAGATACTAAGAGATTATAGGGAATAAGGACTCTTCCTTATTGCGTGCTCCATGGAAATATTCATGAGCGACTGTCTTAGTCCTCCCTCATGAAATCATGGACCTATCGAACTAGGTAATAGTTAACCTACAATTATGAACACGTTGTGAGTGATAGTAGGCTGTGACATGGATGTTGCTACACCTCTCCCTCAATATCTGGTTTTTGTGCATGGACCCTCTACTCTTTATGTGAGTCAGACTAGAAAACATTGTCGAGCCTACAACTTCGAAAGGTCCCACAAACCTAGGAGATAGTTTAACATCCTTTCCAAAATTGATCGAACTCGTGTGCGGTTTCACCAGCAAGAAAAATCTACCACCATATTCATAACTGAGGTCAACGTGATGTGCATTGACATAAACCTTATGTCGATATTTTTCTTCTTTAATCCTTTATCTTATCTATTGCATCTGTTCTTCCATTTATTGAATCACTTATGGTCCTACCAAGACCCTATCATCAATTCAGTCCCAACTCAACGACGTCTGAAATGGTCACCTGTAAAGAAATTCAAACGGTGCCATCTTAATGGTACTCTGATAGTTGTTGTATGAAAACTCTATTAGTGTCAAGAAATATTCCCAACTTTTTTGTTGGTCCATTACATATATATGCAACATATCCTCCAAAATTTGGTTTGTTCTTTCTATTTTCCATCTGTCTCTAGGTAATATGTTGTACTAAAGTTCAGTTGTGTTCCCAAAGCTCTTGGAAACTGGTCCAAAATCATCCTGTAAACATTGATCCCTGATCAAATATGATCCTTGTTGGTACTCCGTGTATCCTCATAATCTCATTAAAAAACATCTAGCTACATATGGTTCCTGAAACATCATATGCACTAGAATAAAGTGTTCACTCTTCGTTAGAGTTTCAACTACCAAAAAAATCGAGTTGTGTCTACTTGTCATTGGTAGAAATCCAATAATAAAGTTCATTGAAATGATTTCTCATTTCAATTTAGGAAGAGTGTGTGGATATAAAAATCATGTTGGATGTCTATGTTCAGCCTTCACTTGCTGACATTCTAGACATCTCACCACGTAAGAAACTATGTCTTCTTTCATTCCCTTCCAGAATAATAAAGGCTTAATTTTCTCCTTCATCTTTGTGACTCCTGGATGAGACATGTACACTTCTCTATGAGATTTGATCAAGATCAAACTTCTTGATTTGTCATTAGGTGGTACGTAAATTCTTCCATTGCATCTCAAAAATCCATCGTTGTCTAAATAATAATCTTAAAACTTTGATACCATCATGGTATTTCGTCCAATATTATCCTTGACTTCTATATAGCATTCATAATCGATCTATAAATTTAGAATATTTTATCAAAGATTCATATTAAGAGGTATTACCAATAATATCTGTGGTCTCCGACTCAACACATATGCCACTCTATTCACCATTCCTTTAATGTAAGTAATCTCAAAGTCGTATTCGCTAAGTAATTCTGACCAACTCCTTTGTCGTGCATTCAAGACACTCTGCATAAATATATGATGCAATCCATAGTGATTTGTCCTTAGTTCAAATTTTCATCCAATCATATAATGTCTCCAAACTCTCAAGGTATATACAATTGCTAATAATTCCAATTAATGCGTTGCATAGTTCTCTTCATGCCTTCTCAATTTCCTTGAAATGTAAGCGATTACTCGACCGTCTCGCATCAAAACTCCGCCTAAACCTTCCTTGGATGTGTTTGTGCACACCAAGAATTATTTTTTCATGTCAAGGACTTTGATTATTGGTGTTGTAATGAACAACTCCTTAATATTTTGAAATTCTTTTGCACATTTCTCTGTCCAAACGAACTTTTTGTTTTTCTTTAGCAATTTCGTGATTGGGTTTGCTATCTTCGAAAAACCTTCGATGAATTATCGTTAATATCATGATAAACCCATAAAGATATGTAATTATTGTACATTTTTCAGTGATGGCCATTCCATAATAGCCTCAAATTTCACTAGATCCACAATGATACCTTCACCAGATATGATATGTCCCGAATAATGAATCTTCGATTGGTAAAAAGAACATTTCGATAGTTTCCTGTAGAAATTGTTTTCTCATAGACACTATAGGAACAATCTTAAATGTTCGTCATGCTTTTATTTCATTCGAGAATAAATTATTATTTCATCAATAAATACTTGAACAAAATTATCCAAGTATTCACAAAACACCCCCTTCATCAAAATCATGAATACCGTCGGGGCATTCGTCAATATGAATGGTAAAAAATTAAACTCAAAGTGTTTGAATATCATCGTAAATGTGGTCTTAGGGATATATTCTTCCTTAATATGTAATTGATGATATCTCGATCTCAAACCAGTCTTCAAAAACATTGTCTCTCCCTTCATCTAGTCAAAAAATAATCTATTCTTGGCAACGGGTAATGGTTCTTGATCATCACTTTGTTCAATTTCCGATATTCAATACAAAGTCTCCACGATCCATCCTTCTTTCTCACAAAAATAATTAGCGCACCCCAAGGTGACACACTTGGACGTATAAGTCCCAAGTTCAACAATTCCTTCAATTACATTTTCAACTCCTATAATTCAAGCGTTGACATCTCATATGGAATTCTCTCTATTGGTTCAGTTCCAGGTTTCAAGTATATTGTAAACTCCAAATTTATTTCGGGAAGTAAACTTGGTAACTCTTTCAAAAACACATCAACAAACTCTCTTACTACATGAATTTTTTCTAATCCTTCCACCTCCCCCTTTTCGTTTAGAGCTAATATTTCATATAGCTTGCATCCCTTGCGCATACTCTTATGTAGTTGTAGGGAAGAAATAAATCTCAAGGACACCCACTGGTTCCTTCCTACAATCACTCTTCTCTATCCCAAATTGTCTGTCAAGCTTAACCGTTTTGTCTTATAGTTAAGTATCACATCATGTGATTCAAACCAATCCATACCAATCACTATGTCATAATATCATAATATCATGACATATAAGTTGGTCTTCGCTAAAAAATCTACAAAGTTAATGCTACGGTCTGTAACCTTTCCTCCAACATTTTGTCTAGCACCAGATGCCATTTCTACGTATCTGGACTCCTCCTCAAATTCCTTTACCTTAATTATCTTTACTGTTGCACTAGAGATAAAGCTCTCTGTATCACCTGGATCTATCAAAATAGTAAAAATTTGGTCAACGATTGTACCTGACGTCTCGAGCACAGTGGATTGGTGCTCGACCAGGTAGTTATTCACCGCTGCATGTATCAGGTGGGAATTTACCAAGTATACAACTTTAGTGGGTCCTGATGATCTAGACACTCTGGCATTCTCAATCAGATAGTCTCCCTGGTAATGTGGCTCTCCACATTTCCAACATCTAGTCTTCGGTCCAGTACTCGTGGTCCCCGAAGTAGAAGTTGTTGGCATAACACTTTGTGATCCTAGTCTATTTTGTTGAGCAAACCTAAAATGATACTGCGACTGACGAAACGCTTTCTATTCTTACTGTGGTCCTTTGTAAGGATTTTTCTATTGAGGATTCTTTCATCATGCTTTCATGAACATAGGTCCTCTCGACGTATCTTGATTCCCTGAAGTCTGTTTGGCTGGTGTCTAATACTACTTATCTCTTGATATTGTCTATCCAGTTGGTTTAGAAGGAGTCCTTCCTCTCTGTCCACTGCTCGTGCTAGACCATCCCGACCAGCTGATGAGAAACAAATGAAGAACAAAGACAATATCATGAATTAAGCTGATTATGAGCATTCTACCTATTTATTTACCACCTCTGAGTGGTGCGATAAACTGAGTCAGTGTGACCATAGATTTTGAATACAAATTAGTCACTACGTACCTTCCGAAGGGGATATGCGTAGTGCGTGCAGACTAGGATAAGGTCGTAACGTTGAAGTTTAGTGAATTCAACCTCGGTGACAGGAAAGTGTACAATATGCTAGCCCCATATAAATATCTGACTAGAACCAAGGGAAAGAATTCAAAGATCGTTCCCCAACAATGGACCATGAACCTCGCACAGTCCACACTGCTTAATGTAATGAAGATTCCTCACTTCGGGAGGCATCAAGAAGTGAATGTGTGTGTCAAGTTGTTGTTGTCCTTCTATCATGGAGGATACTTATGGTTGAACCGTCGCATCACAGTGGATCCGACTTTGATCAATTGGATCACAGGGCTTAGCATGCAAGACCTTGAACCATAGGATTTCTACCCCAAAAAGACCTCAGATCGTGCTCTCGCCCAAAGGATAAAGGATACTTACAACGATGTAGATAAGGGCATGCGAGGCTACAAGGTAGCCTCTATCCAGAGCAGTACAATGTGCCTTGCCTGTTAGCCAATTGCAGGAAAGCTAGTTCGCAAGAACCGACCGACCCAAGTAACTGGATTTGTAGTCGATATCGCAGGGAAGTGCATGGAGGGACTACATATGAATTGGGTGAAGTACCTTGTAAACCAGGTAGAAATAGATTGCACGGAAGCGCAGGATCAGGGATATGAATTCCACTTCAGCTGACTTTTAATCCCGACCACTTTCATAGCATGGGAGATGCCAGAAGGTGCGACCTTCTTGGACACCAAGCCATTTGAGCCTCTGGCCGGGAAGTTTAGCACAATGTGGTGCTCTAGAGACATGAACAAGCAGTGGAAATAAAATTCCATCTTCCACATGTATTATAACTAGTTGAAGATAGCCATACATTCCACACCTCGCATAACCCCAAACAAACTTCACAGGTTTAGACCCTTGATGAAATTCAGTGTGGACCACCATTTCATCTATATCACCATGTGCATTGATGAGCATAAACAAGAGCTATAGCCTTACTACAAGTTAACAGAGGATGACTTGGAGGATATTACCAAGGAATGGTCGGCGAACCTCCTTGTTCTAGAGGACCCTATGGATATATCCGATGTTGAAAGCCCCGAAACTGTGCAGGAGACAGTTGGACCTAGCAAGATAAATAAGACCAGAGAGGTCCATGATTTAGACAACACATCCACGAAGATCGCTTCCATCTCATCAAAGGAAGGAGGAGATGGTGGAGAGCTAGATGGCACAGAAGTGGAACAAAATAAAGGATAGGTTACACCGCCTAGAGATGAGGAGGATCCCTTGAAGAAAAGGAAGGTTTCCCCCACCGAAACCTTCTTCAAGGAAGAAAATTAAAGAAACCATGACTAATTTTGAGACCAACCTCACCTCAGACAACTTCTACTTCATCGTCGCATCACTAAATGATACTTCGATGGAGATAGAGGAGAAGTAAGAATATAATAAGGAGGAGGTGTTCAATCGAATTAAGGATGATCTCCAAGGAGTGCAGCAGACACTACATTCTAGCCGCATAGTATCCACTGTGCCACAGTCAGTAGAAACACCAAAAGTAGATGATGTGCCAGATCAATTACACTGGATAACAGATACAGTTGACGCTCGCCTTCGACGATCTCAAGAAGAGACAGCACAAACCACCCAATAATTAACCCAATTATAGAAAGACCTTCTAGAGGAGCACAGTACTACAAAGCAAGAGAAGCTTTCTCTCCAGGTCTAGTTTGATGAAGAGAAATCCTAGGTGCATACAGAAAATGAACAGTTCCTCGCCAAGCAACTTGAAGTTAAGGAAAGGGTCAACAAAGCACTTCTCTCTATGATAGTCATCGAAGTACAGACCGAGGAACATGTTCCACAAAAGGTGGCACAATTGGAAGAGGTAATCCAAAAGCTACAAAAGCACATCGCGGACTTAGATCTTTGTGCAGTACCTGAAACCCCATAGGACACAAGGAACCAAAGAGAAGCAGTTTCCCACAACGTAGTTGACAGACTAAAATATCTTTCCTTGGAGTGTAAGAAGCTCAATAACCGCAATGCTTAGACCTATGAAAATATCACTAAAAATCTGGAATTGCAGACACTGGATTCACAGCTCCAAGAAGCGAAGCAAAACACTGATATGCTATAGGCATAGCTGAAGGCCCTATCAGTTGTAGGCAAAATGAAGATATCTCACGAACAACATACAATTCAGTAGAAGATCAATATGATTCAAAGAAAAGTGATGGATGTCACTCAACGAATTCAACCTGTGCAAGACAAGGCATGTTTGTTGTTTACAAAGGTTGAGAGCCAAGGAGCAGGGCTAGAACAGGTCGTCCTCATAGAATAACAATGCCTAGAAGGGTCAGTGAACAACGCGGTGATCTAGGAGTTCACTGAATAAGAGGCCACAAAAAATCAACAAGTTGAAGTAGCTCGAGGTGTTTGAGGCAGAACTTCTCAGACCTGAGTGACTCGAGACGAGTCACAAGTGAGTGTTGAGAGCCTGTTGGCCCTTGACCAATTTTGGGAGTTTCTTGTGTTAGAATATGAAATATTGTTCTTGTTTTACCATTGAAAATACTATTTTCACCCAACCATAGTCCTAAGCCACCCTCTGAGCACCTTAACCTTGACAAAGAATTAGTCTGGAAGCAAAACCTAGGCTAGATATCCAAACAAACGGTAGCACACCTTTCCCCAAGGATAGCACGCCAACAAGAGCTGATCAGATATTCCAAACCCTAACCAAGAGATAGTCCAAGACAAATGTGATCTTCTAGCTGCAGCAACTGCAATGGCAACTCTCCTCCAAACCTGCGCACAAGATTGGGCACTACAATGCACACAAGTTGTTTCTCTGCAATTCTGAGACTGCCTGCCAGAATGAGAATTGGCCTCCTATATTTATACTAATTATGGCTAACTTCTTGGGTCGAATTCTCATTCTAGGTATCTGTCTGTTCAGTATATATTAGTTATTTTGGCTAACTTCTTCTCTTGCAGGCTAATAACCTAATACAAGTTATCTTCTTGAGCCGACATGTCTTCTAGGGTTATTAGCCAGCTCATTAGGGTTTCTTCTTGCTTCCTGGAATATTCTATTCTTGTCAGGTCTACACGTGGAGGTAAATACCTCCTGCAGCTACCATAATATTAACACTCCCTCCTAGATAGGGAGTTATTATAGGTAATGGTCTTGAGCACAAAGCATACCATTCACACGGTAGCATCAACATAGTTGTATAGACTATCTCATGACTAAATCATGAGCACCATCATCACCATCGGTGTCATTAGCTCCATCATCTCTCAAAACCATACTCCATCTGAGTAATCAGACATGATGCTGGAAAAGTCACTCACTCCACAGAGTGATACAAGATCCATTCTTCTAATCTAGACATATTTCCTAGAGAAGTAAATGTTCAGAACCATTTTTCATTTGGGAAATATCTGTCCTTTGATTATCCATCTAAATGATAATTATTTCCAATACTGTTGATAGTCTTCAAGGCAATTGGAAAAAATAGAACAAAACTGTGTCTATCCATAGTAGTACATAACTAAAATCTAGTGGTACACTACCATACCAAGTAGCAAAAAAGTACTTCATCAGTAACGTATAGTCACAAAAAGTGGAACACATCCACCAAAATAGTATACATATACTATCATACAATCTTCATAACAATCATCTGATATCAACCTACATAGAAACAATGTTATGATATAAACATAATCATCTAGGCCAATATTTCACTCACATCTGTGAGATCTGAAAGAATACCTTCCCTCGGAGTAGGACATCAATGATGGGCTATCTGTCTTATTCTTCTCAAACAAGAAAGAATGATTATTCTGATTTCTAAGCCTGGACCATTCCTCACCCTGGGCCATTCCTCCGACACTAAACAAAGTGTAACCTGGAGAGAATGAATCTTTCCTAAGGAATGCATGTCCCTGATTGCTGAGCATGGACCATTCCCCACCCTAGGCCATTCCTTCGGCACTAAACAAAGTGTAACCTGGAGATAATGAATACACCCTAAGGAATGACTGTCTGAACCATTTCCTTTGTTAACCACAAGAGGAAAAGACTATCCTGCACCAACCTCGAAAACAAACCATTCCTCATGTTAACCACAATGAGAAATCGTTGTCTAGCGAGGCGAGCCAGTCTTCTTGAGTAACCCTCAAGAAGAAATACTGCCCTATACCACTCCCCATGTTGATCACTATGAGAATTCGTTGTCTATGGTACATAAAAGATATAGACCATTTCCCATGTTAACCACAATGGGAAATCGTTTTCCGTAAGAAATCTCAATCCACTTTCTGAACTGGAAATAATCTTCTCATCTTGGACCATTTTTTGAACTGATAAAATGACTGTCCAGTAATACATCAGTGCTCCCTCCCAACCTGGGAGTCTTTGTTTTCTAATAAGGAAGTCATCTCCATGGGCTCCATCTTGAGTATGCAAACTCTTTCATCTTGGAAATAAGCTTTACCAAAATTTGTACTTATCTTCTCATCTATGGGGATATGTATTGGAGAACCTCTTTCTCCTCTCTGGACTTCATCACAGATAATGTAATTCTTGATTTCAAATGTAGTTCGGTCTGGAACATTGATTTTCTCTAAAGGCTTCATGTAGCTTTGATCAATAAAGTTTATCATTGTTGGAACACTGGAACATATCCATGTGGCACTTCTTATGTCATCATGAGATCTGAGCTACTGAAGAATCATCTTGATACAATATCTTTGTTATAGAAAATATTCACCATGCTTCTATTGTGCATTGGAGGTTCTTCAACAAGTTATCTTTTTCTATCTGCATACAAGGGTCTCTTTCTGGTATGCTTCAAAGTCTTGAGGTTGCTCTTTATACACTCTTTTTTCAATTGTTTTGGAGAACAGTCTTTGCATTTATCTGATGTAGAAATCCAACTCATGGATGTTGTGGATGATATAATGACTCATGTAGAGATATGTCTGGTTTACTCGAACAAGTAATCATCATAGTATTCTCCCTCCATCTGGGAGAACCTCTAGTTCTATATCTCGCAATGCTTTCATAAGTCTTCCATACATTGTTCTTCATCATGAATTTCAGTTCCTTTGCTTTATTGCTTTTAGTGAGTTCATATCAGGCTGGTAGTCTTGTGATTCTCAATACAATGATTGGTTTTTCTGGCTTCTCTTTCTTGGAATCCTCATGTTTCTTCCTCGTGTTTTTATTTATCTCTTGGGTCCATGGAGTATATTCCATGCCCTAAAGATTCCATTTTTTTCTTTCATCATAGGATCATGGATGTGGATGGACAACCAGGGATACTTCAAAGCTTATCTTCGAAGAGGTATTCTTCTAAGGTTGAACTGAACACATACTACTTTTCATGTTTGCTGCCATGGATATATACTTCATCGTATTCAATGGATCATAGGACTAGCTCCCTCCTAATCCTTTCTTCATGTATGAATGCATGATCTTATTTTTGGTGATATATAATCAACTCCCTCCATCTAGGAGAGTCCATGCTTCCGTAAACATTCTTATTCTCTTCTACACAGTGTTATAGGTCTTTCTTCAATTTCCTCTTGGTTGCTGACTTCTTTCTATCTTGCCTCTACTAAGTCCCTTGTAATAGCTTCCACATTATGTATTTCATCCTTTCATGTGTATTGTCTGACTTGTACAATGATAGCAATCCTTATCTTGTTGTTCTTCCATAGGTGTAGTTCTTCTTGGAACATATTATCTTCTAAGAGATAGATATACAAGATATGTATAGAGATTATACAAACAAGATGTGTATAGGAACTAAGAAGAGTATTGTTACCTTCAGAAGAAGAAATCTCTTTCATCCTGCTTGGTCTTCTTTGTAGGTTCCTTTTCTTAGAAAACTAATGCTTTGTGTGTCCCCTTCCTTTTCTTTAGCTTGAGACAATGATTCTTGTAGTGAAAATACTTTTGACAGTTGAAGCATTGTACTTATGAAATATATTTCTCTTGATTTGGCTTCCTCCTTGAACCAAAATTCCTTTGGTTCTTGAAATTATTGAATTTTTCTATGAACGCTTGATCATCATACCTCTTTCAGGGTTTCTCTTTTGCATTGATCCTTGATTATTCTTGAGCACAACAAGTCCAAAGTTATTCAAATGTAGTATACTCCTTCCTTATGTTCATGCTTGCGGAAAATGCATCCCACGTCTTGGGAAGACCATTCAGTACTATGTTTACCAATTCCTTCTTTGAAATGATCTCTTCAATAGCTTGTAGTTGATCTCTTAACTAGGATATCCTCACAAAGTATGATGTTATTCAATCATCATCACTCATCTTCATGTCACAGAGCTCATTCTTTAGACTCATTACTTGTCCAATGTTTCTGACTCAGAAGAGGTTTGGTATGGCATAGTACATCTTATTCAATGAGTCAAGGTGGGAGATGTAGGGTATCAAGTGTTATTTTATGGAATCCACTATGATACTCATGGAATTGATGTCACCATCTTTTAACTTCTCCATAGATGCAACGTTTTGTGGTTCCTTCTCTTTTCCTTCTTCAAACTCTGGCTTCACGATCTTTCCTTTCATGATATCCAACACTTTATTCTTGGCAAGGATGAGTTCAATCCTTATATTCCATGCTCTAAAGTTAGAAGCTACATCTAACTTGTTTTATGACTTCATGGAGTAAGTCATGGTTGATTTGACTTGGTTAACCCTAGATTTGACCAAAAATTCAAACTTCATGTCTTGGCTTGCTGAGAGTATCACGAGATGTGCTAGGCTAGGGTGGATTGATATATCAAGAGATTAGATCAATCCACTCACTTAAGATGCCTCAACAAGAGGATTAGGGTTTCTGCAACTGCACCTGCTAGTAACCCTAGATGTAGTGCTTTGGTGACTGATCCTGCTAGAAACCCTAGCGATAGTTCTTTAACGAGCTCAATATCCTTATGGCTATGCTTCCTTCTAGCAGTTAGAATGAATGAAGGAGGTGTGGGCCCATAACCTGTTAGAATATGAAAGATTGTGATTTTTTTACCATTGGCAATACTATTGTCACCCAACCATAGGCTAAAGGCTGAAGCCACCCTCCAAGCACCTTAACCTTGACAGAGAATCACTCCGGAAGAAAAACCTAGGCTAGATAGCCAAACAAAGGGTAGCACACCTTTCCCTGAGTATAACGCACCAACAAGAGTTGATCACATACTCCAAACCCTAAGCAAGAGACAGTCCAAGCCAAACGTGATCTGCTAGTTGCAGCAGTTGCAATGGAAGCTCTCCTCCAAACCTGCGCACAAGACTCTGCACTGCAGTGTGCACAAGTTGTTTCTCTGCAATTCTAAGACTGCCTACGAGAATGAGAACTGGCCTCCTGTATATATACTAATTTTGGTTAACTGATTGGGTAAACTTCTCATTCTGGGTATCTGTCTGTTCAGTATATATTAGTTCTTCTGGCCGAATTATTCTCTTGGAGGCTAATAACCAAATATAAGTTATCTTCTTGAGCTAACATGTATTCTAGGGTTATTATCCAACTCATTAGGGTTTCTTCTTGCTTCTCGGATTATTCTATTCTCGTCAAGTCTACACGTGGAGGTAAATACCTCTTGCAGCTACCATAATATCAACATCTTGGTCATGCTGACCTATTTTGGGACTTCAACAGCCTGTCGAAAAAGGAGTGCAAGTCGAAGCAGAGATCACGGGATCTCGACCCCCTTTTGGGCCCCTTTTTGGGTTTTTGGGAATATGTAATAGGAATGGGATGTTGACCCATGGGTTTACCGATGTTTAGGCCTATTTTGTAATATACAAATAGATGCCTAGGCTAGATAGAGGTAGTAGTGCATCTATGTGATGTAGGCTAAGTGCCAAGGGTTGAATCTGTGTGATCAAGGCTTAATGCATTCTGTGTAAGACTTGCAGAGAGGAGTGCAAGTCCCTGTGAGAGACTGTAGAAGGCTTAGTGTTGTAATGCAAGGAAGAAGGATTTAGCGAGCTATGTAGACCTTCTGTCCTATGAGAAGTAAGGGTTTTGAGGATCTATGCTTGTAACCGATTGACCAAAGACTATAGAGAAGAAGAGTTGGTGGATGTATCCCCAGGGTGGGGGTGAACCACGTAAACACTGTGTTATGTTCTTTGTGCTTTTTCTTGATGTGTCCATATGCTACTTGCTAAGTTCTCTAATATGTTTAGATAGATCTATTCATGCTTGGTTCTTATTATTTGTGAGAAATTTAGATCTGATCTAGATATTCATTCTTAGTGCTTGATATGCTCATTTTGGTCCATTTGTATATGCTAAGTGCTTGAATACTGTAGATTAGTGTGAATGCTGTGAAGCTCTATCTTATAAAAGAAGTGGTTATTGACTGTATATTGAAGAAATAACGGTGCTAAGTAATTTATTAAGTAGTACAATCACAAATGTGTGTCCCATCTAAGGTTCCATACACTTGAGTCCTGCAGCCACCCCTCCCTCTACCTTGCGTGAGACTTCATCTACTTCGCAGGTGTTTCCGAAAGGGCCAGTAGTCAGGGCTTTGTTGGTGCATTGTTGTAGTGTTGAACCCTGGGTTTGCCCCTATGCCAACAAATGGTTCTGTTGTCGGGACCTGAAACTATGATTGTTGGGAACTGAGAAAGAAGAATCCTAGTGCAAAGAGTTGACCTGGAATCTTTGTGCGTAGATATATTCCTTAGTGCGCAGTATTCTACTTGATCTATAAAACTTTGTGCTAAAGAGAGAAGGTCAGATCTGAAAAAAAAGAAGCTCAATCTACAGAAAAGAGGTTGGATCTAGAGAAAATAAGTGAGATCTGAACACTTTGTTCTCTAAGAAAGGTAAAAGTGGAAATTTCTGACTAAAATAGGTAAGATCTACAAGCTCTGTGCTATGAGAAAAGTAATAATAGTTAAAAGTTTTAGATATGAAAGCTTTTTTCTCGGTAGAAGTAAGATATGTGGAAATTTTTGTTTCTAGAATATGGATCTAGGTCTGTTTACTAGAGTCTGTCCTAGTTTGAAAGCTAGGTCATTGATATATGAAAGAAGATTTGATATGAGTAGATCTGATAAGAATAGTGAAATATATGTTATACCTATGCAAAGAAAGAATGTTTGGACTAAAAAAAGGATGCATGATCCTAGAAATAATTTGTTGCAGGTTAACTCCCATGATCCTAGTGCGCAATACATAAGAAGATGGGGATCATTTAAAATGAAGAGAGGATTAACCCTTTTTTACAGTTGCAGAAGACCGGGACATCTTGCTAAGGAATGCCCTGGTGGAAGACCTAGTTGTCTTTGTTGTAAAGCTCTAGACCATGAAGTATTATATTTCCCTAGAATGATTGCTAATCTTGAAAGAATGAATCCAATTTGAGAAAACCCTAAGGCAGATCCAGAACCTACGGATGAACCTCAGAAAGAATCAAAGAAAGCATTGCTACAGATGAAAGAAACCCTGAATGACCACTAACATGTCATCTTATCAGGTATTTTCAAAGAGAAGAAATGTATCGAAGAAAGAATAGGAGACTTTGACATTGACTGTGTTCTAGATGAGGAAACACAGGTGAATATCATGACAAAGAGGACCTGGGAAAATATAGGAAGACCTGCTATGATTCCTTCATTAAGGGGAATATGGTTATTGAAAGGAAAACTAGTAAACCTATGTGGAAGGCTTGCTCGGATACCTATGACTGTCAATGGAACTTCGACAGAAGAAGACTTTGAGATTATTAAATTTGTTGAAAATAGTGCCCCGTTTACCATTTAATAGGAAAACCTTGGATTGATAGAGATCAAGCCAGAAAGAAGGAAGAAGAAGAAGTTTTGGAACAGAAGAAGAAAGAGTTAAATGACTTTGTGACTAGAAGGATCATGCACTTTATTGAAGAATAGGAGAGTAGATCATAGATATTTAATGCTATCAACCCAGATGTCAAAGCTAAGCGAACATTAGAATATCCACAGAAGATTGAATTACCTATCCTAGACAAAGAAGAAGTATTATCCAAGAACCCTAGGAACTTCTCCATGAAGAAGCAATATAGTCATTGGGGATATTATAACTGCTGTGATCGACACTTCGAACGGAAAGAAAATCAATAAAGGTTCTTCATTAGACTGTTGGACCTTGCCATAATGGATCGAACATGAGTTAAGGAAGGCTCATACCCATTGCAAGCCAACCGTTGTCGAATTACCTATTTAGCTCATCACACCATGCACCGAGAACACTTTTGCCAATCAAGAACTCGAGCCCATAGACTAATCTGAGCTCATATAGTGATCATTGTTCTCTCATTCTCTATCTCATTACCATGTCTGAGTTCTTCCTCGATCCCACGAATTGTTTACCCTGAGTGCGTATGTCGAAAGCATTGAGCACTGCAGAGACATCCATTGAGGAAATTTTGATTGACTTGATGACATAGAGAGTCATGTCGGAGAGAGAAGTATCTACAAGTGTACAAATATCTTCAACGAGAGGAATGCAGGCCTCTGTGTCCACTGCACGTGCTAAACCATCCCGACCAGCTGATGAGAAACGAATGAAGAACAGAGATGATATCGTGAATGCTAAGCTGATTCTGAGAATTCTACCTACTCATCTACCACCTCTGAGTGGCACGATAAACCGATACAGTGTGACCAGATATTTTGAATACGAATTGGTCACTGTGTACCTTACAAAGGGGATACCCGTAGTGCGTGTAGACCATGATAAGGTCGCAGCGTTGAGATTTAGTTACTTCAACCTCGGTGACATGGAAGTGTACAATATTCTAGCCCCATATAAGTATATGACTATTACAAGGGGAAAGAATTCAAATATCGTTCCCTAGCAGTGGACCATGAACCTCGCGCAGTCCACACTACTTAATGTAATGAAGATTCCTCACTTCGGGAGGAATCAAGAAGTGAACACGTGCTTCAAGTTGTTGTTGTCCTGCTATCATGGAGGATACTTATGTTTGAACTACCGCATCAAAGTGGATTTGACTTTGATCAATTGGATCACAGGGCTTAGCATGAAAGGACCTGACCCACATGATTTCTACCCGGGAAAGACCTCGGATCACAATCTCTCCCAAAGGATAAAGGATACTTACAACAATGTAGAGAAGGGAACGTGAGGCTACAAGGTAGCCTCTATCCAGAGCGGCGCAGTGCGCCTTACCTGTCAGTTGATCGCAGGAAAGCTAGTTCACAAGAACTGACCAACCCAAGTAAATGGATTCGTAGTCGACCTTGCAGGGAAGTGCGCAGAGGGACTACAAATGAATTGGGTGAAGTACCTTGTAAACCAGATAGAACTAGATTGTAGGAAAGCGCAGGATTAGGGATACAAATTCCACCTCAGCTGGCTTCTTATTCTGATCGCTTTCATTGCAAGGGAGATGACGGAAGGTGCGACCTTCCTAGACACCGAGCCATTTGAACCTCTAGCCACGAAGATCAATACGTTGTGGTACTCCAGTGACATGAACAAGCAGTGGAAATCAAATTTCGTCTTCCACATGTATTATAACTAGTTGAATATAGCCATATAGTCCACACATCGCATTACCCCGAACACACTTCACAGGTTTAGACCCTTGATGAAATTCAACGTGGACCGCCATTTCATCTATATCACCGCGTGCACTGATGAGCATAAACAACAACTGCAGTATTACTACAAGTTAATTAAGGATGACTTGGAGGAGATTACCAAGGAATGGTCGATGCATCTCCTTGTTCCAGCAGACCCTATAGAGTTGTACGATGTTGAAAGCCCCAAAAATGCATCGAAGACAGCCAGACCTAGCAAGATAAAGAAGACCAAAGAGGTCCAAAATTTAGACAGTGCATCTGTGAAGACCGCTTCCATCTTAGAAGAGGAAGGAGGAGATGGTGGAAAGATATATGGAACAAAAGTGGAAGATAATAAAGGAGAGGTTACATAGCCTAGAGACGAGGAGGATCCCTCGAAGAAAAGGAAGGTTTCCCCCCCAAAACCTTCTTCAAAAAACAAAATGAAAGCAACCAGGACTATGTTTGAGAGCACCCTCACCTCAGGCGACTTTGAATTCATCATCACAACACTCAATGATGCTTTGTTGGAGATAGTAGAGAAGTAAGAAGATAAGAAGGAGGAGGTGTTCATTCGAATTAAGGATGAGCTCCAAGGAGTGCAACAAGCACTACAGTCTATCCACGCAGTATTTACTGCACCACTGTTAGTAGAAACACCAAAAGTAGATGATGTTCTAGCTCAATTACACTGCATCACTGATACATTTGATGCTCACCTTCGACAAGCTCAAGAAGAGACAACATAAGCCACCTAGGATTTAGCACAACTACAGAAAGACCTTCTAGAGAAATGTAGTACTGCAGAGCAAGAGAAGATTTCTCTCCAGGTCCAGTTCGATGAAGAGAAAGACCAACTACGTATAGAAAACGAACAATTGCTCGTCGAGCAACTTGAATTTAAGGAAAGGGTCAACAGAACACTTCACTTTGTGATAGTCATCGAAGTACAGACCGAGGAACAAGTTCCACAAAAGGTGGCACAACTGCAAGAGGTAATATAGAAGCTACAATAGTGCATCACTGACCTAGAGCTCTGCGCAGTACCTGAAACCCCACATAAGATAAGGAACCAAAGAGAAGAAGTTTCCCATAGCGTAGTTGATAGACTAAAATCTCTTGCCTTGGAGTGCAATCATATCAGTAACCGTAGTGCCCAGACCTACGAAAATGTCACTGAAAATACAGAATTGCAGACACTGGAGTCGCAGCTCAAAGAAGTGAAGTAGAACGTCGATACGCTACAGGAAAAACTAAAGGCCCTATCAGCTATAGACATAATGAACAGATATCATGAACAATGTACAACTCAAAAGTAGATCCATATGATTCAAAGAAAAGTGATGGAAGTCACTCAACGACTTCAACCTGTGCAAGACAAGGCATGTTTGTTGTTTATAGAGGTCGAGAGCCAAGGGGCATAGCGCTAGAATAGGTCATCCTCATAGTAGAACAATGCCTAGAAGGGCCAATGTATGACACAGTGATCCAGGAGTTCTTAAACAATATGCCACAACAAAGAAGCAACTTGAAGTAGAACGAGGCATTCGAGAAAGAACTACTCAGACCTGAGTGACTCGAGACGCGTCACAGGTGATTGTTGGGGGCCTGTTGTCCCTTGACCAAGTTTTGAAGTTTCTTGGTCATGTTGACCTATTTTGGGACTTTGATAGCCTATCGAAGGAGGAGCACAAGTTGAAGCGGAGATCACGGGATCTTGGCCCCTTTTTGGGTTTTTGGGAATATGTAACGAGAATGGGATGTCGGCCCATGGGTTTACCCATGTTTAGGCCTATTTTGTAATATATAGATAGATGCCTAGCCTAGATAGAGGTGTTGTGGGGTTTTCTACCCTACAGACTAATAAGCTAGGGCTCTAAGCTCATACGCAGATCATGACCCTCAAGACTTAACTTTTAACCTTCTACC